>JAMALD010000016.1:0-409975 GCA_023628235.1 Rhodotorula sp. S30-09
ACCGCAGGCCCACGGTGGACTTCGCTTTTGGTGAGGTTTTGGGCTCGGGTTCGTCCAGCCCCGGGCGCCCGCCGCCTCCCCCCCCCCCCCTCTTCCGCTTACTCGCCCTCTCCCGCCTCCGCTCATCCGTGTTGACGCAGGTGACGCACGTAACGACCGTCCACCCTCCCTATCGGCAATACGCCCTCAAAGTGCTCGACAAAGAGCACATCAAACGCGAGCGCAAGACCAAGTATGTCCTCATCGAGCGGGACACCCTCAAGGCGCTCGATGGGCATCCGGGAATCGTCAAGCTTTGGTGGACGTTCCAGGACGAGTGGAGTTTGTGTGAGTTCGATGCTCCTGCCGTGTCCCCCCCCCTGGCGCTACGGCGCTGCATCGGACGAGGCATGTCAGCGTGATGCGATCGCTGAACGTCCGACCTGACTCGCGACGCTTGGTAGATTACGTCCTCGAGTTCGCGGAGAACGGCGAGCTGCTCAAGTGGATCAAGAAGGTGAATTGCCCGCTTCTCTCCAGGCTCTCCCCCTCCTCGCTTACGAACCTCGCGGCGTAGTACGGCTCGTTCGACCTGAGGTCGGCACGGTATTACCTCGCGCAAATCGTGAGCGCCGTCGGCTTCATGCACGACAAGGGCGTCATCCACCGCGACCTCAAGCCCGAGAAGTGAGTCCTCGCTCAGTGAAACGTCCGCACTCTCGAATTGACGGAACCTCCTCCGCGCGCGCAGCATCCTCCTCGACCGCAGCATGCGCGTCAAGATTACCGACTTTGGGACGGCCAAGCTGCTGAAGAAGGAGGAGATGGCGGATGGACACCCGCACGATGGTGAGTGCGACGACCACCCTCCTCGGGTTCTTCCTCGCCCGATGGCCCATGCGCTGATTCGAGAGTCTGTGTCACACCTCACAGACCCGATGGGACGCCCTCGCGCCCGCTCGTTCGTCGGCACGCCCGAATACGTCTGCCCCGAGATCCTCGGCGACGGGCGCGAATCGAGTTTCAGCTCGGACTTCTGGGCGCTCGGATGTGTCCTCTTCCAGATGCTCGCCGGTCGACCACCGTTCCAGGCCCGCACCGAGTATCTCATGTTTCAGAAGATCATCAAGCTTCAGTACGAGTTCCCGCTTGGCTTTCCAGCTGATGCGAAGGACCTTGTCGAGAAGTTGCTGGTGCATGTGCTCGCCAAATACGTCCTTTCTATAGCTGACACAACAACGTTTGCGCAGGTTGTCGATCCGAAGACGCGTCTCGGAGGCGACCCGGCGAACGGCAACGGCATCGAGCAGGTCAAGAATCACCCGTTCTTCACCTCGCAGATCGCTCCCTCTGCATCGCCTCCCGTCTCCCCCACCCGTGCCGCTGACTCCCCTTCGCCGGTGGATGCGCCTGGTCCCGAGTCGGTCGCGTCGTCAGTGTCGACAGGCGGCAAGCGCACCTCGGTCGAGGAGGAGATTCCGGCGCCCGCTTCTTCCGTTCACGAGCCGTTCACCGAGCTCTCGCCCGACGTTGCGGCGCAGAAGACACCGGTCGGCGCGTTGACCGGCGCGACCGCCGACTTTGCGATCAGCACGCCTCGGCAAACTCCGCCGATGACTTCGACTCCGCAACCCGAGCTCGCCACGCCCGCAAATTCCTCCGGCGCTCCTACTCCTCCTCATCCTCTTGACGCCCCGGTCGACTGGTCGACCATCTGGGTCGTCGAGCCTCCGCAGATCAAGACCGGCTTGACGCCTCCTGCGCCGACCACCCGCGGCGAGTTTGTGCTTCTCGGCGGGAAC
Organism: Rhodotorula sp. S30-09; assembly: GCA_023628235.1. Lineage (NCBI taxonomy): Eukaryota > Fungi > Basidiomycota > Microbotryomycetes > Sporidiobolales > Sporidiobolaceae > Rhodotorula > Rhodotorula sp. S30-09. The sequence goes on from JAMALD010000016.1 coordinate 1,782, forward strand.
GAGGGTGCAGACTCGTCGCAGGCTGCTTCGACCTCAGGTACTGGTCACACCGGCGGACGCTCGTACGCCGAGTCGGGCGTGCGGCGCGACGAAGACGCCGAGTCGGACTTTGGCGAGCGCGGATCCGTCAGCGAGGACGACGACGGCGAAGAAGTCGGCGGCAGCAGCCCGACGAGCGCCATCGGTGGCGGAATGCCTGCATCGTCCGCCGGCATCGGCAAATGGGCAGGCGTGCTCCTCCCGTCCGAGACGATCCTCATGCTCTCGCCGGTCCTCCAGAAGCCGTCTTCTTCCGCTGCCGCCGCTCGAACCGCCTTCCTCTCCCGCAGCTCGCGCATCAAGCTCCCTCGCAACCCTCTTACTCTCATCTCGTCGTCCGCTTCCGCCCCGCCCGCGACCCAGCCTTCGCCGCATGACGGCACGATCCCGCTCCCTTCCCCTTCGTCCGGCGGCTCGGCTTCTTCCGTCAACCCGTTCGGTGCGGGAGCCGTCGCAGCAGCCAACTCTCCTCCCACTCCACCTCCCGGCTCGAAGCCCCGCACGCTCATCCTGACCGACTACCCTCGCCTGCTTTGCATCAAGGAGACGCCCGAGCGCATCACCGTGAAAAGCGAGGTCTTTCTCGGCAGTGCCCTGCGTGGCGGCGTCAAGAAGGAGGGTGCGAGCGCGTTCGTCGCTGTCGAGCCGAGCAGCAAGGACAGCCGGGGTTTCACTGTCAAGACCGTGCGTTCGCTTTCGTTTCGATAATCCCAGAGTGCCCGCTGACCCGTCTTTTCGACGCAGTCCGCCCGCAACTACAAGTACGAGGAGCCTTACGGCCAAGCCTCGCGCTGGGTCCACGAGCTCCGCGAGGCGCACCAGACCGGCCTCCTTGCACCCTCGACCCAGCGGTAGATTCCGCCCACAACTACAGACACTACATTCCCCCTGACTCCCACCTCTCCGAGCATCCCTTTCGCATACCCAACATTGTAGCGCACGCATATCGTCCTCGTCCTCGCTCGCACTCTTGCAATCTCGGCTTTCCTGCACTCTCGAGTGAGCAACAGCAGGGTCACGACTGTTTCAGCAAATGGAGGCGATCCGGGCACCGAAGCGAGTAGCTGTTCGGGCCCGGAATCTCTGCGAGGGTTTCTCATCATCCTCGTCCTTCACCTCGCGAATCCTTCGTCTCGCTGCTGGTACTGATGATCTGATTCCGCTACTCATGAATCACTGCATACAGGACAGACAAAGGCGAGGTCAACCGAGAGGCGAAGGACAAGTTGGGCGGGCGAGGCTCAAGCGGTGTGGACGTTCTCGACGCGCGCGACTTCTCGCCTTTAAAATCCTTTCGTCGACGTCGTCCATGCTTGGAGTACATCCGGCAGTGTGAAAGCGGAGATTCAGCGCATGAGCTAGGCAAAAAGGAGGGAGGAAAGCGAAACGCACGACTCGAGCCTAGGTCGGCGACGTTCTTGGCGCCCTCTGCAGGCGGGACGCCCCACGCCGTGAACGTCTTCGGTCCCCTCGAAGACCTCCTCCATCTCCTCGAGGGTGCGGCCCTTCGTCTCGGGGTACTTGAAGAACTGTTTCGCGCGGTGCAAGGTCAGCGAGCGTCCGGCGATCGAAGGGAAAGGAAGGACGGACGAAGTGCGAGAAAGAGCAGATGTTGAAGGTGCCGTAGAGGAAGTAGACGCGGTCTGTGGGTGTAACAGCGAGGTCAGCGTTCACTCCAGGTCGGCACTGAGATTCCGGGTCGCTCGAAAACGCAGTCAGCGATCCGGGACGTACATTGGATGTCGCGGAAAGCCGGAGGTGTGGTCATCGAGAGGATGAAGTTGAAGCTGCGAGGAAGACATTGGGTCAGCGAGGAGAGCGACATTCACATCCAGCTGGACGCGGTAGCGAACGAGACAGCTTTGCCGCGCACGCGCGTAGGGAAGATCTCGGAGGCGTATATGTCCACGAGCAGGGCTGTTGAACGAGGAGAGCAGGGTCAGCGGTCGAAGCGGCGAGGAGGAGGAGAAAGCAGCGGGAAGGGGACGCGACGCACTCCGAGCGTGGCAGAGAAGCTGCAGACGAAGAGGTACGAGAGTACTACACAGCGGCGAGGGTCAGCGAAGCTTCGGCGCAGCCGAGAGCGAGGGCGTACTGAACGGATGAGCCGATGAGCTCGGCGCGACGTCTCTGCAAGCCGGCGCCCAGGAAGACGTAGACGACGTCTGATCACGAAAGACTTGTCAGTGCAGACGAGGGCAAGAAGGAGCGTACAACGCACAGTACATCATGACGTTCTGCGAAGGAGGGAAGCAAAGTCAGCTCCGCGTCGTCTCGAAGGCCTGCGACCGTGACTCGTACTCACCATTCCACTCAACTGCGACCACATCTGGTCCGCGCAACCAAGGAAGACGCGGAGGCGGACGTCGGGGTTTGAGAAGGTCGAGGTAGGACCTTGCTCCTTGCTGGTTGTCGAGAGCGATCTGGCGCTTGATCCCGGTGAACTCGAGCTGGACAAGCGGGTCTTCGGTGTCACCGGCTGCGTGGACGTCGGTGAGGACTGCAACGAGGGAGAGTTGGCGAGACCCTGGCGAAGGACGGGTCGCGCGCACTCTGGAGGGCTTCGTCGTCGCCGGCAGAGGTACGAGTTGAAGAGCCCGCCGAAGAAGGATCCGAGGGGCATGGCGACGTTGCTCAGACCTTGGAGAGTACTGTCGGGATGCTTGAAAGTCTCAAGATAGTATGGGTTGGAGAGCTGGGCGGACATCGAAGAGATGTCGAGCTGACCAGGACGAGGTATCAGTCCGCCATTTCCCGAGTCTTGGAGGACAGCGACTTACACCGAAGATGAGGCCTCCCAGCGTTGGGCGCAAACCCACAAGGTCTTGGTTGCGACTGAACTTAGTGAGTAGCTCAGCTAGCGCCTGGGGGCGACCATGGTGAAGGACAGCCTGGCGGCGGTGGTTGTCGAGGTGTGGTAGGCTGCGAGGGCTGAGACACATGGCTGACGGAGGGTCCGCGGAAAAAGAGCACGCGAGTTGGGGGTCGACTCGATGAAGTGGGAGGGCGTGCGAAGGCGTTGGGGACTGCCATTTCAGCAGTTGCGAGGTGGATGGCAGAGAGTCTCGAAAAGGCAGCAAGCAAGAGAGAGAGAGAGAACCAGCAGCCAGGTCGAGGAGACGCCCGCCGGGATGAGTTAAACCCTCGAGGGCGTTGCCGGGCCCTCCTCTTCCTGTATTCCCCGCGCGCGGTCAGACGGGCCCCCTGCCGCCCCAACACACGCGAGATGTGTGTCAACCCAGATACGTTTGCTCGAAGAGCGCAGCCCCCATTCGCAGCTAGCGCGAATCCAGTCGAGGGGTGCGAGTCGGAGTGGAGGAGGGCGGCAAAGCAGCGGCTCCTTCGCACAGCTTGCGAGCCGCAGCAGCGTCTTAGGGCTCCTGAGCTCTTCCGCCAGCCCTGCGAGGCGTGGGAGCGGGGTGGTCAAGCGAAAGGAGCGCATTCTCCGCCTTCTACGCTGACCGATCCAGACCTAGAGCTCAGATCGAAGAAGAAAAGAAGCGAGCCGGGAGAGCATTGAGGCGAGCTGAGCCGAACAGAGGGAATGGGTTCAAGTCTCGTCTTGCGAGGAAGAGGAGCAAGTCGGAGGAACCGGGTGCACCCGAACGAGCGTGCGGAGACGTCGCGGACATGGCAAGCATTTGATCGTGGCCGTGGCGGCGGGAAGAGAGGCCGGAGCGGGGAGGAGGGCAGCATTCTGTCGTCGACAGCGGCCCTGCGAAGAGCTGTAGAACATCCGCGCTGGTCCTGGAGTCCCCGTCATTCCTGGCAACAAGAAGAGCAAGGCAACGCTCAGCCTCAGGCGGTCAACTGGCGAGGAACGACCTGCATTTGCCACGCGCAACCTCCTCTTCCGCCACTCACTCGCCCTCACCCCTCCCTCGCCGCCTCCCACCCTTGGCGCTCCTCCTCACATTCGTACACCGCACACGCGAGGGCGACCCAGAAGCTCGGTTCGAGCGTGGAGGCGTTCACGAGTGAGGGGGAGAGGGAGAGTGAGCCGGATAGTCGGGGGTGGAGGAAGCTGCGCGCGGGAGCCAGGGTGTCAGTGCAGCCCGCGAGAGGAGAGAAGGCAGGACGGACGAGGCCGGGTGCTCGATAAAGCGCAGGACCACCTTCTCCGCGTCGTCCACCCCATCCAGCCCCTCTCCCTCCTCCACGTCGCTCACTCTGTCTGTGCCCACCTGCGCCGCAGTCGAGCTCCACCAAACGCATTCAAACTCCGTTGTTCCGCCCTCCCAGAACAGCTTCTTTGCCCAACGCAGCAGACCAGCCACAGCGCCTGCTTGCGGTCGTGCGAGAGATCTCACGCGAAAAGTCGACACCACGCGCTGCTTCCTCGGTAGTTCTGACAATGTGCGAGGTGTGGACGGTTCCGGTGCAGACGCGAGCTTGTCTCCCGGGGTAGCAGACACGGACGAAGACGAAGGCCGTTTCCTGTGTCGAGTCGGACAAGTCGGAGTCGCGCTCGTCGCCGCCGCTCGAGCTGTCGGGAAGGACGGCTCGACGGTGGGCGACATGTCCACGCGAGTTTCGCTACGAGTTTGTCGTGCATTGGAGTCGACGTCGTCGTCGTCGGAGGAGGTGGTGGGAGAGGGGAATGGGAGGGTTTCGATGCGGAAGTCGAACTCGATGCCGTCTCGCTCGGGTCGTGTCCGCCTCGTGCGCTTGACGGCTCGTAGTTCGACTGGGCGGGCGGCTTCTTCTGGGCGTGGCAGGGGCGGCTCGTCGGGATGAGAGGAAGGGGAAGGGGAAGGGAGAGCGACGCGGCGGAGGCGGACGTACCACCCTCGAGTTGGACGGTGGACGGTCCAGCGCGCGTTGTTTAGCGAGTCCTGTATACTGCAGGGTGTCGGCTTTTTTTTTTTTTTCGCGCGGAAGAATGGACGAAAAGGAGCGTTTGAAGCGGAACGCACGAAGACGGTCGAGACGATCTCGTGGCCGACAAGTTCGCGGGTCTGCACGACATGTCGGTTTTTGTGCTGAGCTCGCATTCGAGGGGAAAAACAAAACGCATAAGCGAGAGGACAACCTGCGAGAACGCACCTTCGTCCAGATAGTCCTCCCGTTCGCCTCATCCGACACACTCACAACCTGCGGTCCCTCGAACGCTTCGTTTCTGCGCGAAAACTGGAAGTTGTGAGCTACGCATTCGACCAGACCATGCAGACGAACGAAGAGGGTCCGGCGCTTGGCTCCCCCCCCCTCTTCGGCGCTGGTCGTTCCCGCAAAGTTGGCGAGTCGAACAGCGACCTGGGGACGTACTCTTCGAAGTTGTACCTCCGCATACCGGCTATCTGCAGTCCTGCTGGAGGATTGGCGTCTTTCCGGGTGATGGGAGACGAGAGAGTGCGAGAGTTTCGTGGATGAGAAGCGAGGTGGGGGTTGAATGTCGGATGCGGAGCGAGTCGGCTGCTCCCGGAAGCGTGCACGTAAGATGAGCGAGTGTTTGCGAGCGTGAGAGGGGCCCAAGCGACCGCGGCGAGGTGAGCTGGTGAGGGGAGAGAAGCACGGAGAGCTGGAACTTAGCAACGGACAGGTACTGCGCAACAAGTGAGCTGACATCTCGGCAGACATGTGAGAGGATGCCGAGGGGTCTTGAATGCAGTAGGTACGACAACAAGCTGAAAGGACGATGCCAGGGAGAGGAGGAATGCGGCGCAAGGAACGTGCGAGGTTTTGAGCGGGGAGTCGGCGAGTGGACGACGCCGAGAGAAGGGCGGAAGGTTCATGTCATGCTCTGGATCCTTGCGAGCAACGCTGGGACGATCACCTCGATGGCGTGACGGCAGGGGGAGGAAGAAGGGAGTCGACGACAAGTCCGTCGAGTTGTCGAGTTCCGTGACGTGGTCGCCGTTCGAGGAGCGCGACGCTGCAGGTTCAGACTTGTCAGTTACGTCGACTTGGAGAAGGGGCGTGAAGGCAGACACACCTCGAACCCGCGTAACAGGCGAAGGCACCGTCTCGAGGAGGTCCACGGCGGCCTCACGCCGCAACAAGGCCCTTCCCGACGTCTGCAGCCCAGCGCTGCACTCGCTCGACACGCTCCTCCTTCGAAGAATCGCCCCTGGCCGCACGCTCCGCCTCCGCATGCGCCCTGTCCAGCAAGCGATCCATCTCACCTGTCCACTCGTCCGCCAGCCGCACGGCTGTGTCCCTGTCGAGCTCGTCGCAGCTCAGCTCGGCCTTCCTCAGCCTGTCCAGCGCGCCGCTCGCGTCCACGGTCTGTCGGGGAGCACACGTGTCCTCCGCGGACGGGTGCGGCGTGCAGTCGTTCGCTTCGAACACGTCTGTCGACGCGAGGAGGACACGGAGGTCGTTCAGGAGGGCAGGGACGGAGAGAGTTGGCGGTGGTTTGGCCGGACGCCCGCCGAGCGCGCCGAGCGGTGTGCTGGGTCGTGACAGCGGGAGGGTGGGGTGGACGGCGGTGAGAGGCGGAGTGGGAGCGGCGGGTGCTGGGGCGGGTGCTGTGGCTGGCTTGGGTCGAGGTGGCGATGGCGCTGCTGGGGCCATCGCGAGTGTGATGTGGTGTGTGTGGTGGTGTGCGTGGTGTCGTTCGCAACGTCGGATCGGATCGAGCGCGGGGGAGTGCGGGGTGGTGACGCAGCTTGGAAACAGGCCCACGTCGACCTCGGCGCCGCCGCTCTCTCTCTCTCGCCCTCACGCTCGCGCCTTGCCTCACACGGTGCGCACCCCAGCCTGCCACGCACAGCACACACTCGCTCACACGCTCACACGCTCACACCCACGCTCCGCCGTCACCCTTCCCAGCCCGACCCCGAACCCACTTCACCCGCCCTCACAGCCCAACACAGTGCGTCCAGCCGCCCTCACGCACGCGCACGGGCTGCCCAGCTGACGCAGCGTGACGCACACCCACCAGCCATGTCGACCACCAAGATCGTCTCGCAGGAGCCCGCCCCCGCCGACTTCTTCGCCCAGCCCAGCCCGAAGGGTTTCACCATCGACTTTGAGAAGAAGGTGCGTTCCTCGCGACGTGACGTCTGCAGGCCAGGCCAGGCCAGGCGACGCGGCTGACGGGATGTTTGTGCGCGATCCCGCAGGTCTACGTCGTGACCGGAGGAAACGTTCGTTCCGCGCATCTCCCACTCGCACCCGTCCCGCACTGATCCGTGTTGGGTTGACCGGTTTCGTAACGCAGCGTGGTCTCGGCGCCGGCATCACCGAGGCGCTCGCGCAGGCGAACGCGACCGTCGCCATCATCTACAACTCGGCCAAGGACGCCGACGACGTCGCTGCCCGCCTCTCGAAGAAGTGGAGCCAGACGATCAAGGCGTACCAGTGCAATGTCTCGGACGCAGACAAGGTCAAGTCGACCTTTGCGCAGATCGAGAAGGACCTCGGTGAGATCCACGGCGTCGTCGCCAACTCGGGCATCTCGGTCGTCAAGCCTGCGCTCGAGTTGACCTCCGACGACTTCAACAAGGTCTTTGGCGTCAACGTTCTCGGCGTCTTCAACGCGGCTCAGGCCGCCGCTGCGTGCGTCGGCGACTCCCGAGTCCCCTCCCTCCACCTCACCTCGTGAGGTCGTCCCTCGGACTGACCCGAACTCGCGCAACGCGGCAGCCTCTGGATTCCTCGCAAGCAGGCCGGCTCCATCGTTGTCATCTCGTCGATGAGCGACACGATCATCAACTCGCCCATCACCCAGGTGTGTGTTGCTCCTCCGCGGGCATTGCGCGTCCGGTCCGGACGGTGATAGAGGCTTGGAAACGCGCTGGCTGGCATCGGGCTTGTCAGCGAGCGCTGCACTGACACCCGCGCGACCCCGTTGGCAGGTCTTCTACAACTCGTCCAAGGGCGCCGTCTCGAACCTCACCCGTGGCCTCGCCGCCGAGTGGGCTCCTCACAAGATCCGCGTCAACAACGTCTGCCCCGGGTTCATCGAGACCGACCAGACCATGCACATGGATGCCAACTTGCGGTCGAACCAGTGCAAGGAGGTGAGTATTCGCCGCCTCCACGAGAGAGCAAGTCTGAGCGTAGTAGATGATGGGCTGACGAGGTTTGGCTCTCACGCTTTTTCGCAGGTCCCTCTCGGTCGCTTCTCGAAGCCGTACGAGCAAGCCGGTCAAGTGGTCTTCTTCCTCTCGAAGTTCAGCTCCTGTCCGTCTCGCTTCCCCTCGCACTCAATTTCCCCTTCATCCACCCCTGACTGACACGGGCCTTCCTTTTTTTTTTTTTTTTTTTTCCTCTGATACAGACCAGACCGGCTCGTCGGCTCACGTCGACGGCGGATACCTCTGCTGGTAAACGGAGGAGACTGTCCGAGGCAGGTCTCGGTAGAGAATCTTAAGCATAACCCTTTTTGGCCGGGGAAAAAAGAAAGGGGGGGACGATGGACGAAGAAGCGTACATACGTGTAAAAAGCCACGATTCACTTTCGGTCGAGTTCTGTTCGGTTGCGAGTTAAAAGGCACACGCAACGCGAGTGGCCAAGCGGAAGTTGTGTTTGTGGATCGTGGCCTCGGGTTGCGAAAAGAAGGGTGTTGTGGCTACACGCTGCTCGCCTCACCCGATCCCACCACCACCTCTCCATCCTCATCGCTTCTCCGCCGCCCACTCCTGACCCACTCCCTGTACTCCCTCTCGCTCGCCGACTCCCTCACAACCCACGCACACACGCCCGCACCGACCAAACTCGCCAACCCGCCAAACCTCAGGACCCAAACCACACTCTCGCCTCCTCCTCCTCCTCCTCCTCCTCCTCCTCCCGCATCGGTCAAGGACGCAGGCGAGTGGTGGGAAGAAGAAGGAGAAGAAGTGAGACGGAAGATCAGGGCCGAGACGAGCGCGACGAAGAACTGAGGCACGACGATCGAGAGGTTGTGCAGGCCGAGAATCGTGCCGCCTGCGGGTTGCTTGCGGCGGCGAGGGTGAGGTTGGGGCTCGGGCTCGGGCTCGGGCTCGGCCGTCGGGTGGGAAAGGAGGGGCGTGCGCGAGTCGGGCGGGTGGGACCGGTGCGAAGGCGAGGAGGGAGTACGATGCGGAGAGGAAGAGGGGAGGTCGTGGTGCGAGGGATGGCGGAGAGTGGTGGCGCGGAAAGGCGGGTGGTCTCGCAGTTGTCGAGGTACGCGAAGAGGTGCGTGAGTCGGAGACGAAGGCGGAGGTGTCGAGGTGGGCGACGAGCGGGCCGAGTCTTCCATTTCGCGGATGCACTCCATGACGAGTGCGAAGGGGACCTATGCGTCCGCACAGGAGTGAGCGCAATCAGTCGCTGAACGGAAGCGCTCCGGCCGGTTCGGAGAGGAACGACGCTCGCTTCGACGCACCCAGCAATTGATGGCCCACGGCACGCCCGCCAGCGCCACAACCGCCATCGCTCCCTTCGTCCCCCTGACGAAGAAGGTACCCTCCATGACCACCGCGAACCACACGAGTCCAGCGACCCAACACGTGCGCGGGCTGACACTCGAGAGGGCGACGCGGGTCCAGCGAGGAAGGCGAGAGGGGAGAGAGGGGTAGGTCGTGCAGAGGGAGGTGAGGAAGGGAAGGACGGTGCCGGTCAGGAGGGACACGAGCGCGTAGAGGAGGAGGGCGAGCGAGCCTAGTCGCGTTGCCGAGTCGGAGGATGGAGGTGGAGTCGACGGTGGGAGCGAGGCGTAGAGCGTTTCCGAGACGTAGGTCGTGCTGGCGAGCGCGCGAAGGTTGTGTAAGTAGGTGACGCCCATGTTAGGGCCGTGCCTACGCACCTGTAAAATAGCAAGGGGAACCATCCAGTCCACGCGAAGAATTGGACTGTGCAGAAAAGGCCGGCGAAGAGACGGGGTCAGTCCTACGTGCGCAAAAGATGGAGGCGACAGCCGCTCGCGAACGCACCGTAGCACACCCTCCTGACCGGCATCGGCAACTCCCTCACATTATCCCTCACATCCCTCACGACGCCGACTACCTTGCTCCACACTCCCTCCTTCCCGCTGTCTTCCTCATCCTTCCGCTCTTTCTCCTCAGAACACCAACACGTTACTCCCACCGTCCCCGCAAGGACAGCCAAGCTGATCGCGCTGAGTTTGCGAAACTGGCCGTCCCCGAGCCATGAGAGGAGGGGCGAGTGACCGAGGTCGAGGAAGCCGAAGAGGTAGCCGAGGATATTGCCGATGTGGGTGTGACGGCCGAGCCAGGCGTTCGACAGGGATTGGAGCGAGAGGGGGGAGAGGTCGAGTGCGAGGGCCTGTGCGAAACGACCGCTCACAACAAATTCAGCGATCTCCTCGCGAGAGACGGGGACAACTGGAGCATCGAAGGTGCCGAACGCACCCTCAACGAGGCCTGCAGCCCATTCAGGCTGAAATCGAGCACGTAGAACCCTAAAACGCCGGACACAATCGCGACCAACCTCTCCCTCTCCTTCCGCCGCGGATCCCAGTCGCCCACACCGCCAAAGACCCACGATGAGCAGAGAAGAGAGGCGAGTTCGCGGGCGTAGGCGATGAGGATCGTCGAGACGATGATGAGGAGAGTTGAGAGGATAATGTAGAAGCGCCGGCGGAAGCGGCCAGGGGTGGAGTCGGAGAGGGCGCCTGTTGAAAGCTATCAGCAAATCGATGTCGTCTCAACAGCAGGCTCTGCGAGTACAGCGCTGCTCTCGCGAAGAACGCAAGGCGAAACTGCACGACTCACCGATGACTGGCTGGACGATCAGCCCGCTCAACGGTCCCGCCATCCACACCAAACTAGTCGCCTCCTTCGACAAGCCCAGCCCAAGGAGGTAAGGCGTGCCGTAGCTGCGCGAGCAGATCCCGTGTTAACGCTGATCATAAGGTCGAGTAGGCAAATGGGGACGACACGCACGCCATCTCCACCGTCCAGGCTAGCTGAGCTCCCAGCATGCCCACTGTGAGCGTATTAAGCCTCCAAGTCGTCCACTCGCTCTCCTCCGACTCGTCCTTCCCTTCGCGGTCCTTCCCGTCCGTATCCGGCTCTTCTCGCCCATTCTCGCCGCCTGCACCCCGTCCCAGCGCTCGAAGATTTCGCCGTCGCTTTGACCGCGACCCAGGCGAGCCGTTCGAGTGAGGAAAAGGAGAGGAGGGCGGGAGGTCGGCGAAGGACTGGTAGGTCGTGTGGGGCTGGCCTGGCGGAGTTGAAGGGGCTGGCGATGTGCGAGGTGAGGGCGGCATTGTCAATACGCCCTCAGCAGGCCGGCTCTACGCCTGAGACAGCGTGTGGTCGGTCGAGAAGAGCGAGAGCGATGTGGTATCGAGGAAGGAACCAGAAGAGCCGGGACCAAGCTGGGCGGGTCGGCAGAGGTCCGATAGTGCCAGTGAGGCTGTTAGCCGCCTTTCGTGAGCCGGCGGAAGCCAGAGAGCGAGGTGAAGAACGCAAACCTCCTCTTCATCAGTTCCAGCGAGTCACGTGTTGGTTCCTCTCCTTTCGACTTGTCCCGCTCAACTCTCGCTGTGACTCTGAGGGACGACTCAGCGACTCCAACGACTCGCTTGAAGTCAACGATGCCTGGCACCTGGACCCGCACGACGGCGCTGGACCGCTCACCCTCCCTCGCCGCTTCCTCACAAATACCATCCTCTCACGCCCGCACAACCACTCAGCGAGGCCCAGCAACCCGCGAAGACGACCAACAAATTTCGCAGATCCTCGCAGAGATGTCACAGCATCAGGAAGGGGGACAGTCGGCGAGCCCTCCTCCGCAACAGCCTCATGCCTCAACTTCGACTGCGCTTGAGGGGATCCCAGTTGGACCGCCTGAGACGAAGACGACCGGATCAAGCTCGATCGATCCGCTCCTCAACCCCTTACCGCGTCCCGCCCTCACTCCCTTGCCGCCTCTCATCACAACCGCCTCGACGACCGACGCAAAGGGCAGAGGAAAGGCTACTTCCGCAAGCACGGGAGGAACGGGCGCAGAAACGGGAACAGGGGCAAAGGCTCGGGGGAGGGGAAAGAGCGACGAGAGGTTGCAGATGAAGGAAGAGGATTGGGAGCGGAGTAGGAAGGATAATCATGTGCGTTCAGCGCCTCACAGCTTCGTCGCTCACCTGGCCTCAGTCTCGAAACTGACGATCTGATAACGTGTCCGGCTATGGCAGAAAGAAGTCGAGCGCAAGCGACGCGAGACAATCAACCAAGGCATCACGAATCTCGCCGCCCTCCTCCCCTCCGAACTCTTCACGCCATCCGCCCCACCCTCTGACTCCGCGTCCGCATCTTCCAAGCCCTCTTCAAAACCTCCAAAAGAAACCACGAACAAGTCCACGATCCTCAGCTTGACGCAATCGTACATTCTCCAACTCAAGGCGTCCGAGCAGCGGATCATCGAGAAGTGGACACTCGAGAAGCTGTTGATGGAACAGAGGGTGAGGGAGGTAGAGAGCGAGAGGGACGGGTGGAGGAAAAGGGCGGAACAGGCCGAGGCGGAGGTGAAGCGGTTGAGGGGCGAGTCGAGCGGGAAGAGCAGTGAAGCTGGGAGGGAGAAGAAGCGCGCGAGAGTTGAGGATGGCGAGACCGCGCAGGGAAAGGCGCAGGTCAACGGCTCGACAGAGGGCGCTTGAGGAGAACGTCGCTTGTTGAGTTCGGGAACGGGAATGTCGCTCGTAGTCTGTCTCGCTTCGTAAGTCTTTGTCGTACTACTCTCGCAATCTACGCTTTCCCTCGTCCTCGTTCGTGCACAAATACACACAGACGCCCCGATGCAAGCACAAATAGAGACCGGTCTAGCCCTGACAAACCCTCTTCCCTCGCTAGTCTATACCTCCTCTTTCTCCCCCTCCTGGGCACCCTTCTTCTCCCGATGCCCAACCTTCCCAATCCCAAACAGACATGTCGCGCTAATAAGCGTCGCGAGGAACGCGAAGCCGGAGCAGGTGTAGAATGCGGCGTTGAGGCCTTTATGGATTGCTTCGAGAGGAGTATCGCGCTGCACGATGACTGCTTGTTATCACGAAAAGTAAAGGAGGAAGTGGAGGGACGCACGGCATTCGGGTCGTACACCATCCCCAAGTCGCGAGTCGCGCGCGCAGTGACCTTGTCCTGGACGATCGTATTGATAGCCAGCCCAATACCCGTGCCGATCTCTGCACACACACTCTCGCTCTCTTCAGCTCGCGAGGCGAGAGACAGAAGGACGCGCACGCACGAGTCGACATGTTGAAGAGACTGCCGGCGAGGGCTTGATGTCCGTACCCTGCGACGTGCGAGACGTACAAGATGCCGCACGCAAAGATAAAGTCGGCGCCTGTGAGTTCGCAAGAAGGCGCCGAAGCCAATCAACTCGACTTTACGAAGGCGAGCAAAGGGTCAGGAGGGTAGATGCGCGACGCACCGAAAACGCTCAAGATCATCGCGGGGAACTGCCACTGCCAATACGTATCGTCGTAGTTCTGCACCGCGAATAAGAGCGGCGCAAGACCGGTGCCGAGGCAGCCGATCGTAATGAGGATGTGCGCGGGGACGCGAGAGGCAAGAAGGGCGACAATGAGCTGGGATCGGATGCGTCAGCGACGGCAGGACGACCGTAAGGGAGGAAGAGGACGGACATTGAGGATGAAGCCGGTGATGCTTGAGGGAAGGAAGCGGACGGTTGCGAGGACCGGTTCGAGGCGCATGTAGTCCTGCGGAGCGGTATCGTCAGTTTCGCACTCCCATAGAATGAGTCAAGAGCTGACGCACCTGGAAGGTGATAGAGCAGAAGAACATGTAGCTCGCGCTGCGTCCCGCAACAATGGTCAGCGACCTGAACGTTCCCATCCCGAGTCGTCAATACACAAGCAACTCACAAGCAACTCCACCCAAGCGCTCCGATAAGCTGCACGATCGCGAAGCGTCCCTTGGACCAGATCGACGTGCGCATAAGGGGTGGATGGGGCGTGCGGAACTCGAGGTGGCGCTCGTAGAACCAGAAGACGACGAAGAGGATAATCGAGACGGCGAGGAGAGTTGGGATGTAAGGCGTACGCCACTGCAGGAAGCTAGAAGTCGATATCACCGAGCGTCTTTGTAGAGGGTGACGGGCGATACTCACCCCGTTCGGCGCGCCCTCTCCGTCCGCTAGTGCGAACGTCAACAATGTCACGGCGCTCGTGATCAAGGCTCCTCCGACCCAGTCCACTGTCAAGCTCTTGTCCTTCGCATGGTCGGGCGGGACGAGGAAGAGCGCCGCAATGCCAATCAAGGCCCCAATACCGGTCGAGACGAAGAACACGGCGCGCCAGGTGATGGCGGCGTACTCGGTCAGACTGCGCGAGAACTGGCTCAGTACATCATCATAGGTGAGCGCGGAGACCGGACGCACACTCCGCCGAGAACGGCCCCAAGACTCCCGCCCATCGGCGCGCCAGCCGAGAAGAGCGCGAATGCTGTAGTCTTCCGCTGTCCAGGCGGGAACGACGAGCCGAGGATGCCGAGGGCAGAAGGCTACGGGGAGCGACCGGTCAGTCGAGCGCAAGCTGATCGAGCGGAAGACGGTACGCACAATCGCAGCGCCGAGTGCCGCGCCTTGCATCGCTCGAAAGAAGTCGATCGAGAATTCGCTCTGTGAGAAGCCGCATGCGATCGACCAGATGACGAACCAGATCATGCCGCCGATAAATACCCTGCCAGATGAGAGAGGGTGGGTCAGGGAGGGACGACCAGCTGAGGAGACGGGTCGACCTCACTTCTTGTGACCATACTATGCGCATTGTCGTTCCCAGGTCAGCCGTTGGGTACGGAAGGAATGCGTAGCAGGGGGCTGCAGGACGCACGATATCCGCTAACCGCCCGAACAGCAGAAGCAACCCTCCGAACGCGACTGAGTACGACGATATCAACCACTGAAGGTTCGTCGTCTGGATATTCAGGTCGGCGCCGAGAGTCGGAAGGGCGAGCTGGACGGACTGGACTTGCATGATCTGCGGGCGAGAAACGAGAGGTGAGCGGGTTCCTCGGGACCCGGCGTTAAGCGGAACGGACGCACGTTCAGCATCATGCACATCGTCATGGTGAGGATCAGCAGGACCTGCCGAATCGTGCTCATCTCCGGCCAGGCATGTTCCGCCTCTCCCTCCATCTCAGGCGGTCCCGCTCCCTTCGTCTCTGCGGATTCGGCGGAGAGTGGCGCCTGTGCCATCTCTGGCCCCTCAACGAGTACTTCTGCCCCAAGCGAGTCCTTCAGTCCCGCTCCTCGCCCTCCTCCTGATTCGCCGCGCAACTCGGCTCGTCGGTCGGGTGCCGCGACGGTGCCATAATCGCTGGCGCCGTCAGCCGTGGATGCCGTCGCCATCGTTCCTGTGATGCCTAGCGCTGTCTCTTGGAAAAGCGAGCGAGGTTGGCTGCGCGGAATGAGGGTTCCGAGCGAGAATGCGAGGCGGCGGGAAGAGAGCACCGGGGTCGGGTTCGCCGCCGGTGCAAAACCGCCTAGGCCTGTCAAAGCACCTCTGGCGTTCAGCAAGCGTGGGGCGCGGTGAGACAGTGAAGTCAAGGAGCGAAAGCAGAAGCTCCGCATCTTGACATTCTGCGGCATCGCTGTCACCCGCTGACCTGGCTTTATAGTTGCCGTGGCGCTCTGTTTGACTTACTTAAAGACTGCCGTCGTCCCTCCAGATCGCCTCGCCGCCGCCTGCTTGGACGAGCCGACTTCATCAGTTAGCGACGCTCGACGGTGTAAAGTTGGCGCCGACAGCTGTATTAGGGCTTCTGAGCGGGCGTGCGTATTTTTGAGACCACTGAGTGAGTCTACACGAACCCTCGCATTCCCAACTTCGCGGCGGGACCGGGTCTGGCACCCTTGGTCCGAACTGCCTTTCTCTCCTCGCGAGGATCTGGCGCGAGGGTGGACAAAGGCGATGCAGACTGATTTGCGCGACTTGCACAGAGCATCCATGAACTCGCCCGCCGACCAACAGGCCTTGACGACCATCTCCCCGTCGACCTCCATGCCCCGCATCTCGCTCGGCCTGACCCGCATTCATCGCCTGTTGTCCCTCCTGCGCTCCCCTCACCTCGCAACGGCTGTCGTCCATATCGCCGGCACGAACGGCAAAGGCTCCGTCTCGGCGTACCTCTCGTCCATCCTATCGCAGAGCAAACTCGCTGTCGGACGGTTCAACAGCCCGCATCTTGTGGACGAATGGGACTGCATACAGTTGCACGGACGGCCAGTCGATGAGAGACTGTTCCTCGACGCGAAGGAGGAAGTTGAGCGGGTCAGTCAGCGGGAAGGAGTCGGCGCGACCAGCTTCGAGGTCCTGACGGCCACTGCGTTCTCGCTGTTCGCGCGGGCAAGACCCCCATTGGACGTTGCAGTGGTAGAAGTTGGTATGGGCGGGAGCGAGGACGCGACGAACGTCGTACCGTCGGAGAAGACGCTCTTGTCGGTCGTCACGGCAGTCGAGCTGGATCACCAGAAGTTTCTCGGCGACACGGTTGGCGAGATCGCGACGGTCAAGGCGGGCATCACGCGGGAAGGCGGAGACGTCGTATTGAGCGTGCAGGCGCACGAGGAGGCGATTGAAGCGGTGAGGCGAGTTGCGGCGGAACGAGGTGCGCGGGTGTGGCAGGCCGGGGAAGCGGTCGCCGTTGCAGAAGACGAGGTTGGTGCACCTCGAGAAGTGTCAGCAAACTCAGCCTTCCCTCCTGCACCCCTGGCCGCCATCCCGCTCGAAGCGACTTCCGCCATCCCGCCCCTCGACTCGCCTCCGCTCACTCCACCACCCTCTGTCGCCGCTCGACTACCCTTGCCCGGCTCCTATCAGCTCCAGAATGCTGCCACCGCCGTCCTCGCTGCCCGACTCCTCCGCACTCTTCCCCGACCACTCTCCCTCCTCCCGTCTCTAACGCGAATTACCGACGACTCGATCCGCACGGGCGTCGAAGCGACTCGATGGCCCGGCCGACTAAGCTGGGAAACCTACACCACCTCTTCAGGTCACCAAGTCCCTCTGCTGGTCGACGGCGCACACAACCCTTCCTCCGCCGCCCTCCTCGCTTCGTATCTCGCCTCACTTCCTCCGGCTCTTCGACCAAATACACTCGTCTTTGCGCTCTCGGCACCGCGCAATCCGGCAGACGTCGTTCGGCCACTCTTGCGGGCGCTCGCGGCGGACGAACGCCGATTGCGAGTCGTTTGCTGCGGCTTCTCCACGCCAGTCGGGATGGAGTGGGTGCGGTCAACCCCTGCCTCCGAACTCGCTGCGGCAGTTCAGCGAATAGCGGCGGAGGAAGCGTCTCAGGCGGAAGTTCAGGTAGAGGAAGCGGCTGATGCAGAGGCGGCGATACGGCTGGTGGAGGATCGTGTGGACGGCGAGGGGTCGTTCGTCGCCGCGGGCAGCTTGTATCTCGTTGCGGACGCGTTGCGGACGTTGCGGCAGAGACAGCAGGGCGGGGAGGTGCGGTAGAGACTCCGCTAGCCCGTATCCGGATGCGTGGCTCGCTCGAGCCTGTCCTGCGTTGATATCAAACATGTCCAAGGCAGTGTCCTTGCCTCTCGACATTCAGAGTAGCGAGTCGGGCCGGAAACTGATGAAGTTGAAGGAGGTGGCGTAGAGCAAGAGTGACGCAGCGGAAGCGAGAGAGATGGTAGGTGTGCGCCGGTAACACACGCACAGCACTCTGTGCATTCCCAGGAAGTCCTTGCCGAAGTCGAGAGTGCTATACAAGGGAGAGCTCCTTGTTCCCCGGCCTCACGCTGCGCACTCACTGGCTGAGCCGCACGCCATCTCGACAAGACCACCATGACCACCCGAGTGGACCTGCGCCTCCCCCCACTCAAGTTCCTCGTCACAGGAGCCCTCTCCCTCGTCCTCCTGATCCACCTCGTCACCCTCCACACGAGCGACGCCTACGCCCGGCATGCGTCGATAGAGTCGCTGAGGTCGAAGCTGGGGCTAAGCTCGGATGGGATGCCGGTTGTTTGGAGAGGGGGAGAGGCGAGTCGCTTTGGTGGTGGAGCCGCGAAGACGGGAGTACGGCAAGAATGGGAGGGCGACGGTGCTTCGGTGAGTTTTGTCAGGAGGCACTGCAGTGTCGGGCTTCCGTAGATAGGAATCGGCGGAGGCGCTGGAGAAGCTGACGTCGTCCTTGACTTCCTCCTCCCGCTGCGCAGGCGAACGCAACTCGCGTAAACGCCGCCTTTGTCCTTCTTGCCCGCAACAGCGACGTCTGGGATGTCCTCACGTCCGTGCAAGCGATCGAAGGTGCGTCGGGCCCGGCCGTGACGATCAGCTGCTCTCGACCTCCCAACTGACCTCCCTCTTCCACCGCAGACCGCTTCAACCGCCGCCACAACTACCCCTATGTCTTTCTGAACGACGAACCCTTCTCGGACGAGTTCAAGCGGCACACCTCGGGTGTTGCATCCAGCGCTTGCACGTACGGCCGAGTCCCGAAGGAACACTGGCTCGAGCCAGAGTGGATCGACGAGGAGCGGGCCGCGGAGGCGCGGAAGAAGATGGAGGAACAGTCTGTGATTTATGGGGGGAACAAGGTCTATCGGAGGATGTGCAGGTTTTTCTCGGGGTTTGTGCACAAGCATCCCTTGCTGAAGGACTACGATTACTACTGGCGGATCGAGTGAGTCGCTCTTCTCCCTCATACTGCTCTCTTTAAGCCAACCTTCTTTTCTACAGCCCGAACGTCAAGTTCTGTGCGTTGCGCCTCTCCTTCTCGCTGACCTTTCGCTAACAATGTCGCGGCCCGCTCCTCCGTTCCCGAAATTCGGTGCTGACTCGGCCAACGCGCAGACTGCGACTTTGAGAACGACCCGTTCAAGCTCATGCAAGAGCGGAAGAAGAAGTACGGCTGGGTCGTGTGCGTCGCCAGTTCCCCTTGCGCTTTTTCGTCGCTTCCGGCTGACACGCTGTGAGGGTTAGGTCGCTGTACGAGTACAAGGAGACGATCGAAACACTTTGGCAGACGACGAAAGGTGCGCCGCTCTTTTGACTGGCAGAGACGGACTTCGCTTGATCCTCCTTCGAGAGTCTCCTCGCTGATTGGTTTGTCGGTCGTACAGAGTTCATCAATCAGAACCAACAGTACCTCGCCAAACCGAACAACATGAAGTGGATCAGCAACGACGATGGCGAGACTTACAACCGCTGCCATTTCTGGTCCGTCTCGCTTGCCCTTCTTCCTCCCTCTTCCGCCTCCCTCTTCCACCACTTGCTGACCTGTTCGAGAACAGGTCCAACTTCGAGATTGCCGACCTCAACTGGCTACGAAGCGAGGCGTACGAGAAGTACTTCGAGCACCTGGACCGCGCGGGAGGCTTTTCGTACGAGCGGTGGGGAGGTGCGTCCTCACCCTCTCTCCTAACCGTGAACACAGACGCTGACTCTTGTGACGGCTGGGCAGACGCACCTGTGCACTCAATTGCGGCGGCGCTGTTCCTCAAGCCGGAGGAGGTGCACTATTTCAACGAGTGCGTTCCGTTCTCTCCTCGCATGCTTCCGGTGGCGAGGCGATCCGTCTCCCTCTCGCATGCTAACGGTGTCCAGGTGTCGGATCCCGAGTCGAAAAACTGACGGCATTGGACGTTCGCTCACAGCGTCGGGTATCGTCACGAGCCGTTCCAGCACTGCCCGAAAGACCAGCCAAGTCGATGCGCATGTAATCCGAACGACGCGAACAACTTTGAGGATCATTGGTGCGTTGCGCTCAGTCTTCTCTCCTTTCGACCCTCAGCGGTGAGCGCAACTGATGTTGCTCCCGTCCTCCCTCTCCTCCCTCTCGTCCCTCTTCGTTCTCTCGCATTTCACTCGCTCGCTTCTCATGCGCAGGTACTCGTGCACGCCGCGGTGGAAGGAGCTGAATCCGGACTGGAAGACGCACTAAACAGAAGTGCAAGAGGACCAAGTTGGACGCCCATGTACTCGATACCCCTCTCGCTCGTTTCTCGCACGATACCCCCCCGCCTTCTCGCAATCACAGACACTATTGCACTCGCTCGATCGTGCAGCGCGAGAGAATGGAACACTCCTTCACCGTCCCTCCGCACCTTGACCATTGACGACTTGTTTGCTTTGCGCTCACATCGCTCTCGTCGCCGCTTTCTCGTCCTACACACATTCTACCCACTCTAGCAATGGCAGCAAAGGTGCGCGCATTGCTCCCACTCAAGGGGCGAGCGCACACCGTCCGCAAATAGCCACTCACCTCCCCGGCCCGCGCGCAGGAGTTCTACCAGCCGCAGGGCTACGGCGGACCGCAGGGTGGACCGCCGCAGGGTGGCGAGCGTGGGTGGGGCCATGGGCCGCAGCAGCCTCAGTACGGAGGCGGAGGATACGGTGGACCTCCTCAGGGTGGAGTGTGTACCAACGCTCGCGACGTTCGGGAGCTCCGCGGCGCTGACTGTGATATTTTCACACCCAGTACTATCCTCCCCAAGCTCCGCCTCAGGCGTACGGCGGCTACGGCCAGCAGCAATATCCTCAGCAAATGCCTCCGCAGCAAGTGCGTACCCGCTTGTTTAGCTGAGCAATTGTACTCTTGAGGCTGACCACGAGAATGTGCAGGTCTACGTGCAGCAGCCGCCGAAGAAAAGCGGGCCGGGAGCGGGAGCAGGATGCTGTGCCTGCCTGGTGCGTCCTCGTCCCTTCAATATGTCCGTATGAGCCTGTACTGACGCCTCCGTGACGTCCTGTAGGCCGGTGCATGCCTGTGCTGCTGCGCCGAAGAAGCGTGCTGCGACATGCTCATGTAACGCCGTCACCTCGCCTCCTCAGCAAACGGACATGCGCCTCGCCCGCCTCTACTCCTTCCCCTCGAGACTCCCCCACGACAGACTATTCACGATATCCCGCCTCCTACCACCTCGATTTGCTGCCTAGCCTCTTAGCGCCGTCCTAGTTCTCCGCCTCTCGCTCGAGAGCCCTTTTACCCTGTTATTCGATTCAGATCCCGCTTCGTTCCTCGCTCTGTTTGACGGGCAGGAAGCTTGGAGACCAGCTCAATAACAAAGGAGCGACCAGCGCCCGCTTCGAAACACGTCTACAACTCGGCCCGCCCCCCGACCTTCTTCTCCTCTGCCTGCTCGCGCTTCATCTCCGCCCACCGTTCCTCAGCCAACTTCCTCCCGCTCTCTCCAACCTTCCGTCTCTCCCTCTCCCTCAGGACCGCACTACACCCGCCCCTCGCCTCCTGCCGAACTCCACCTTGCAACGCCCGCTCTTCAAGCGAGAAAACGGCGTCTGCGAGGTGGTTTCCTGAGAGTAACGGGCGCCAGTGCGCGGGGTTGGTGGAGAGGTTGAAGAGCTCGGTGAGGGATTCGAGGAACGAAGGGAGGGGAGAGGAGCGGAGAAGGTGGATGCGGGATTTGAGGTCGAGTTGCTGAGGTTTGGGGGGCGGAGGGAGACGCGAAGAGGGGTTTAGGACGTCAAGCAGCGAGTCGGCCCATCGACGAGCACGCTGGTCGATTTTGACTGCGCGCTGCAAGACGTTCATGTACTCCTCTGCCATCCTTCGCATCGAAGGAGGGAGGATCTCGTCTTCCTCCTTCTTGTTGTAGTCGAAGCGCGAGTCGCGAGGGCGAAGCAGGTCGAGTGTCGCAGTGAGTTGCGAGCGGAGATGGTGGGCGGCCATGATCTGCACAGGCTCAGGCAGGTCTGCTCCAGCGCCTTTGTCGGTGTGGGCATCGTACTTAGCCGCGATATTCTCCCACGCCCTTGCGACGTTCCCCATCACCCCGCCCTTCGACGGATCGTACATCGCGTCCCACTGCGTCCTCAACGCCTGGCGGAATGGAACGCCTCCGTCTCCCATCGGCTGATCGAGCATCGCCCTTCTCTTCTCCTTCGCCTCCTCGGCCTCTGGGGCACCGCCATCCTTTTGGGCAGCCGCGACACCCATGACCGACTCGATGAACTCCTCAAACTCCCTATCCTTCTTCTCCCTCTCCATCCTCTCTGCCTCCTGCAACCGCTCTTCTTCCCGCTTCACATCCGCCTCGTCGAAAGACGCCTCAGGGACGTAAAGAAACCGTGTCGGCCGGCGAGAATTGACTGCCTCGAGTTCGGAAAGGACAGCGGAGAGGTAAGTCCTCCGTCGTTCCCTCTCGCCCTCCGAGCTGCCCGCTTCTTCTCCGGCTGCCAGGGTAGGAGGAAGGTATTCCAGCACGTCCACCCACCCTCTCGCGACTTCCTCCATCCCCCGCTCGACCTTCATCCTCAACACCTCGCTCGCCTCTTCCCATTCGCGGACTTCGTGAGCGGGGTGAGGCGGCGCGTCTGGAGCTTGGACCGGTAAAGCGAGGGCGGAGTCGAGGAGAGTTGAGAGGGTCAGGGGGTAGGAGGTACGCTCGAGGTGGAGGAGGTGGGAGGGGTCAACGGGAACGGTAGTTGTTGAGGAGGAGGAGGAGGAAGAAGAAGAGTGGAGGGCGCTGCGTGGCGAGATTGTTTGTCCAGGTCGCCGGCCTGGACTTTGTCGCAATGGAAGAGACAGATCAGACGCACGAGTTGACAAAGTCTCCCGCCTTATCCGCCGCGAATCCCTCGAGCAAGAGCCCCGACGTGACCACCGTCCCAAGCAGCCCGACAAGTGCCGCAGCTTTCGGGAACGGCGTTCTCAGCACTGCCCCACCCGCAAAGCAAACCAATCAGCCTACGCACCGCGAGAGAAGGAGGGATCCGTACGCACGAGACAGAACCGTCCCTAGCACACTCCCCGGCGTTCCGTAAGATCGGTGGAGAATATGAAGTGGTAGTCCCAAGGTGTTATGGATGATGGATGCGACGAGCGCAAAGGATAGGGCTGGCCAGGTGGGCATGCGAGGGGTTCGTTCGGTGTGTGCGATGAAGGTAGAGAGAGGGTTACGCGAGGCTGGCGAGGCGCTTATTTGGTGCTGGCTGTCGAGAGGCAACTCGACAAGGCTCTGCAGAGCGAGAGCGGCACGAGACGAAGGGAAACGAAGAGAGCGGACAGGGAGAAAGGGAGGAGGCGAGGAGGAGGCGACCTCGGAGCGGAACAGGTTTGGGACAGCGCTGCCAGTGGTGCACGACAGCGGTCTCTTCTCGCGGCCATCACGTCCTCTCACGTCCTCTCGCGTCTCTACCAAGTTCTCTTTGTCCTCAGGCGACCGCCCGCTCTTTCTCTTCAGGACCATCCTTTCCGGACCCTCTCTCTTGGTTCTAGCTGCTCTGCCAGTGCAACACCCGCTAGTTTACAACCACTAGGCCCTTCTTGCCCTCGCCCCGACTCCGCCGTTCCAAACCCCGTCACGCTCGCCTCGACTCGGCCTCGTCAAGTCGTCTGAGCGTTACACTCTGAACGCCCGTCTACAAACCCCGCCGAACACCACCGCCGTGATAAACCTACACCCTCCGTCGGTCCGCCATGACGCGGACGATGCAGCCGATGCCGGCTACTTCGGTGAGCTGTGCGGGGGCGAGTGAGAGGGAGAGAGAGATGGAAAGTTATGAAGACAGTCAGCGTTTGTCTGACCAGAAGTCCGCGAGCTCAGTCAGCTTCTCCACTAGCAGTGTGAAGAAGCCCAGCGGACGTCGCCTTCGGGGCAGACTGGCCGACCGGAGACTCGAGCGAACGAAAGGACGCCGCAACGCACCTTTTCGTGCCAACCGAGGACAACGTTCCCGCTCGTGTCTCCCAGGGTTTCCATCGCCTTATACAAGTACTTCATGAGCGTGACCTGTGCGAGACAAAGCGAGCATATTCAGTCGCGAGGTCCGTGAGACGTACCGACAACATCCATCCCAAGACGCGAGCTGGCGGAGAAGCAAAAACAAGGGAACGCGGCCGCACCTGTTCTGAGGGGTCGAGTTGCTGCACGAGCGCGGGAATGTCGGTTGATCGGGTCGAGTTGAGGATCGAGAGGACAGTCGCGAGGGCGGTTGCCTGCGAGAAGAGGATCAATGTCCGGTCGAAGCAATCCTTCGCGAGGTGGGCAACGACGATGGTCCACTCTGCGCCGAAAAAGCCCGCCGGCGACCAACTTGACTGTCGACGGCCTCGAGAAGCGCTGGCACACACCTTTGCCTGCTTCGTCTCTGGCACACTGTCCTCCCCATACGGCCACTCTCCCTCCCTCAGCACCTCCTTCAACGCACCGCCCACATCTCCCCTCTGCAACAGTCCCCTCACACTCCTGTCCTTCTCCTGTGCGCCCGCGAGCGCCTGTGCGGGTCCGCGCGGGTCGGGGTGGTACAGCGACGAGGGGTCGACGCGGTCTTCGTCGTATTGGTCGATGTCGATTCGGCGGAAGTTTGTCCCGGATAGGGCGGCAGTTGAGGCGGACATGGCTGAGCGAGATGAGGACGAGTGACCGAGTAGTGGGGGTAAAACGGCGGTGGCAACGAGCGGGGTACAGTCCGGCTAGCGTGGTAGTCGTCTAGAAGCTCAGAAGGAGGGCCTGGCAGGAGAACGACCCCTGAATAGCGAGAGTGTCGAAGCGACGAGGATGAAGCGACACCGGTGACGGGTGTAATCTTGCCAATACAAACTGTTGTACTTGAAGCATTACATCCCTTCGAGTAGGTCCAGAGCTGTCGTACTCTCGGTTATGTTTATGAAAAGACACCCTAAGAGTCCACTCGTGCCCTTGGGGAACCCACCCGAGCAAAGTAGCGGCGACCGCCTTCTCATCGCCAACTTCCTCTCCTCGAGTTGCGCTCGACTCCACCCGCGCTCACCGGCTGAACAGAGGACGCGCGTGCCAGACAGCTCCGATGGCGCACTGTAACCCAGCCCGCGCACTGCGGGTCGCGCTCGCCGCGTGAGTACTCCCTCTAGCTATCCATCTCTCGCCGACTTTCTGCGGACGCGTACAACTCGCTCACACTCGCTTGGTGGACCTGCGACAGCCCGGCACGGCAACACGCACCGTTTAATACACTCGCACGGCAAGCGGCGCGGTCCCCTGCACTTCTCTTCACCTCGTCCTCGACCTCCCTCCTCGCCCGTCCTCGATCGCTCCCTCCCTTTCACCGCACCTTCGCCAGCTCCGCACCCGCCCGCGCATCAGTGTTCAGTAGTCTCTGGGGTGGAGATGCGAGGAAGTCGGAGTCTTTGCCGAACGCGGCGGATGAGGCGACTGCAGCAGCGGTGTCGGAGGGAGCGAGTCTTCCGGCAACTGCTCCTCCTCCTGAACCTGTCGCGGCGTCCGAACCGGTCGTCGACACTGTCCCCGCCGCCGCCAACGACCTCGCGACTCTGCTGAACCCGTCTGGACCCATGGCCGACCCAACTCTCACCTCGAACTACTACGACGGCATCGCGACCGGCACGCTCGACCTCGCCTCTCTCGCCGGCTCATGGGGCCCTCACCCGATCTTGCGCCTCCAATCGATGTTCCTTCATCTTCACGAGTCGTTCCCTCTCCTCGGCCACCCAGGTCTTCAGTGGGCCGTCCTGATCCCCGTCGTCACCCTCGGCCTCCGGTTCCTCCTCTTCCCCTTCCTCGTGCGTTCGAACCGCAACACAGCAAAGATGGCCGTCATCCAGCCCCAGCTCCTCAAGGGCATGGAGAAGCTCAAGGCGGCCAAGGCCGCAGGCGACCTCCAGCAGATGCAGATTGCCCAGTTCGAGACGCAGTCGCTCATGCGCGAACATGGCGTCAACCCTATCGCAAACTTTATCTTCCCGCTCTGCCAGGCAGCCGTCTTCATGTGCATGTTCTTCGGCATCCGGGGGCTCGCCAACTCGGGTCTCCTGAGCTTGACGACCGAAGGCTTTGGCTGGGTGCCGGACCTTACAAAGTCGGACCCGTACTACATCCTGCCCGTCACGAGTACCGCCTTGACGCTCCTCACGCTCGAGGTGCGTTCGTTTGGCTTCACTGCGCCAAGTTTCGCCTGTGCTGACGGACACCTTTTCGCAGACCGGCATCGACGGCTCGACGACGGTTCAGACGACTATGACGCGCAACATGAAGACGATCTTCCGCGCCCTAATGATTGTCTCCCTCCCCGTCATCGCCTACTTCCCCGCCGTGAGTTGTCGCCGTGAAGCCTCCCCCTAACTCGCTTGCTGAACCTTCGACGTGTGAAGGCCCTCCTTCTGTACTGGACAACCAACAATTTCGTCTCGCTCATCCAAACCTCGCTCCTCAAGCTCCCCACCGTCCGCACCGCCCTCGGCATCCCCATTGCCCCTCCGAAGCCTCAGCCCGGCGACAAGAACTACGTCAAGGAGCCCTCGTTCGCCGAGGCGTTCAAGACCTTCGGCACGTCGATCAAGGAGAAGGTGAACGAGACGGCTGCCGAGGCGCAGAAGACGACCGAGATGCAGGCGCGGTTCAAGCGCGCGCAGGAGCAGCGGAACCAGGCTGTCACGCCCGCGGTCGCTGCGGCGAGCGGTCGCGAGCCGCTTGCAACGCCTTTGTCGGAGTCGGCGCAGACTATTGCGGCGGATGTCGTGCGCAAGGCCGCGATGCCTTCATCCCCCAAACTCCCCAAGGAGCCGCTCATCAAGGCCGAGCCGGTCGCCAAGGCCGAGACGAAGGGCGTTTCGTCGAGCGTGCGGGACTTCGAGAGGGAGAAGCGGAGGAGAATTGCCGCCTCACGGGCGGCGAAGCTGGGCAAGCCGGAGCAGTAGATTAAGCGGATAGACAGGCGGAGCAGACCTGTACGAGCCACCACTCGGGTTGTAACCGTAGCTTTTTCGAATCTCTCGCTGAAGCCGGCGAAGAAGCTGGGTATGCACGCGTTCGCAAGATCTGGCCTACACTGCCGCGTCGTCGAGGCCCTTTCGAGGCCCTTTCCGCCGAGCTGCAGCATGAGCTTGACCGCGGTAGGCGCAAAAGCAGCACCTCAGCGTGGCAGCTCCAGCGAGACTGGGAGAAAAGAAGGTTCTTGTCGGCGTTACAGCCGGCGTATAGAGCCCGAGGCGACGAGGACTGTCCCGCCCCTACAAAGCTACGCCAAGCTCATGCGTCCCACAACCTCGTGTCCTCCTTCTCAATTGCCCGCTTTGTCTGCGTACGCGAGAGAGGCGGGTCAGTGCGGTTCGCGCAGGATGACAGGAGGGCGCACTCGAAAGCATCGACGCTAGCCTCCCCGGAGAAGCTGAGCGTACAGCGAGAGCGCCAGTGGACCGCTATGGGTGCACCGCAGCGAAGGATTCGCCTGCGCTCGGAAAAGTCGTCAGTCAGCTGCGCATTGGCGCGAGACCTGCAAGTTGACGGACGCTGGGTTGTCCACAAATACCGAGACTGTGGGTGCGCGTGTCAGCCTTGTGAGACTCGTAAAGTGTGACGGAAGGAGGCGCACCTGAAGATGTACGAGAGAAAAGGTAGAATGGCTGCAGAGTCGCGAGGGCGGGGTTAGCGACGGTGTAGAGAACGTGGGAGAGAAGCAGCAGCGGCTCACATTGGGCGGCGTCGTTGAGCTTGATTGCATGTTGATGTTGACCGTCGAGCTGGAAGTTGAAGGTGGACGACGAAGGCTGCGAGCGAGCGAGCGAGCGAGCGAGGAAGGTCAGCTGTCGCCCAGAGTCGCCCTCGTCACCTCCTCCCACCGTCAAACGAGAGCCGGAAAAGGAGAGCGGCCTACTCACACGTCGACCTTGACCCACAGCAAACCAGCGCATCCTCCAACGAGTCCTCGAAGCGGTTGAGCTGCGAGCGGAGAACGCGAGGGGAGGGTCAGCTCGAGTTGTCGTGCGCGGGAGGGGGGCGAGCTCACTTGCGGCGTCGAGGAAGATATGGCGGTGGCGTCGGAGGTCGATACGAGGCAGAAGAGGGGGGAGAGACTGCGTGGCGTCGAGGGTGAGGAGGGGAGGGTAGGTTGTACGGAGCGAGGGAGCGGTCCGGAGAGGGTCAGCGTGTGTGCAGCGGTGGTCAGTGGGTGCGGAAGACTCACCTCCGATTCGAAGGAGGGCGGAAAGAGGAGAAGTGAGGAGTCGGAGTGAGGAGAAGGAGAGAGAGAGAGGGTGAGCGGGAGGCGCGCGAGGCCGTTCGCACAAGGCCGACGTGGACGCGTCCGTTGGCGCGCGGCCGAGCTACGATTGTACTGAGCGTCGCTGTGTGACTTGCGCCATTGCGAGCGTGAAGCACTGAACAGCAACCGTTCGCTGTAGGAAGGTCAGCCTCGACTGCAGGGTCGAATTGCGGGTGAGGGAGGCAACGAGCGGGGCTCGCTTGCAGCTCGTCGTACTCGCAAGGGTCGAAAGTGCCAGAGGCAGCTTTGTTCAGCGCGGAACGAGCGGCTTTTCCTCGCTCCTCCTCCTCGAGCCTTCGCGTCCGCAATCGCCAGTCATCCAGCGCGCGCACTCGCAAAGTCGCAGGCTGTTCGGGTAGATGTCCTCTGCCGCTTGCAGCCGGTCCGTGACGAAGAAGCTGCCGTAGAGCGGACGGTGCTTCGACCTGAATTCGCGGGATGCGCGAACCGGCGCCAGCGCTCGTTGTTCAAGCTGCGTCAATTGCCATCGAGATAAGGTAGAGCGCCGCGTCAAACGAGATTAATAGAACGCCGACATGCGCTTCGCCCGCTTCTTCTCCGCCTGCTCGAGTTGGTACAGCTCGGCCGGTGTCGGTTGCGAGAGCCACTCCTTGAGCCTGCCATCGCGCGGCAGGTCAGCTACTGGTCAGCAGTGATGAGGGAGCGCTGGACACACTTCTCGGGATCCTTGATGAGCAGCGCCGCGTCGACCAGCTCGCCCCTCCACTTCTGCCAGCTCGTCGGCGGCGCAGACTTGTACCGCGCGAGAATAATGTCGTCGAGCTGAGTGGGCGTGAGCGAAACGATTGACGAGTCGTCTGGCGAGACCCAGCGGCTGCGTGCGAAACGAGTGAGCGGCGTCTCCTGCGCGAAAGGGAGGAAGCGCAACGCACTGGTCGCCGCCCGTCGGCACGCTCTTGACGAGATATGCGCCTGGTGTGCGCTTGCCCTGCGTGTTCGCAGGCGGAGTGCGATGGTCGAGGACCTGGGGGAACGAATCGTCAGTTAAGTCGAAGCCTCGTACGTGGAGCGGATCGTCACGCACCACCGACGGCCAGAAATTGTAGTTCGGGAATTTGGCCATCACCGCCTGACCAATCTTGAAGCGATCGGGGTCGTTCAACAAGCGCTCGTCCTCCTCGGCCTGCTCCTGCTCCGTCAACCCCGTTCCCGCAAGCGCTCCTCGCTTTCTCCCTGGTCTGCCCGAGCCCATTCCTCCGTTCGCACCCTTCCATTTCCTCGCCTTTTTCCGCGCGACCTGCTCTTCGTAGTCGCTCCCAAGCTCGTCGAGCTCCTCGACGTCCAGCTCCGCATCGTCAAATTCCTCGTCCTCATCAGACGGATCGTCGAATCCGCTGAACGTTCTCCTCCGCTTCTTCTTCTCCTCTCCCGTGCCGTCTTCAAGGTAACTCCCCCATCCCTCGTCCCACGAGTCATACTCGCCACCGACCTCCTCACCCTCGTCTTGCAATCGGTTCGGCGCCCTCCTCTTCCTCTGGGGCCTCTCGCTCCCCGCACGACCTCCATTCGCAGCCACCCTCCTCGCACCAGCAGGCACGTACCCCGCGTCGTCCTCGTCACCCTTCCCCTTCCCCTTCTTCATCCCTAGCCCGCCGGTCGACGCACGCTGCTTCCGAATCTTGGGCTTGACGTCTACAGGTGCGGCCCCTGACGCCGAACCAGGCGCAGACGGAGGCGGAGGAGGCGCAAAGCCGGCGGATGGAGGGCCGGTAGGGAGGACGGGCGGAGTCTCGAAGATGGGCGGGGGGGTGTTGTGCGATGAGTCAGGTGCTGGAGCGGGGCTCTCACGCGCGGAGGAGGTTGCGATAGGGACGGCAGAAGAGGCTGTAGAAGGAGCGACGGGCGGGGCTGCCGCAGGCGTCAGAGTGGGCGCAACGGCTGCAGGCGTCAGAGTGGGCGCAACGGCTGCCGAAGTCGATGCGGGAGAGGCGCTTGAGAGAGCAGTCATAGCGGACGCGAGTGCTGCGGCTTTCGACTGAGAGGGTCCGGCCGATGCCGGGGCGAATGGGGCCGGGCGAGCGGCCGGAGCCTGCGAAGCGAATGGCTGAGGAGAAGGGTTTGAAGCTGGAAATGCTGGTGCGACAGCAGACGAAGTGGAGGCTGCTGGGGTCGGCCAGAAGGTCGGGCGCGACGGTGCTGCGGCAGGCACAGAGTGAAGCTGCGCCATGGAGGCGGCGAGGCTAGGGGACTGGGGGGGTCAGCGGGTAAGCGTGAGAGGCGCAACATTGTCGACGCACCGCATCTTCTTCTCTTCCTGCTGCTTCGCAATCAGCCCTGGCGCAGGAGGGGGGGCGAAACCGAAGGCGAAGGCGAGAGGAGCGGAAGGCCGTTGTTGTGCAAGCGCAGTCGAGATGTGAGTCGAAGGTGCAGAATGGAGGCCGAAGGGAGCGGGAGCGGCGGATGCTTGCGATGGCAGCGGGTTCGTCGGCTGTGCAGGGCTGTTAGAGCACTCAATGGTCAGCACCATAGTGCTTAATGTTGGAAGAGACGCGCGAACGCACTTGATGTCGGATGAGCCGTCCCAGAGGAACGCCGACCGGACTGCGTACAGCCACGAGATCGCCTCGGCAGCACCGTACCACGCATGTCGCCCTGCCGGCTTCCCCTGACTGCCTGCCTCAGCGAAGGCCTTCCTTTCCAGCTCGGTACATCCCTCAGCCAACTTGGCCGATCCAATCCGCTCCATTGCCGCGACCACCTGCGCCGCGCGCTCCTTCGGCCGATGCGCAGTCCCTGTGTAGATCGACGCTGCATCGGCAACAAAGGCAGAGCTGGGCGTGCCAAAGTGGGAACGGAGGGATAGTCGGAGGGCCCGCCAGTCGCTCGCCTCGTCAAGCGGCGACCTCTGCTGTGCCGGCGCCTTGTACGGCGACATGATACCTCGCACAGAGTCCAGCAAGGCGCCAAGCAAGGAGGCGTAGTGTTCGATGATGGGCAAGGTCGAGTCGATGTTTGGGTGGGTGTCGACGGAAGGCGAAGCAGCGCGAGAAGCCTGAGCAATCATCCCAGCGTCTCTTGTGTCCACCTGTGCGCCGTCCATCGTGCGCGAGCCCCCAGCGAGATGTGCGAGGTGAGCGAGGGGGTCAGGGGTGGTGTCGGCGTTGGTGGGGAAGGAGGACTCTCGCTCGTCGACCACGACGAGACGCTTCTACAGGGTCACAGGCTCTCGCGGAGAGAGTGTACAGCAAGGATAGAACCGAGCAGGATGCGCGGGCGCGAATCGCGGACAGTCCATGCGATTGGCGAGGCTGCGCTGAGCAAGGTACGAGTAATCTACAACAAGCAAAAGTTCAGCCCCTCCTCCGGTTGCCTCCAGACGGTGCACTGCCAGCTCCGAAGCCGCTCCCGCCGCTCCGTAAGTCGATTTGCATCGATGCCGCTCCTGCGCCAGGCGGCCGATAGACGTTGTTGCCGCCAGCGCTCGGTGGTCGTGACGAGTAGGGCGTGCCGGCATGCGATGCAGAAGTCGCAGGTGTCGCCGCGCCCGAGGTGTACATCCGCGCCTGCTGGAGAGGGCGGAGACCCGAAGGTGAGGACGGTCGCGTGCTCGCGCGAGACGAGCCGACACCCGACGCAGGGCCCATCGAGTTGTGATAGTCCTGGATCAGGTCGACGACGTTGCGCGTGAGGTTGTCGAGATCCTGCACCTCGACCGAGGATAGAGTCGGGTCGTTACGGTCAACCATCTCCTCGTCCGCCTCGTCCTCGTCCTCGTCGTCCTTTTCGAACTGACGTCCGCGCGGGCCCCGTTGCTGCTGCTGAGGTCCACGACCGCGACCACGCGAGAGTGAGGCATTAAGACCCTCGAAGACGCGGAGAAGCGAGAGGTCAAGGATGTTCTTCAACCGCTCGACGTCGTCGAGAATGACGGCACTCGTTTTGTTCGACGCGACGATGGGAAGCCAGCCGTCGCAGTCGAGACCCTCCTGCGTGACGCGAAGGTCGTACGCGCCGAAGAGCATGTAACCGAGCGGGTCGATCCTGGTCGTGGAGCGGAGGAACGTTTGTCCGCCAGATTTGCTGCCGATCGGACCCGTCCGCGACTTCTCGCCGAAGGCGTAGATCTGCCGAGACGCCGCGCTCTTCTCGTTGCGCTTCGAGTTGACCGAGGACGGGTGGATCATGCAGGACTTGTCCTGGCTCGTCCGCAACGTCGACGATCCCGTTCGGATGGCGAAGTTGGGCGCGACGGCGGTGGCGATGAGGGCGGAGAGCAGAGGAAGGAGGTCGCCGTTCGCGTTGAGTTCAGGGGGGATCTGGACGGGTCCGCGAGCGAAGCGACCGCGACCGAAGGCGGGTTGTGCAGGAGCTGTTGCGCCGCCGGCGGAGATCTGCAGAACGCCAGCGCGATCGAGGGAGGAGATGAGGTGTTCCTTGATCTTCAAGATGTTGAGTAGAGACGGTTTCGACAGGAAGTTGTTGTAGGCAAAGGAATTTGCGCGCTGTGAAAGGGAGAGCAGTCAGAAAGCGACGACGTAGCGAAACTTGCGTGCAAAGCACCTGGTACTGGTTCGACTTCTGCATCTCTTCCCATGTTGTGTACGCGCGAAGGATAGTGAGGGGATCACTGCGGAACTCGGGAGGGGCCCACGAGTTCTTGACGCGATCGGCCTCCTCCTTGGCGGCAGGCGGCGACATGAACGGATCGCGGTTGGTGAGGATAGCGGCGAGGGTGACGGCAGGTTCGAGGCAGCGGAAGAAGGAGCCAAGGAGGCAGAGCTTGCCGATCGCTGCCTCGACGGGAAGTTGGAGAAGGACGCGTCCAAGCGACGTGAGCTTCTCGTCGCGGTCGATGGCGCCGACGTGAAGGAGGGTCTGGAGGGCGGCGACGACACGCTGCGGCTCAGGGGGTTGGATGGTTGATCCGAGAACGTCGGCGACAGTCAAGCCGGGCAGTTGCAAGCCGGTGACGTGCATGGCGGTCGAAGCGAGGTCGGTACGGAGCATTTCGACCGTCTGGTGAATGTCCATCGCCTCAAAACGAGCGCGCGAGACGATGCCGTAGTACTCGCCCGGGCGGTGACGACCTGCACGACCGGCGCGCTGGAGCACGTTTGACGTACCGGTCCACGCCGAGACGAGCTGCGAGAGGCGGCGCTGGGGGTCGTAGCGCTTCTCCTTGCACTTGGCCGCGTCGACAACGTAGACGACGTCGGGAATGGTGACAGACGTCTCAGCGATGTTGGTCGACAGGACGATACGGCGGATGCCCTCTGGAGGCGGCTCGAAGACGGCTTGCTGCTCGGCGAGGGGGACAGTCGAGTGGAGGATGTGAATCTCGTAATCCTTCGACATGAAGTCGATGCCGAAGAGAGGGAATTGGCGAGGAGCCTGGAGGATCTTGACGACGGCCTGAATTTCCTCCCATCCGGGCAGGAAGACGAGGACGTGTCCGTCGTCCGACTTGCGCAGGACGTGCGCGACGAGGAGGGCGAGGAGTGGGTAGGGCATGTCGAGGTCATCGATCTCGCCGACGACTCTGCCTGTCCGCTCGTCGATCGGCAAGCGCGACACGAGCTCCCTCGCGAGGTACTTTTGCACAGACTCGTCCTCGAACACCCATCCGCCCTCGTTCCGCGGAATCCTCATCGCTCGCAAATCCTGCATCGTCTCGTCGAGCCAGTGCTTCTCGACGGGGAAGGACCGTCCAGGCACCTCGATGACGGGCGCAGGCAGGCGTGTGTCGGGATCGGCGAAGTAGTTGGTGAAGAGGCGGGGGTCGATGGTGGCGGACCTGCAGGAAACGCGGTTAGCGAAGCGACCGAGATGAGCGAGATGAGCCTGAACGCACATGAGGATGACCTTGACCTCAGCCTTGCCCTGCTTCCGCCTTTCATGCAGCAGCCGCCTCAAGACGAACAGCAACAAGTCTGTGTCGACGTCGCGTTCGTGCACCTCGTCGACGCAGATGTGCGTAACGCCATCAAGGAAGCTCTCCTGGTTTGCCGAAGGTCCGCGATCGAGGTCGGCCTGCATGCGTCGGAGGAAGAGACCAGTCGTGCAGAACAGGATACTGCCGTCCTTGCGAGGCGGCTTCGACTCAAACCTGACTTGGTAACCGACCGAGTCGCCGATGGACTCGCCGCGCTCCTTCGCGACACGCTCAGCAACCGAGATTGCAGCGATACGGCGAGGCTGCGTGCAGACGATGTTGCACTTTGCGCCCTCCTTGGCCATGATCGCGTCGTCGAGGATGAGCTGCGGAAGCTGTGTCGTCTTTCCGGAACCGGTCGCGGCGAGACAGACGACGACGGGGGAGGTGTTGACTTTGGCAATAACCGAGTCGGCGTGCGAGGTCACGGGAAGCGAGGCGCGCTGTTTCCGCATCTTCTCAATGGCGGGCTCGGTCGAAGCCTGGTAGTTCTGGAGGCGGGTGAACAGCATCTGCGACTTGGCCTCGAGTCGCTTCTGGCGAAGCTCGGCCTGAGCAGCCTGCGCAGCCGGGTCGACAGTCGGGGCGTTGGTCGAAGCTGCCGCCGCCGCATCCGCACCTCCACCACGCTTCGCCCGCTCCCACTGCTCCTGCGCCTTCTTGTGCTCGCGCTCAACCATCTCCTTCGCGCGCTGATACAACTCACTCTCCTGACCCTCCCACACCGCCTGGTTCAGCTCCTCCTCAACCTCAGCCGATCCAACGTCGAACGAAACGTGAGGCGGCAACTCACCCTTCGAGACGAGCTTGTCGAGTTTGCGCTGCTTCCACGCGTCCCACAAGCCCGGGTCGCACGACTCGAGGTAGAGCGCCGTATCGAGGTAGGCGCGTCGCTCGGCGTCTTTCTTCGACGCCGCCTCGCCGACACCAATCTGCGCGCCGGCCACTCGGAGCGTCGCGCGCCACTGGCCCTTCTGGTTGCCCTTGACTCTTCTGCGGCCCCGCGTTAAGGGAGCAAGCTGGTCGATCTTGACTGGCCGCGCTTCGAGCGAAGGCTTGTCGAAGTTGAAGCGTTGGCCTGCGTGGGTCGTCCGTCCGTCAGTTTGCTCGCGACCGATAAATTGAAGACATGTCCTGACTCACAATAGAAGTCCATGAACGCCCTCGCCTCCTCAAGCGAAACTCGGTCTCCGTTCAGAAGCGTAACCGACGAGCCATTGTTAGTCGGAGGCGGCGGCGCAGCTTGATCGACGGCCATGGGCGCAGGTCCGGTCGAGTTGTACGTCGTAGAATTGGCGGGGCCATCGAAGAAAGAAGAGGGAGCGTAGGAGGTAGGAGGTTGGGCGGCGGGTTTTGCCGCTGCGGGAGGGAAACCGCCTTTCGCGCGGAGGGGGAGGTTGCTCTGTGCGGATAAAAGGAAACGGTCAGCAAGAGGTTCCACGAAACCAGAAGAAAGCGGGACGCACGCTCGTAAACAGCCCCTTCGCACTCAATTGCATACAAGCATGCAAAGCCGCAAGCTTCTCCGCCTCTTTCGCCGTCTTTGCGTCTCCCGTTCCAACAATAGGCTGGATCATGGGAGGAAGCGAGGGGCCGGAAGCAGAGTTGTAGCTCCACGACTGCTGGTTCGCGGGAGGGTCGGGATCGGCGACGATGGTGACTCTGCGCGCCAGGCCATTCGTCAGCACAGACCTTTCCGATGGCTGGGAAATTACGCTGGAGAAGCGAACGCACCGCGTAACCTCCTCGCCCAGGACATTGACCTTTTTCGCCTCGTACTTCGGCTCGCCGCCGAGCGCCTTGACATAGTTTGCGATGACGCCCTTGGCATTCTCAGTCAGCCTGTCGTCCGCGATGAAGAATGCGCGATCAGCTCAACTGTGTCGCAAGACGGCAATCCAGCCAGTGTCGCTCAAACGTACTTGGGTGGTGGCTTGCCCCTTCCGCCCATTGCTCCGTACACCGAGTCTACGTAGCTCTTGTCGTGCAGCGGGCCCGGCGCGGTGGGCAGTGGCACCTTTGCGGATCTCGACGACCCTGCGCCGCCTGCTCCTCCGCGGTTCCTGCCGCCTGCGCCACCTCCGCCGCGCCTCCGAGGGTGTCCCCGCGCGCCAGTCGTATTCATCTCGATCGCGGCCGACGTCGCGAGGGTGCGTGTGTGGGTTGTCGGCGGCGAGAGGAAAGTGGACGAGAGCGAGTCGAGCGATCGGGGGCGGGCGTTGCGGCTGGCGGGCATGCACTGGCGGAGCAGCGACGGTCTGGAAGCGTATGTGGTGGCTCTCAACAATGACAGCGACCGCACCAGCATGAGCTGGGGTTGTGTTCAAGATCGACCAGCCGATGAAGCTCATCGGGTAACGGGTAACCCTTTGCTATTCACGCATACAAACTCGCTGAGCCTGCTGGAACGGGTCCGGCAGAGCCTACGTTCAACGCTGGGCCATGAACAATCCGAACGGGGGCATCTCGCTCCCTTCGCCGATACCGCCAGCATCCTCCCCGCTCGACGACATCGAACTCGATCCCGAGGTACAAGAGCTGTGGAGCTCGCGTGCACTCTTGTTGGTCAGTCGCAGCTTGGCGCGTACGATCCGCCATTGCGCGAAGCTATCACAGGCGTAGGAGGCGTAGGGCGGACTTCGAGACGGTCGTGGAGCTGCGGGAACACGGGAGACGTGACGCGGGAGGACAGCGGGACATATCGGCGGGTTACTGCAGGGTGCACGTCTCGGCAAGGTATCCAGTGGTGCTATCGCGACGTCCTGTGGACAGTTGGGGCTGGCCTCCACCCTCGTATCTCGGTCGGGAGATTGGGTGGGGAGGCGGATCGCGCGTCTGTGAGGCTTTGACGGCCAGAACGCACGCGAATACAATGTGGATGAGACTAGAGTCTGTGCGCCGGGCCCGCAGCTATTCCAGGTCGTGAACGAGCCGAATGCTGACCCAGACATTTCCGCCCTCCTCTTGCAGGTCCTCCTCCTCCTCATTCTTTCTTTCTGGGTTTCGTACTACCTGAAAGTCCGACGGATCAGGAGCATCCATGAGACGATCGTCGCCATGTTCAGCGGTGCGTTCTCCGGGACCTCAAGCGTTTCCCCGGGCAGGATCGCTGATCGTCGTGCCGACTCTCTATTCTCGCGGCCTACGTTCCTTCAACAGGCATGTGCGTCGGCGCACTCGTCCGCCTCGCGCCCGGTCACGTCGTGCAAGACATGATCGCTTTCAAATCGACCATCCTCCTCAACGTCCT
Organism: Rhodotorula sp. S30-09; assembly: GCA_023628235.1. NCBI lineage: Eukaryota > Fungi > Basidiomycota > Microbotryomycetes > Sporidiobolales > Sporidiobolaceae > Rhodotorula > Rhodotorula sp. S30-09. The sequence goes on from JAMALD010000016.1 coordinate 38,800, forward strand.
CCTCCCGCCTATCATCCTCAACTCCGGCTACCAGCTCAAGCAGGAGAATTTCTTCCGCAACTTTGCGGTCATTCTCAGCTTTGCGTTTGCGGGGACTTTCATTAGCGCGGTCGTTCTTGGGTGCGTCTTGATGGGCAGCTCGCGCCTCCTACGCATTCACCACGCTTTGAGCGCGTCGAGCTTACGTTAGACGTCCTACAGCGTCATTGTCTACTTGTACTCCCTCCTCGGCCTCGAAGGGCTCTCCCTCACCATCATTGAATGCCTTCTCTTCGGCTCGACCCTCTCCGCCACAGACCCCGTCACGATCCTCGCCATCTTTAACGCGCTCCACGTCGATCCGAAACTCTACTCGGTCATCTTTGGCGAGAGTATCCTCAATGACGCGGTCGCCATCGTCATGTTTGAGTGCGTTCCAAGCCTGCATTTCCTCCTTCCCGCTTCCGCTAACTCTCCATCCTCGAATGCAGGACCCTCTCGCAATTCCACGGCGAAAAGATCCGCCTCCTCTCGTTCTTCCACGGCACGGGAATCTTCCTCCTCACGTTCTTCATCTCGATGGCCCTCGGCGTCACCTTCGGCCTCAGCTGCTCGCTCATGCTCAAGCACTCCGAGTTGGGTGAGTCGGCGCTGGCTCGGCTCTGGGGCACCATTGTCGGCCATGACGTCGTAGTCTCCTGAGAGAAGTTGGTCAGCTGGCTGACACCGCTTCGATTCATCCCGCAGGCCGTTACACCGAGATCGAAACGTGCCTCGTCCTCCTCATCGCCTACACGAGCTACTTCTTTTCGAATGCCATGTCCATGAGCGGTGCGTTCAGCCATTCTTCTAGAGCACCAAGTGCTGATCTTCGACTCCCACATCTTCCACCTTCCTGGCCCACATTCGCTTACACCTTTCCTCCGATAGGCATCGTGTCCCTTTTGTTTTGTGGCATAACCCTGAAGCACTATGCCTACCACAATATGTCACGAAGTTCTCAGCGGGCGACGCGAGCGATCTTCGGGATCCTCGCGTCGCTCGCTGAGAACTTCATCTTCATCTACCTCGGCCTCTCCCTCTTCACGCAGACCCAGCTCGTCTACAAGCCGATCTTCATCCTCGTCACTGGCGTTTGTATCCGTTCCTCGCACGTTCTCTCGAGCAGCTCGCTGACTACCTCCCTCGCAGTTCGCCGTCTGTGTCGCTCGGTACTGCGCCGTCTTCCCGATCTCGAAGGTCATCAACGTCGTCTTTCGCGCTCGCGGCGCCCGTACCGACGAGCTCCCGCACTCGTATCAGATGATGCTCTTCTGGGCTGGTCTGCGCGGTGCAGTCGGTGTCGCTCTCGCCGAGGGCATGAAGGGCGAGCATGCGGTCGCGTTGAGGACGACGGTACTCGTTGCAGTGGTGATGACGGTCATCGTCTTCGGCGGAACGATTCAGCGGATGATCGAAATCCTCGGGATCCGTACGGGCGTCGAAGAGGAGGAGAGTGACAGCGAGGATGAGGAAGGCGTCTACAACCTCGTCAACTCGGAGGGCGCCGACGTCGAGGCGAGAAGAATGAAGAGGCGGTCTCTGCCGCTCGGCTTCGGCGGAGGAGTGTCCGCGACGAGCCACCATTTCGCCAACCACGGCAATGGAAGGCTCGGCACGGGCGACTTTGACCAGTCGACATCGGCTTACCGCGACCAGCCTCGACGCGGATCAGCAGGGCGACTAGGCGCCGCAAGAATCCCTTCGCCACGACGACCGCAAGTCTACGTTGCGTCTGACAACTCTATTTCGTCTGAAGACTCAGACCCGGACGTCCTCCCTTCGCCGTCAGACCCGCTCGCCGCAGGTCCATCTACCCCGTCGGCGCAACTCCTGCCAGGCGGTGGACTCGGCCAAGTCTGGTCTGCGCTCGACGAGCAATACCTCCTGCCCGTCTTCAGCAACACGACGGCGAACCGGCACGAGCGAAGCAAGAAGATGGCGGCACGCGCGAAGAAGTCGTCGTTCGCGGTGGATCGCGCAGGGCTCGAGGGCGACGAAGATGGAGCTCAAGGCATGTACGCCGGCGGAGCAGGGAGGAACAAGAGCTTTTCCGTGCGTACTTTGTTCTTCCTGATCCACCGCTCGCTAACCTTGAATCTCGCAGGACATCGTCACCGCGCTTGTGGCGCCTGCGCTCTCCTCGTCGCAGGCCCCGTCGACGCCCGCCCCCCCTACTCCCTCCTTCGCCTCGCCCAATTCTCCATACCCGTCCATTGACCTCACCGCCGCCGCATCCTCGCTCTCACTCGATACACGACCAGCACCTCGCGCCCGGTCGTCCGGCTCACAACCGCACACGCCAACCGGATCCGCCGGCTCATTGGGCGGTCCAGCGATGCCTGTTCAGCCTCTCGGTGGTCGGAGAGGGTCGGCGGTGCAGCAAGGCGAGGGGTACGAGCTGTCAGGCGGCTCAGGAGGAAGAACGGATGGGCGAAGATAGTGTGTATGTGCCCGCTTGCCCGTAGAGAACCCTCTCGCTGCACTGCATTACCTCACGAGACCTTGTCGCATGCCCAGAGAAGAACGTCAGCTCGAAAGCAACGACAGAGAAAACCGAGATTCAGCGAGTTCAGCACCGAGCATCCGCTTCTCCCTCGCACAAGCCTCCTCCCGCCAGTAGCTGTAGATTTGTCCGCAAAAACCTGCTGTTACAACAGAGCTGCGAGTCCCGTCTATCCAGAGAGCCGGGGACTATACGACCAGCGCGAAAAGGTAATGGGGAGTGGTATGCATCGAGCCTAAGCGCCGAGGAACTCGAAGGCTGTGCGAGGGGTTAAAGGAGTCAGCGAGCGACCCGAACGAAGCGAAGTGAAGGGACCGAGACGCACTCGCCGCGCCACACTCGATGCCGTCCTCGGTCATCAAGACGCCGCGAACCTCGGCGCTGTCAAGCTGCAGGCCGAGGTCGAACTCGATGTAGCCGCCGCCGTTCTCCTCGGCGATCTGGTGGAACTTGGGCAGCGCGGCGAGGTCGACGGTCCAGCGGCAGAGTTCGGTTAAGTCGCCTGGAGGAAGAGTCGCGTCATTACGGGTGCCAGGAGAAGCGAGCACTCGCGCTCACCCTCGTCAGTGTAGCGGTACAATTCCTCCGAGTTGGAGACGAAGAGGTGGGCGGTGAAGACGGAGTCGCGCGGGTCTGCGGAAGACGAAGTGGAATGGAGCAGTACGGCATCGTCAGCTTGAGACGGCTTCGCACTGCACAACATCGCAAACGCACCTTTGACAAATTTGCAGAAGCGAGATCGCAGCTTCTCGCCCTTGCGGAGGACGGCACCTTTGGCAATGAGGTCTGTAAAGGCGAAATCGTCAGACGCGCTCCCAAGATCACAGCCGAATGTGCTCGCACGCACAGCTCAGCCGGTTCTCGCACACGACCGTCCCGCCATCGTTCGTCGTGACAAACTCGGGTCGTCGCCAATGGTCCTCCTGCTCGGCCGGCAACCGGCTTTTCATGCAGTAGCTGCGCGGACTGATCACGCTGCTAACGCCCGCCTTGCCCTGCCGCAAGCCGAGCCCGTAGCGGGCTGCCCCACGCAGAGTTGCCGTGTCGCAGTCTTGAGGGCGCACGATGACGGGAACGACCGCACCAAAGGCTTGTCGGACGCGGGTGTAGAGGTACTCGGACGCCGCGAAACCGCCGACGAGGATGATGGCATCGAGGGGAGTCGAGCCGATTTTGGCAATTTGGGTCGAGAGGAGCTCGAGGACTTGCTCTACGGACGCGGTCGTCAGTTGTGAGCGTGAGCAGGTGCGGAAACGCTCTACGCGTACCGATGATCGGGTCGAAGACCTCCGTCTTGAGCACCTTGCCGGGGATGGCGAGCTCGCCGAACTCGAGACCGACAGCGGGGTCGTGCGAGTCCTCAACGTTGAAGCAGTTGAATCGAAAGATGGCCTCTGCCGGCAGAGTAGGTGTCAGCCACGTTGGATGGGGCAGTGAGATTGCACCGCGCACCGTCATCCTCAGCGGTGCCATGGTAGGCGAGCTTGTCTCCCTCGGCGAAAGCGTGAATGAAGGTCGCCATCGACGCCGGCTCAAGGTGCACCGGGTGGTCCTTGAGGCTGCAGGCGCAGACAGAATATCACATCAGCGTTGAGCGACAGACAGATCGCCACGGAGAAGCGAGTTTGCCGCGACTCACATCCGCCTAAGCAATTCCTCAAACTTGAGGTCGACAAACAAGCTTCCCGTGTTCGCCCCACTCCGCACGCACATCTCGGCGATCTCGAGCTCCGATAGCTGGCCCATCAGTTTGTAGACGCCCGTGTCGACGGTGCCGCCGCCCGCGTCGCAGAGGAGGAAGCATTGCGAGGGTCGGAGGTGGTGGAGGGTTGCAAAGGTCGAGGCGTGGATTGCGCCGGCTTCGGGTTCGCTGCGAGCAAGATGCCGCGTCAGTTGAAGGAGCACAACCAGAAAGGCAGAACGACGACGTGGTAAGGCGCCGTCGTCCAAGACCCAGGCAGCAAATCCGGGATCCGACTGACGTGATAATCTGCAGCCTGTCCCTCCACGCCGTGTCGCCTCCGCGCGAACTCTGGACGAGACCAGCACGAAGCGCGCTCTCGCGCATGAGCGAGCAAGCGGCGGCATCCCATGCGGCGGGAACGGTGAGAATTACGTCGGCGGCGTCTGTGCGTTGATGGGAATTAGAAGGAAAGGTGTCAGTAACCTCAACGAGAGCGTGGTCCTGCAGTTGGGGCAGCCATCGAGACGCACTGAGGTCGACGACACTCCCAATCTCCTCCGTGATCATCCTCCTCGCATACCGCCAGATGCAGCGCAGGAAGTCGGCAATGACGTCGACGACGTTCTTGCCGACTGGGAGAGGCGGCAGCCAGGGGTCGGGAACGCCGGAGCGAAGCGATTCGGGCGACAGGAGGAGCTTGAACCATTCACACCTGCAGCGCAAACGACGAGTCAGGGGTGCGCTTAGATCGCGAAGAACGCCCTTCTCGAGCCTCTTGGCTGCTGGAGGAAGGCGTCCAGATCTTTCGCGATGCGACTCACTTGATCAGGCCCTTCGCGACCGTTGCATTCTTCGCCTCCAGTCCCCAACTGACAATCTTGGCTTCCTCGTCCGGATTGTTCTGCTCGTACAGGATGCACGTCGGGACCTTGCGGTAAGTCTCGTACGAGCCGGGCCAGGAGAGGATCTGCCGGATCTGGCCGGAGAAGAGACGCGATGAACCGTAGGCGATACCGGTGAAGGTCGTTCTGCGTAAAAGCTCGATCAGTCAGATCGCGCGTAAGCGAGAGGAAAACAAGAACGCGCCCGAAGTCAATACCGACGCTCATCTTCCCTTCCTCCTCCTTCGCCTTTGTCTTGCTGGCCGACGCGCCCGTCTCGCTCGGCTGACTCGCAGGATTGACACTCTTCGCCATATTTCGCGCGACAGCACTCGCGCTTGCCGAAGAAGACGGGTGAACCGGCGCAGAGAACGGATGGGGGCCGTACGGGACTGGCGGAGGGAAAGTGTTCGAAGACGGAGGAGGGGGTCGTAGAGAGGTCGAGGCGGTACCGAAGGACGCTTGCGAGGCGGATGGCCGGAAGGGTGGTCGGGCGCCGTAGGGATCAGGCGGGCCGGGTGCTCGTGCGGGAGGAGGGAGAGCGGGGTATCCGTAAGGTGGGTAAGGCGGGTAGGGCGGGTAAAGGTATGGCGGATAGGGTGGGTAAGGGTATCCTGCTGAGCCGGGTGGAGGAGGATAGGGCGGGTAGGGAGGATAGGGGAAGGGTGGGACAGGTGGAGGTAGTGTTCGCGAGGTGGAGGGCGCCGACATCATTGAGGTCGAGCGACCTCGCCCTCTTCGACCCGGCGACGATTGAATAGACGGCGCTTGACTGTACGCTGCAGATGGAGCGGGAGGACCTGCGCCAGGTGGCAGCGACCCTCGTCCTCCCATCGATGAACCAGACACGTCCCGTCTCTGCATCGGCAGCACGTCCAGCACCTCCTCCTTCCCCTCTGCGTTCACGCCATTTTCGCCATTCGCGTCTGCTCCGCTCCCTCGAGATCGGAAACTCTGCGGACTCGCCATCTGGTTCGAGTTCTGTCGCTTCGGCGCCAACCGGCTGGTAGTCGCCACGTAAGGGTAGTAGTGCGCAGCCGAGGTAGGTGTATTGGGTGACGTAGGCGAGTTGGAGGCACCGTTGGTTGTTGCAGGGGTCGTGACGGGCGCGGAGGAAGCGACGGAAGTTGAGGGTGGTGCGGGGTAGGCTTGCGGATAAGGGTATAGTGGTCGGCTTGGCGGAGGACAGGCGTACGGGTAGGCGTGATGAGGAGGAGGTGGGAGCATAATGGCGCCGTTTGGACCGACAGGCGGAGGAGCAAGGTAGCGCCCTCCTTCAGATCCGTCGTAGGTCCCCTCCTCCTCCACGTCCACGGCGAGCGTGCCGTTCTGCGCACTTGCCTTCCCCTTTCCTTTGTGGTTCCGTCCCAGACTCCCAATTTGCAGTCTCGCGAGACCATGGAACCGTCCCTTGCGCTTCTCAGACGCGCCCGACACGCTCTTGTTTTCCGCCGCCGCCGTCTCGCGATCCACACTTCCGTTCCCGTCCGGTATGGGTGAGAACGCGCCGTCTGTCGAGGTGTGCAAGGGAGGCGAGATGAACGGCGAGGATGGGACGGCGGTGGGGGGATTGGCGCGCCCATTCCTCGGATCGCGCTTGGACGAAGTCCGCACAATCTCCTGGTACGACTTCATCCCTCCCGCGCGCGCGTTCACGCCGGATTCGTGCCGGTACGAGGCTGAAGAGACAGAGACGGGGAGATCGTGGGTCAAGGGTGAGTCGAGCGGCTGGCTCTGTGAGGTTGATCGCCTCGTCTACTCACTCGTCTCGTGCACCTCGCTGTCCTTCAGACCCCTCTGTGCGACTTCGCGGACCCCAGACGGCGTTATTGTGCAGTTGCGAGTTGTTCGTTCGCGGGGAGAGCGCGGCCGTCAGGTCGCGTCGTTCGGCCTGGTGCGTCGCGGCGTTGGCTGTTGTTGGTGCTGCAGCCTTCGAACCAGCTCCTAAACAGCTTCGAGCAGGGAAAGAGCGTGGAGCCGCGATGAGAGCTGCACGCGAAGGGGCGGAGGTACGGCAGTCGACTCGGTGTCCACCTTCACCGCGTTTGACAGCTCTCCTTGCAAGCGATGCACTCATATCGAGAATTACAGCGTATCCCGCAGCTTCCGACCCCCGTTCGAGCCGCTTCCGCAGATCCTCTCCTCGTCGTCGCTCGACTTGGCTCGACGAAGAACGATGTCTTACGAACTAAAGGTCCGCTATAATGACACCGCACTACACTCCATGTCGTCCCACGAACGCACCCGATGTCCGCGCGGCTCAGTCCTGTCCGAAGAATTCGAACGTCGCCCTTCCCACCCACCTCCTCTCCCTCGTCCGTCACCAAGACGCCGATAATTTCCGCGCTGTCGATGACGAGATCGAGCGTAAACTTGGTGTAGAAGCCATCGGAGGGAGTGGTCGACGCGTTGTACTGACAGGAAGGGAGGGGTCGGTGGAGTCGACCGTCCAGCAGCACCTTAGGGTGGATGGTGAGCGTACACCGTCAGCGAGTTTTTGACGATACGAAAGCGCGTCGTGAACGAGCAGAGGTGCAAGGGAGCTGGACTGCCAACTCCTCGAGCGGTCCTGCGAACGGCACGCTTGTCAGCTCGTCGTCCTCGTTCATCCGCAAGCCTGAGAATCGAGGAGAGCTCACCTTCGTGCGTGTACCGGTACACTTTGTCCTCGTCCGAGACGTAGAGGATGGCAATGAACATACAGTCTGTCGGCGCGCGGCTGAACTGCGTTGCACGCCGTTTCTGTGTGAATCAGTGCTCACATGCCAGGAAGCCAGAAGCTCGGAGCGACAGCGGGCTACAACGAACCTTGCAGTATCGTGAACGAAGCTGCTGGCCCTTTTTGACGACGGCTGCGCGAAACGCCGGCACACGCGGCACAAGGACAGCTGTCAGCTAAGCTTCTCAGCCTGAGAGGCGACCACGGGCGACGACGCACCTCCTTTCGCCACAAGGTAGCTCAGCCTGTTCTCGCATATATCGACACCGGCGTCGTTACGGACGATGGAGCCTGTGAAAGCCTTCGTCAGCAAGTGAACGCTGCGGAGAGCGAGCGAGACGAGGACGCACCTGGACGCTCGTAGCGGTCTTCGTCGCTCGCTAGGCGATTTGACTTCATGGTGTAGGAACTGTCCGTGAGGAATAGAATCGTCAGCTCTTCGCCGCTTTCGGAGAGCCTCAGCCTCATTGCGCAGGTGAGCGAATCAAACGAAAGCGCGTCGACTCACCTCGGACTGATAACGCTACAAAGTGTTCCGCCGTCCTTTCTCAAACTCAGTCCATACCTTGCCGCACCCAGCGGCGTCGCAACATCCGTATCCCTCGGATGGGCGAGAATCGGAACTACGTCGCCGAACGCGCGCTGGATACGCTGGCTGAGGTAGGGAGAGGAGGCGAAGCCGCCGACGAGGATGAGCGCGTCGCAGCGCTTGGTCAGGAGCTTGGAGAGTTGATGCGTGAGGAGGGAGAGGACTTGGTCTGCGAGGGGCGCCCCCGTCAGCTGCGCTACACTTCGGATCACCCTACCCCCAGGCGACGGAACTACCGCTGACAGCGTTGAGAGCGAGAAAGGGCGCAGTGAAACGCAGGGAAGCGCGAGAGGAGGACGCGCCAACAACCGGATCGAAAACACATCCCTCCTCAATACATCTCCGGGCACGACAAGCTCTCCATACTCTACCCCAACCATTGCATCGTGCGAATCCTCAATATTGAAGCAGTTGAAGCGGAAAAACGTGTCGTCGTCTGCTTCGCCAGCGAAGACGAGCTTGTCGCACTCGTTGAAGGAGTGGCGGAAAGCGGGCAGGGAGTGCGCGTCGAGGTGGACGGGATGGGTGCGGAGACTGCATATTGTGCCCCGCAAGGGGGCGAATGAGGATGGAGAGGTCAGCCAAGCGAGTTGGGAAGGCCGCGTACGAGCAGTCCGTTTCCAGCGCTCCTTCGCCTCGCTTCATGCGTGCGAACAGTACTCACAGGCTCTTGACCAGCTGCTCGAAGCGCAAGTCGAGGAAAAGACTTCCGCACTTCGCACCGCTCCTCGTGCTCATCTCGGCAACCTCGAGAGTTGCGCGAGCTGGCCGATTAGTTTGTACGTCGCGCAGTCGACCGTACCGCCGGCCGCATCGCAGATGATGAAGGCTTGCGACGGCTTGAGCTTGAAGAGCGTGGAAAGGGTCGAGGCGTGGCGGCGGCTTCCGGTTCGCCGCATGGTCAACATGATCAGTGCCAGGTTTAGTGGTCGGGTCCAATAGCGCACGTGATCATGCGCAATCGCTCCCGCCACTTCGTATCGCCTCCTCGAGCGCTCTGGACGAGACCTGCGCTCAGAGCAGCCTGCCGCATGATTCGACGGCCTGCTGCGTCTCAAGCGGCGGGGACAGTGATAATGACATCCGCAGCCTCTGTGAAGCATACGCGCGTAAGAAAAGACACGACGACTTGGGAAACGGTACTTCGAGGATGGATGGACGCCGCCAGAGGACTCACCCAAGTCGGCGACACTTCCAATGGTCCCGTAGCTTCCTGGCCAGTTGAGGATCTGGCGAACAATTCCGCCCATGTGACGCGAAGAAACATAGTCGACGCCGGAAAAGGTCGTGTTGCAAGCGGCGACAATCGGCCTCGCTCCAAGCCAAGGCGCGTCCAGACGCACCCGAAGTCGATGCTATAGAAAATATGATCCTTCGGTCCGGCAATGCATATCGAAGCTGAACGGAAAACTGGGACGCACCCGACGCTCAGCTTTCCCCCCTCCATCTCCCAGAGAATAACCAACGTCCGCATCCGCAAACGGCTTCCTGTGCAACACTGATCGCCCTCGCCTGATACACCATCGCAGTCACGGTTGTCGGCCCAATATTCGCGGTCGCCAAGCCAGGCGAAACGACCGCAGGCGTGAAGAGCGAAGGATCAGGGAGGCGGTCGGGACCTGCGGCCGGCGGCGAGACAGTTGTTGGTGGAGTCGGGTACAACTGCCAGCCTAGAATCGTGCTCTGAGTGAGCTGGAGCGAAGGTGAGCCGTAGATGGGGCGCGGGCTTCATGAGGCCGGAAGAAGGTGAGGCAGCGTCGGCGAGAGGTGCCGCGGCTGTAGAGCTCAAGCGGTTCGTGACGCATTTGTGAGGCGTTTCTGCGAGTGCAAAGGATGCTACGCACCACTGAAGCAGGGAACGGTCCCAACGGGGACTCCTGCGTCAGAAACAGCCGGCGAGCCGCCGCCAACGATGGCCGGCGCCTTCGACCGCTTCGTGCTGAAGATCTTCTTCATCGCGAGAGATCAGATTCGGAGAAAGAGAAGGGAAGAGCGAGAGGTCACAAGGTCCGGAAAGTCCTCGGAGCGAGAGAGGGGTCGTGCGTGAGCGTTCGAGGCGCGCTCGTGCTCATCTCCTCCATGTTACACAATGGTCATGACGAAGCAGCGCAAGTCTTGGACGCAATTTGAGCGAGCGAAGAGATAAGTAGCGACGCGATAGCGAGTTGGCCACGAGCGGCAGAAGCCGTCTCGATGATCCGCGTTTCGTCTTCAAGCGTTTGTCAAGCGTGTCTGTACGTACAAGTCTGTCCATCGGGGCGAGTAGAATGCCCGCCAAGCTCACCTGCCCTTTTTCAGTCCTTCGACCCACCCCGTCCCCGCCTTCTGGTTCCACAGCTGCTCGCGACTGGTCCTGCCCTTCTTCCCTCCGCCTTGCACGTACTCGTCCGTCGTTTGCGCGCGGTTCTCCTTGAAGATGCCGTTGAGGGGGAGGAAGGTGAAGAGGTAGAAGAGGAGCGATTCCGATCGGGCGAGGCGGCGGCGTTCGCGTTCGCGGGCGGCGATGGTGTAGAATATTGAGCCCTGCGTGTCAGACGTGAGCGTGTGTCTCTAGCTGCGGGAGAAAAACGACATACGTCGTAGACGGTCCTCAAGTCCTCCTTGCGCATGATCCCGTCCGACGGCCAGATGAGGAGGTAGGTCGCGAGCATCTCGAAGAATGCGCCGATCCAGCCGGCGAGGTCCAAGACGTTGCGTTGAGCGCGGATAAGCTGGAGGCCCTCGTAGAAGGTGATGCCGCCTTTCGAGTCCTTGTCGAATTTGGCGAAGATCCCCTCAAAGCGAGCTGGGATGAAGCGGCCTTCCTCGTCGTAGGTGCCGGTATCGGAGCTGTGCAGAAGGATTAGCGGAGAAGTAGGAGAGTGTAACGGCTCAGCTCACCCGTGCTTTGCGCGGTGGATGTGCTTGAGGTTGATGGGGAAGAGCGGGTTCGGGATCCAGCTTTCGCTCGTGAACCAGGAAAACGAGGTCGAAATGATCCTGTGAGCATGCAGGGTCAGACTTATATCCAAAGACGCACGAAAGATGGAAACGCACATGACGGAGAGAATGCACCACGGCAAGGCGTAGCCGAGCTGGTGGAAGCCCCAGAAGACGTTCCAGGGCCAGACGATGCCGTCATTGTCCGGGTCGAAGAAGGCGCAGTGCTGCTGGAGGACGGAGTCGTTCTCGTGCTGCTTCGCCCAGTTGCCTTCCTGCGTTCCGAACGGCCTCTCCGGCGTCGCGGCGATGTTGGCGCGAGGGATGTCTGCGAGGTTGGCGTCGGTGTGAGCACAAAAACTGCTTCAACGCCACATCTTGGGAGAAAACGACCCGTGCGAGGAGAACCTCGACAGGACTCACATGGCTCGGCCAACCCTTTGCCTACTTCTTCCGGCACAGGCCTCGTCTCCATGGCGATGTGACTCTTCAGCGTCGTCTTGAACGGTGCTCCCGGCAAGTTGCTCCCCCTTCCAGCCCACTCATCGCCCTCACTCGTCTTATCCTCGCCGGTCTCCTCGCCTTGCATCTCCGTACCGTCCTGATTCTGCTGCCACGGCAAGCGATGCTCGAATCTGCTGTCCTCCCGCTCCATCGACGTGTGCTTCTGCGCTTCGTGCGTCGGGCGGTTCGCGGAAGAGTGTGGAACGTTCACGGGCTGGACAACTCCAATGAGAGAAGAGCCGGATGTAGCACCGCGCAGGGGAGATGCCATGCTAGCTGTCGGTCAGTGAAGCGTAGCAAACAGAGAGCAATGTCGTGCGTGAAACAGAGCGATGAGGAGTCTATGACGAAGGCGGGGCGATGGAGGCTTCGCGATGCCGATGGACCGGTTGGCACAGCTTGAAAGCAGGCGGTGGATGTGCGCTTCCATCCGTGAGCGTCCAGCGCGAGCCAGAGGCAAAGGAAGACCAAGTCCTCCTCGACCAGCAAGGGGGGCGAGACGGAAGAGCATGCTGGATGTTGCAGAAGCGAATAAAAATCTACAACGACGACAGAGTGACAGCACAATATAGAATGCAAAACGGATCAAGCGCTTCCCGACGGACCAGCCTCGACATCCATCCTGTCCTCCTCGACGGCCGCCTTCGCTGCCGCCGCAATGCCAGCCGTAGCCGCAGGCTGCGCTCCAGACCCCTCAGCGTGGAACATCGGCTCGGCAAGGATGGGCGGAAGGTTCTGGCGGAGGCGGGCGGGGAGAAGGGCGCGCTGAAGCGAGAGGTAGTGGTCGGGCGAGAGAACGCAACGGGCGAGGTCCTCCTCGTCGTCGATCAGCTCGTCCGGTCTGGCGGCTTTCCTCGCCTCGGCGCTCGGCCTATCCTTCTGCTGGACTAGGCGGCTCTCCTTCTCCTGATCCTGGCCCTGGTCGGCGAGGAAGAGCGACGTCCCCTGCCTTGCGCGCAAGTCGGCGACACGGCGGTCGACAGAGTCGGTGATGGCGTACTGAAAGACGAAAGTGTCGCGCGTCTGGGTGATGCGGTGCACGCGAGCGACGGCTTGAAGCTCGAGCGAAGGGTGGAGGAGCGGCTCGATAAGGAAGACGTAGCGGGCGGCCGTCAAGTTGAGCCCTGCCGACTGTGATCTCGTGTGAAGGAAAAAGGCGGCGACGTCGGGATCGTTTTGGAAGGTCGAGACGACGCCTTCCTTCTTGCCCTTGCCGACCGCACCTTCGAGGCGGACGAACTTGATCCCGTTGCGCGTAAACGCCTCCATCAGCAACGAGAGCGCTTCCTGCCACGCCGAGAAGATGACGACCTTGGCGTCCGGGTCGCGGCGGCGGAGGTACTTGACGTGCTTGACGACGAAGTCGCTCTTGCTCGACAGTGGCGAGGCCGTCTGGATCTCCAGGATCTTCTCGCGGCTGAGCTCGTCGATTTCGTTCAGCTTGGGCGGGACCGTGTCGAAGCTCTGCGTGACGCCCTGCGAATCGATATACCGGTCCTTGCCGAGCGGGGCGTCCGCTTCCTCCTGGGCGGCGGTCGCCTTGGCACGATACTACGGGGAGGACGTCTGTCAGCGTCGTTGGGAGGACTCATAGAGTGCTGAAGGACGCACCGAGACAGTCTGGTAGCTCCCGGCCGGAAGCGGCTGCTTGCACATCGCGCAGTTCCGCGAGACGCTGTGCCAGCGACGGAAGCATGCCGCGCAGGTGAGGTGGCCGCAGTCGGTGAGGACTCCTTGCGCTGAAAAAGGCAGGGAGCGTCAGCACAGCGCGGATGTCGAGGGGGAGCGGAGGACACACAGAAGGACTCTGCGCAAATGGGGCAAGTTGTCTCCTCCTCCTCGCGCGCGTCCGGATTGTTGAGATTCTCGAGGTAGCGGCGACGGGCGAGTTTGCGTTCGATGGAAGCCTTGAGCTCGACTGTGAATGCGAGAGGCGGGTCAACAGCCGAGTTCTAGACGTGCGGGCGGTCGCAAACGCACGCTCGTCCTGCCGCAGCAACTCGACCTCGACGAGCAAGCCGCGCCATTTCTTGCTGCCTATGTCGGGGTCGCGGACGTCGTCGGAGATTTGCTGCAGATTGGCGAAGTAGGTGAGGCGGGCTGACAGAAGGCGAGGGTCAGCAGGATTCAGCACTCTGAGCAAGGTGCGTAGCGTACCGTTGTACGCCGTTGTAAATTCGCTGAGCTCGGCACGAAGACGGTCCGCGACCTTCTCGAGCGGCGGCAGCTGTGAACGAACATGTGAGCGAGAGTTGCGGCTCAATCCTTACATTTGACTTACGCTCTTCTGTAGCCTCGCACGCTCGCGATCGAGGATACTGATCTCGCGATCCGACTCGCTCCTCTCCGAAGCCTCCTTGAGCGCCTTGATTAGCTGGCGAATTGGCGTGACCTCGGCGAACTCGTTGTCCTCGCCCTTCGACTTGAGTCGCTCGACGAGGAGCTGGTAGCGGAAGACTGTGCATGGGGAAGATTAGTCCACGTAGCGAAGGACTGAGGAGAGATGCGCACCCTGCTCGGCAGAGTGTCCAGACTCGATCGTCGGCGCGAGGAACTCCTTGTAGGACCTCTTCTTCTTGTTCGCCGAGCGCTTCTGCTGGAAGCGAGACTGCAGGCCGACTGAACCGTCAGCAGCCGTTCCGGAGGCTGCAGGCGTACGCACCTTCGGTCCAGGCTTCTTCTTCTTGCGCGGCGCCTCGCCCTTGCCCTCGACCGCGTTCACTTCCTCTTCTTCCTCCAGCTCCTGTTGCTCCTCCGCATCCTCTGCGACATCCTGCTCAGCGTTGCCTTCAGCTTCTTCCCCCTCTTTATTGGCGGCATGGCGATTGCGCTTGCGTGAAGGCCTTGCAATGGCGCTGACGGCCTCGCCAAGCGCATCGCCGTAGTCGTCGATCACGTCGTCCTCGACGCCCTTCCGCGGCGGAGCTTTCTGCTCGCCGATGATCTCCTGGTCGTACAGGTACGATGCCGCCTCCGCCTTGTACTGGTCGCCGAGAGCTGAGCGGGTGCCGGTGATGCCGTAGCTCCACTCGCCGAGGAGAACAGTGTACGCCCTACGAGCAACAGTCAGTTGACGGACGGATTGCGCAAGGAGGAATGGACGCACTCGAGGTAGACGGTCAGTCGCTCCTGCAAGACGGCGCGCTCCTCGTACTCTTCGCCGGTCGCATCGTCGCCGGCGATAGAGACTTGCGCGAGGAGCATCTGGACGATCATCTCGCGGTACTGGAAGATGAGCTCGGCGTAGCCGTTGAGCAGGTCTGTCGTCGTCGCGACCGCTTCGAAGGTCTCGCGGCCTACGAGGCCGTACTTGGTCTTGCTGAACTGGACCTCGAAATCGGAGATGTCGAGTTCGCCTTCGGCGTCATGGGCGTCGAGCTGACCCTTGAGAACTCCCTGAGCACGTTCGACCGCAGCTTCGAACGGCCCCGTCATGAGCTGACGGAGTTGCTCGGCTGCCGCGTAGGCCGCCTTCTCCTCCTCCTCGCGCTTGCTGTTGAAGTAGGCGTGCCCGGTGAAGAAGAGAGCGGCGTGCTTGACGAAGAGCAGGTCGCGCAGACGGTTTCGGAGAGCGCCAATCCTGGTGGACGCGGCACGCTCGCGGTCCGACATGGGTTCCGTCTCGTCGGCGCCTTCGACCGAGCGGAAGCCAAGCTCGAGCGCTCCCGCGACGCCTTTGTCGCGAATATTGAACGGCGAGTCGCGGCTGGCGTCGGTCTTGCGTGCAGCCCAGGCCTCGTGGATCTCCTTCGTCACCTCGTCGATGATCGGGTCGATCTCGGCGATGGCGGACTGGTACAGCTCGAGCGCGGTGTCGAAGCGAGTCTCCACCACCTCGTCCCACATGAGAAGCTGCCCACGCCGGACGCGAGCATCGAGAAGCGCGCGCTGGGCGGACTGAATCTCGTGGACGGCAGCCTGCTTCATTGCGGCGTAGACCTCCTCAACCGTCTTGAGGACGCGGCCTCCGAGCGCCTGCTTATTCGCCTGGCCGAGAGCGGGATGCGTGCAGAGCTGACGAAGGAGAGTGAGCGCGCGCAGCAACTCGCCCTTGTCCGGCTCCCACAACACGTCTTCCTCGCTTGACGTCCTGTACGGCTGGCCGTCTTCGGTGAGACCGACAGCGCGGAGGGCGGCGCGGTAGCGCTCCTCGTAGTGAAAGCGTTCGATCGCGTTGAAGTCGACAGGGACGACGTAGCGGTGTTGGGCGGGTAGGACGAGCTCATGCTGAACCTGCGACTTGAGCGTCCGTTCGCCAATCTCGTTCCACACTGTGCGGCAGATCATTAGCTCGGTTGCCGTGCAGTGAGAATCGGCATAATACGCACGGTGGCGGAAACTCTCGGTCTCATCGAGCAGCCGTTGCAAACTCGCCGTTCCCGAAGCAATCGGCTCGACGCGGAGGAAGGTGAGGAGCGGCCTGAGGTCGGCCATCTTATCGCGCAGCGGAGTACTCGTCACGGCCCAGGAGTAGCGACGCGAGACGAGAGAAGCGCTCTCGCTGGTCGGTCCGAAGGCGTCGCCGAGCCTGGAGCGAGTACATGTCAGCGACATCGCATCAAGAGCAAAGAACGACGGTTTACATCTGCGCCTCGTCCATCATGACACGGAGGAAGTCAATTTCGACGAGGATTGAGCGGCGGTAGCGGATCTCGCGCTTGTTGCGTAGTCCACGCTGGACAGGCTTGCGAGCGAAGGCAACCTCTTTGCGCAGAACGTCGAACGTCGTCAACACGAGGTCGAACTTGCGAACGACGTAGGCTGCGTCCCAGGCCTTGTTGAACGACATGATGCCCTGGTAGCGCAGGACGCGGAGGCCGGGCGTGAGGCGAGCGATCTCGGACTCCCATTGGCCGACGATGGCGGTCGGAGCGATGATGAGGGTCAACCCGGACGGGCGAACGTCCGAGTCGCTGACCGGGTTGTAGTATGAAGAGAGCTTGCGGCGCTTCGGGTCGCTGTGGAGGAGGATCAGGCTGAGCGCCTCGACCGTTTTGCCCAGCCCGACTTCTTCAGCGAGGAGACCGTGACCCTCTGCGCCGCCGACGACCTTTCTCGACGAAACTGTATGCTCCGGCTTGTCCTCCTCGACTTCCATCTCAGGAAGGGCGAGACCGTCATCCTGGGGTTCATCCTTGACGACAGGCGTGGCGGTACCGCTGAAGCCCGGCTGATCGACCGGATCGAACTCGGTGAAGCGCATCGAGACGCGGTTGAGCCAGATCTCCTTCTCCTGAGCGTCGCCCGACGTGTCCGGCAGCGTGCGAAGCGTCACCTTCCTCCACAGCGGCCCGCGCTTCATGTTCTTGACAGCCGCTTCGTCGAGGTCCTCGAGGACCGGGATCGGGTGCTTGGACACAGCGGAAGCGGGCGAGACCGCCTTCTTCCCCTTGCCTTTGCCCTTCTTCGCCGCCGGCCTCTCCACCTCCTTCGCCTTGCCCTTCCCCTTGGACGTCGCAGCGAGCTCAAAATTATCGTCTCCGTCAACCTCATCCATCTCGGCGTCTTCCTGCTCGCCCTCAAAGTCCTCGGCGATGAGCGGCGCAAGCGGCGCGATTTCTTTGCCCTCGCGCCTGAGCATCCACCTCACCGTCCTCGCCTGGAATGGCATGAGCTGGACCGTCAAGCCAGAGGGCTGGAACATCTCGTCCTCGCGTCCATTGCCCTCACCATCTTCGACAAGCCCGTCCGCCTGCGCGTCTTCCGACTCGACGGCGCGCTGCTTGCCCTTTGCTTCGCGGCGAAAACGAGCGGCGCTTTCTTCGTCTGTTTCAGTGGGAGAAGCGGGCGTTGCAACGCCTGAAGTGGCGGGCGAACCCTTGTCGGTCCTCGGAGCGCGGCGGAGGCAAGCGTAGAAGTAGTCGATGTTGGCTTCGCGAGGGGCGTTGTCGTTGACTTGGAGAGGGTCGCTCTCGGGGATTAGTCGGTCGACGAGGATGCGCTTTGAGCGGGAGTAGGGTGAGGCGTAGAAGAGGGCGGGGCGGATCGAGACGTCGAGGTAGAGGTGGATGAGGACGCGGGTTGAGTCGTCCTTGACGAGCTCGATGCCGAGCTTCGACGTAACATTGACCCCTTCGTCGCCGAGGTGAGGCTGCGAGAAGAGCGCGAGGGCATCGAGGAGACCTCCTGCGCCGGTCGTGACGACGGGACGAGGTTGGTTCTGCGGCGCCTTCTTGGCATTATACGCCCTCCTGAACGGCTTCCCGCTCTTCGTGAGAGGCGGCGGCGCGATCATCGCAATCCAGCCAGGTGCGGAACGACTCGCCGGGTCGAGCGGGTCAAGTTCGACGAGCGCCGCATTCGTCTCGGCGTGGCGGAGGTAGATGCGGTGAGGCGCTTTGGCGTTGTCGCGCGCTTGCTGGAAGACGATGTCGGTAAGGGTGATGGGCTCGCCAGCCGGAGTTTTCGTCGACATTAGAGCCGCTGCGATTCCTTCCTCCTCGCCGTCGAGAGGCGGAAAGGTCAGGTCGAGCTTGAGGACGGGGAAGGAGGTGACGAGTGGCTTGTTGGCCTTCTTGCGAGCGGGGGCTTCGGAATCTGGCGAAGCAGCACGCTTCTTGCCGGCGGAGACAATATCGACTCCGTCTGCGACGTCGGCTGCGGGCTGACCTTTGCATTTGGCGCGGTCCTTGATGGCGACGATGATTGGCTCGCGGAAGATGTGCTGGTTGTGTGTACGTGCGAAAGTGAGCAGTGTCAGCGAGGAAGACATGGCTGAAATGGTTGCTGCACATCCTGAAGCTCGTCGCACGGCTTGCACCGCAGGTGTGTGCCTCGCTGAGCAATAGCGATCCTCATACATCGCGCATCCGCAGCATGCACTCTCGCACATCCCGCCCCACCTCCTCTGAGCAAGGGTCGAGAAAGACAGCGAGGGTGAAGCTGCGACGCACCGTAACTTCATTCTTGACCCCTTCGTCACCTCCCAGCCGTACCTCACTCCGCTCCATGCTGGCGCCTCGGGAAGAAATGGCGGCCGTGAGTCGGGGAGAGAAGCGATGATGGGTGGCGCGCGGGAGTGTTGGAGAGGCCGTGCAAGCGCTCAGAGCAGTCCCAGCAATCTTCAAAGCAGTAGCACGTCCCCTTCCAAGCCGTTCAAGCGGATCAGCCTGTTTACTCGGAGGACAGCCCACGAAAGTCAACGAGGAAGCGAGTTTGACATCAGCAAACACGCTCGATATGGGCTCGCACGAGGGTTTCATGGTGCGTTGCAGTATGCAGGCAAAGTAAGCATTCCTTGAGCGCGTCCAGTGTTGATACCGACGGAAGAGGAGCCTTTCGACCCCTGGGATCGGCCGTCCTGACTCGCTACAGCTCGCTCATCGGCCTTTTCTGCCACTGACAGGGTCCGTCCATCTGCCACAGGCCATTGCCGAGTCTACAGTTACGCGGCTCGACGGCTTCCGCTGCTGGTAGACCTGCCGGAGGCGGAATGACGAGGGAAGGGGTGAGGGCGGAGTGGTCTGGGACGGTACGACGGGGACTTCACGCGAATGAGGGCATGTCTAGAAGAGCGCAGCACCTCGTAGGTCGCCCATAGCGCGTGTCGGATCACGTAGCCGGTCTCCGGGAGAGGCGACAGAACAACTCGACCCGCGGCTCGCTCGACCGCTCGCTGCTAAGCTCGTGCGACTACTCGAGATGAGCTCCGAACTACCGTCAGCGCCCTTCCCGATCCTCACCTCGGTCGCCCAGCTACGGGAATGGCGAGCCGGTTGCTTCGAACGGGGCGAGAAAGTCGGATTCGTCCCAACGATGGGCGCGCTGCACAACGGGCACTTGAGCCTCGGTGCGTACAACACCGATTCTAGTAGGACGTTCTGCGCTAGTCTCGCGCGGGTTGGACCTGTGTGGGAGGCCCGGGAGTAGCCGGACCTGGTTTCGATGGGATCCGGGTCAGCTTTGAGTTGGGCGGGCGAGGCTGAGGACGTGGCTTTGGGGAGTGCAACAGAGTGCGAAGACAGTGGCGGAGTGCGACAGCCGACAAACGCGAACACGCGGACCATCTCCTCGTCTCGGACGGCTTAAACTGACAATGCCCTTCTCCTCCGCAGTCAAAGCCTCTCTCTCAGAGTGCGATCAGACCATCGTCTCCATCTTCGTCAACCCCGCCCAGTTCGCCCCGCACGAAGACCTCGCCACCTACCCTCGCACCCTCGAAGCCGACATCGCTGCCCTCTCATCCGCTTCGGTTCAATCCCATCCTTCCCGCAAAGTGTCCGCCCTCTTTCTTCCTCCCGTCGAGGTGCTGTACCCGTCCGGCATCACGACCGATGTCAGCAAGCAGCGAGGAACGTTCCTCGAGGTCAAGGGTCTGCAAGAGGTTATGGAGGGCGCGAGCAGGCCTGGGTTCTTCCGTGGCGTCGCGACGGTCGTCATCAAGCTGTTCAACCTCGTTCAGGTGCGTGGTTTCTGGAGGTGGCGTTGCAAACTCCTGAAAAAAGGAGTACCGATCCGTTCGTCGCCGCCCGCAGCCCACCCGCGCCTACTTCGGCCAGAAAGACATCCAACAAGCCCTCCTCCTCCGCCGCATGCTCCTCGACCTGCACGTCCCCAATCCAACCCACAACAACCTGGTCATTCTCCCAACCTACCGCGACCCAGCCTCTCACCTCGCGCTCTCCTCGCGCAATGCCTACCTCTTGCCGGAAGAACGACCATGGGCGACGGTGCTCATCGATGCGCTGGATAAGAGCCAGGAAGAGTGGAACCGACAGCGAGCGGAGGGTGATGGCGAGGTGCATGTGCGGAAAGTCGTCGCGGTAGCGGAAGATCACGTCCGATTTCTCGCGAAACAAGCGGAAGCGGAAGGCAAGGGCGTGCAGATCAAGCTTTTGTACATCGTGATGAACGACCCGCACGAGTTGCACGACGTCCGGGACAAGGTCGAGAAGGGCAAGGGCGCGATCGTTTCGGGCGCCGTCATGCTGGGCAAGACGAGGCTGATAGACAACATTGTGTTTGAGTACGATCTGAACCCGCAATAGAACCTCAAAAGGCTCGTGAAGAGCCGATTTGCTGTCTCTGTATCGAGTCGAGCGGCTTCGGTGGCGGAAAGCGTGTCAATACAACTGTGCGCACTCGATATCTTGTTAGACTCGTGAAGGCGACCTGGTAACGACACTGAGCGCACCGCTGACGCCGACACCTTCATGTCTCTCTGCGCGTGCGATCGGCGCAAGTCTCCAACCGTTCTAGCCGCTCACTCGACAGCCATTGCCTCCCCCGCACTTCCCTCAGCTCTCGCACGCTCCTTCAGCCCTGTGACCCAACCACTATAGCCTTTCTTGCCTCGTCCGCTCGATCCAGCGAGTCGTGAGAGATCGGAAGAGTCGGCAAGGCATTCGAGGCGGTAGCTCGAGGAGGATGTGAGAGGAAGCGCGGTAAGGAGGGCGTGCGTCGCTCTGCGTGTAGAGCTCTGTCACTTCGATTGAGGGGTTTTCAAACAGGAGACGAAGCGAACTCACCCTGCTGGGAAACGGATCACAACTTCCCGCGCATTCCCTTGACTCCGCTGCTTCAAACCCACCGATATCTCCTCGACACACACCACATCCACCTCGCTCAAGCCAATCGGACCGCCCATGGTGCCGTAGCAGTCCTGGAGAGAGCGCGAAACCAGTTGGAGGACCGTCGGGACGTCGATGGGTGCACTTGACGACTCAGAGGGGGTGTCGGCCGTTGGAGAGCTGTGATACAAGTACTTCGACGGTCAGCAATCTGGCGCAGGGGCGTTGGTAGCGGGCAGAAAACGTCTGGACGCACACGAGGAGACGAGCATAGCGCCATCGCGCCGGCGCGTGCGAGGGCGTTCGGGCGATAGCCATGGTCTCAAGGGAGCCGGATAGACTTTCAGCAAGGCGAATGACCGAAGCGAGTTGAACGAACGAGGTCAACTTCTCGAGGGCCTCGCATAGGTTCACCCACTTCCTCAAGCCGCTGCAACTTTCTTTGCTCTCTTGATCAGCTCGTATCCCTAGAGATACGATCAAGAGTTGCACAAGCTTACCGGACGGCGCTCCAGAGCACCCGGAGGCTCTCTCCTCCCCCTCTTCTCCTTCTTCAACTGATGAGGGACAGCTTCGGGGGCGAGCTCGCAGGCCTACTCGCGGAGCTAGTAGGACAGACTAGACGTAGGTAAAGTCTTCCTGCAGTGTCTACAAGTCTCGCTGACCATTCTACACCCCTGCAGACCTCGCTCCTTGCGGACCCTCCGTCTCCCACCTCGTCCAGCGCACCGTCGGCGCCCTCTTCAGCCCTTCTCCGGCCTCCCTCGACATTGCAACCTCCCTATCTGCCATCCTACTTCGCCTAGCCGACGAGAAGCTGAACTCCTACCCCTATAAGAACGTCCCGCTCTGCTGGCGACTGCTTTACACGGACGGTGTCCTGTTGGGAGCACTCGCACGGTTACAGCAGGTCGAGAAGGAGATTGAAGAGCGGAAGAAGGAGCTGAGGAAGACAATCAGGGAATTGGACTTGGCGATTGTCGTCGCGGGTGCACCGGGCGAAGGGTGGGAGGACCTGGTTCTGCGGCTCATCTCGTTGGTCCAGACAGAGCTTGCCTCGCTCGTTCATTCGTTCGAATCAGCCAACGATGACCGACCGTCGAAGCGACGGCGCCTATCGTTTGCAGCCCGTCCTGCCTCTTCTCTCCGTCCACCCTACATCCACCGTCCACTTGCTGAACTTCCCTCCCTCCCCTCCTTCCTCCTGCCCAACTCCATTCCTGCTCACTGTGTCCCATTAATCGTCCGCAAAGCCGCCCTCGACTGGCCCGCCGTTGAGAAATGGTCGTCGCTCGACTACCTCCGCCGAGTCGCAGGCGAAGGACGGGTCGTGCCGGTCGAGGTGGGAGGAGACTATACGAAGGAGGGCTGGGGACAGCGGATTCTGATGTTCGAGGACTTCTTAAGGTCGCTTGAGGAGATTGAAGGGGACCTGCGAGACGGAGAGCAGCCGTATTCCACTCCCGTAGCGACCGATGACGGCTCGCCGGAGGTTCTATCGACGTCGAAGGACGTCGACAATCGCTCGTCCCGACAGATCCTCTATCTCGCGCAGCACTCGCTCTTCCGCCAATTCCCCTCTCTCCTGCGCGACATGCCCATCCCTGATCTCGTCTACTCCTCGCCCTCGACAGACGGGTTAGGCAAATCGTACGAGCCGCCTGCAACGGAGAACGGCTATATCATAAATGCGTGGCTTGGGCCAGGAGGGACGAAGAGTGCGGCCCATACGGATCCGTGGTGGAATTGCTACGGTTCGTCGAGACCGTTTCATTCCAGTGTCAAATGCTTGCTGCGCACGTCGCTGACTGAAGGGAATCTTACATGACGCAGTTCAGGTCGTTGGGTCCAAGTGGATTTGGGTTGTCCCCCCGTCCTGCTCGCCCTACATGTCCGCTTTCGGCACCGCACCGTCATATACCCAAGCAGGGACGAATGACGCCGGAGCGACAGGCTCCGCCCAAGCCGAGCAGTATATGACCAACACCTCTTCGCTCGACGTGACCGTCCCTCCGCCTCGACCATCCTCCGCTCCCTCCGCCACCAGACACGACCCAAAGGCTCCCTCCTCGTACGATCCCGCCTTTCTCGAACACGTCGTACCGTACGCTCGACAGGCTGTCCTCGAAGCTGGAGACATTCTGATCATGCCACCCGGGTGCGTCGCTCGCCTGGCCTTCGGTCACTCTGCAGAAGCACGCGAAGCATTACTAATGGCTGACGTTGAATGTGATGCAGGTGGTGGCACGCCATGTACGGGCTCGAGAGGAGTTTTTCCGTCTCGATCTGGTTCTGAGCGGACTAGACGACGGCGGCAGACGGCTCGGTCGTGGTGTATCTCCATGGGTCGCTCGTAGAGGGTGCTCTCGCTGCATCATGCGCGTTGTATTCGCGTAGGCGGTGTTCTGGCCTGCTTGTCGACTCCGCGAGCGAGAGAAGACAATGTCAAAGACTCGCCAGACCTCCAGCCCTTTCCGCGCCTGTCTATCTTTCATCGAGAGAAACAGAGAGCCCTGTCTAGCCACCAAAACGCGCCTTCCGCGACACTTCATCGTCGACCCTCTCTCATCCCAGAGAGCGACTCGATCGCTCCCTTGACTTCGCACGCTCACACGCTCCCTCTCGCCCGGCCCCGCTTAGCACTGACCTGTACTCGCACGTGGCACACACGCCCACATCTTCACCCGCTCGTCGCGCCACCGGCTCCCTCTCGCGCGCCACCGCCCCGTCCTCGCGACCCGACTCTCCTCCCGCCCTGCTCGCACAGCTTACAGATCAAGCATGGCCTCGTCATCTGCTGCTCTTCAGCTTACGAGGCAATTGAACCGTGAGTCTGGCTCTTTCCGCTTGAAGAGGGGGTTGATGAGCCCGTCGCGTAAGTCGACGAGGAGGTCCGGGAGCCTGTGCGGGACTTGCTCTGCTAAACAGACGAGAACTGCTGTACTATCTGGAGCTCCTTCGAGAGCTGAGCTGACGACCCGCTCGCAACGCTCGCACAGAACTCCGCAAGCATCCCGTTGAGGGTTTCTCGGCTGGATTGGTGGACGACGACAACGTCTTCGAGTGGGAGATCACTATCTTTGGGTGCGTTGCGAGCTCGCCACTTGGCTGATCGCGAACGCGGGAGAGATGGGCGATGTTGGCGAGAGTTGAAGGCTGGGAGGGGAGGTGCGTTGAGCAGTGAGTGGGGGCTGGAGCTGCATTGGGGCTGTCGTGCTGGGCTCGGAGCCTGTCTCGACTTGTCTCAAAGGGTCTTCAGAAGGCCAGCTCTCCCCAGCTCCACGCATCAGACCACTTTCTCGCCGACACTCCGCTAACTCTCCCTCTTCGCGCTCGCACGCACAGCCCGCCCGACACACTCTATGAAGGCGGTTTCCTGCGAGCCGTCATGTCCTTCCCACCCGACTTCCCCCTCCGTCCACCCAAGATGCGTTTCCTAACCGAGATGTGGCACCCCAACAGTGCGTCCCCACTTCCTCCTGCCTTACTATCCTCTTGCTTCCGGAAGAGTTGCTAATGGGAGAATCGGCGCGCGTACAGTCTACAGGAACGGAGAGGTATGCATCTCGATTCTGCATGAGCCGGGAGTCGACCAGTATGGCTACGAAGACGCGGGAGAGCGGTGGTTGCCCGTGCACACGGTCGAGTCGATCGTGAGTTTGCTCGCTATATCCCTTCAGTTTGCTGTCGCGCTTTCGAGACGGTGGCTTACAGAGGCACGGGTCACTGGCAGCTCATCTCGGTCATCTCGCTCTTGTCGCAAGACACGCCTGATATCAACTCGCCTGCGAACGTCGATGCAGCGGTACGTCCAGCTCCTCGTCCTTCGTCTGGGCATGCGACTCGAGCAGAACTCGGGTGTGGCTTGCCCTTGACCAAGAAGAAGGGGCCGCGGAACTGACGCCTCTCCGCCTTGTGCCCCCACAGAAAGAGGTCCGCGAAGATATCGCAGGTTACCGCAAGAAGGTTAGGCGGTTGGTGCGCCGTTCGGCAGAAGAGGGGTTCTGAGCCCCTGCGTTTCCCTCTCATCCCACGTCGCATCTTCTCCAATCTCGCTTCCCACGCCTTCTCTCTCGCACGGTTCCACGTCGTCGACTCACAGTGTCTCCTCACATCACTCGCATATGTACCCCGCCAGCTTTTGCCCCGTTCTCCGCCCTCCTCGTCCTCGCCTTGTTCTGTTCCCCCCTCCCTCGTCTCTCTCTTGCTTCCCCCGCTTCTGCTCAATCGCATACGCCTTTGTCGTTTCTCCCACAGTGGGCTCGCCGCGCGCTTACTCGCTCGTTGCTCAGCCAAGGCAAGTTCGTCGCGGGTGTTGCCTTCGTCGTGCGAGACGGATGCGGACGGCATTTGGCGAAGGCAACTCGCGCGACCAAAGGCCAGTCGCCGCCCGAGGCGCTCGCTCTCTTCCGTACACACTGCACTGCACTGGCAACTCACGCGGACTGGTGCGAGGAATGCCCGCTTCCGCTTCACTCGCTCAACTTGAAGTTGTCGCGCCATCGCTTGCCGACTCGTTCTTTCGACCGCGACAACCTTGTCCCGTTTAGCGGCGCGCGAGTTGTCGGCGTGTAGTTGCTCTGCTTGTCACTGCCGCTTTCTCCGACGTTGCCGCGCTCGCTTCATCGCTGGCTCGACTCTGCCCGCTCGTTTCATCTCTTCGCACGGGCGACCTCGACGACGGCGTGGTGGCGACGGCCCGCAAAGAGTTCGACTGGACTAGACGGGTGCGCTGGAACACGCTCTACGGCAAGTGGACGCAGCTAACCCAACCGAGCGCCTCATGCAGGAACACTACCTCCCCACAACCCGCATTCACTCGGCACCATGCCGCCCCGCGCCCCAACAAGCTCCTCCAATCTCGCATTCAACGTCGCACCCGAGCAGTCTCAGCTGCGCGCGCAGCCTTCCAACCCCGCCGCATCGAGAGGGAGGGTCGTTGCGAAGCCGCGATTTCAGAAGATGAGTGGGCAGAGTAAGCGGGATGGGAGTTTTGATGAGGATGAAGATGAGGGCGAGGACGATGTTGAGGTTGATGCAGAGCAGGAGGAAGACGAGGACGAGGGTGAGGGAGAAGACGATACGCCTCCTGCGCTGGGGAAGCGGAAGGGAAAGGCGCCCGCTGCTCAGGCTCGCAAACCGCGCTTTCCGAACAAGCGCAATACGCAAAGTGTGGGGAGAAGGAAGATAAAGATTGATTACATCCAGGACAAGGCCAGGAGGCATGTCACGTTCACGAAGCGCAAGTCGGGCCTGATGAAGAAGGTGCGCCGGGCGCCCACTCTTAGTGAGTGCATCACGAGATCTGACTCGAGCGTGCGGAATCCTCCACAGGCCTACGAACTGTCGACTCTGACCGGCACCGACTGCTTCGTCCTGGTCGTCTCGGAGTCGGGCGCAGTCTACACCTTCTCGACCACCGCGCTCAGCGGCATCACCGACCACCCACGGGGCAAAGAAGTGCTCGAAGCCGTCCTACGCGGCGAGTTGCGCGGAGGCGAAGCGGACGACGCGCCCATCGCATCTGGGTCTGGCTCGAGTGCCCAGCAGGCAACGTACGAGCAGCGTGCGACGCCTGTCGCCGCGCCCCAACAGAACGAGCAACATCATGACCATTTGCACGACATCATGCTGCCACACTTTGAGCTCGACCCGGCACTGAGCGGACTCGACCTCCCCGTTCCACCTATGATGGGCGACTCATCCGCGCACTTCCCTTCTTCCTCTTCCGCTCTCCATCCCGGACTGTTCTCAGGCTTCGACCTCGGCGGCCGCTCGGCATCAGATCACCTACATCTCCTACCTACGACGACCGCATCCACAAGCTCCGCCCCTCTTCCCCTTCCGCCACTCGACTTCACCGTCCCCCTCGCCTCAACCTCCTCCTCCCCCGCCTCCCTTTTCTCCGCCGCCGCCGCCACCGCAACCGCCGCCCCTCCCACCGCCGCGCCTCCTCCGGCCAGTGCTGCCTCTCTAACGCCCTACGAACTCGCCCGCCTCTCACACGCCGCCGCTTTCGCATCGTACCAAGCTGCCGTACCTTTCGACAGCGCTCCGTCCCACGTGCTCGGGAATGCGGGATCGGCGCAGTCAGTAAGGGAGGCGTTGAAGGCGCTTGAGAAGGGCGAGGAGCGGCCTGCCGTTGGGGAAGCTTTGAGGGCGTTGCGGGATGAAGGATCACCAGTCGAGGAAGGCGATGGGAAGATGGGCATTGGAGCGTTGAAGAGGAAACATGGCGCCTCGGATTTCGGAGAAGAAGCGTGGGCGCTGGTGAAGAAGGTTAAGGAGCGGGCGTCAACGAGTGGAGGAGTCGGGACGCTTGGGATACAGAGTGCATTCTTCGCGGCTACGTCGCCCGCTGGTCAGGCTGGAGGTTCGAGTAGCTCCCCCGGGGAGTCGGTGAGCGGGTTGGAGGCGATCAGATGGGCCGCGAGGTCGACGACTAACAGTCCTGCCGGCGCATTCGGGGCGTCCAGTTCGCCTGCGACGGGTGGTGGGGTTGCGGGAACGTCAAGAACGGGTAGAGACGGAGAAGCGCACGGTGAGGAGGTCAGTAGTGGAGAGGGGGTGCAGGAGAGGAAGGCGAGGTGGAAGTTGGCTGCGGCGGAAGTGCTGCAAGAAGCGAAGCGGGTGCGTCTCGCTTGCATGTCAGCTACATGCTGGAGCTGACCGTTTGCTTTCGCAGACCCGCTCCGTTCCGACCATCCTCTGCGCACACTGCTACTCCCTCTACGCCTCCTCCCCTCTCCCACCCTCCTTCGACTCCTCCGCACCGCTCTACTCCCTCTCAGAAGCCATTGAAGGACTGCATTGGGCGTCTTTCGCGCGAATGTGCGCCAAGGCGCGCGTGGAGGAGGTGGGCGAGCTGTCTGTGGCGGCGGAGGAGTGGTTGGGGAGGTGGTTGCGTGCGTCGCGCTTTCCGATCATCACTTACGGCCTCTTTCGAGAAGTACCGAATGCTGATGCCACCCGATCATGCTGATGCACAGCCCGCGAATTCTCCAATTGCGTCCCCGCGCCCCTCCTCCCCTCCGCCCTCGCCGCCTCCCGAACCATCTTCCTCCCCTTCACCGACTTCCTCGAAGCGCACGCCCTCGCACCCGACAGCATCTGTATGCGGCTTGTCAGTCCGGTTCCGGCTACGGAGGAGAGGGGCGGGTTTGCGGGGGAGAGGAGGAGGGGGTTGTATGCGAGTGAAGGGGCCGTAGATGGCGGAGAGACAGAGGATAGGAGGGAAGGGGTGCAAGGAGGAGCAGGAGAAGAGGCCGTGTGAGGGGCTCGCTTGGTTGTCATTCGCGTGGAACGGTGAATTCGCTTCAAGTCAACGGCATCTTTCCTCTCAGCTCGGCGAGTATTTTAGTTTTTGTTTTTTTGCTGCGAGTAGCAGCGGAGAGATGCAGGGGAAAAATGCGTAGATTGCGAGATGCGAAGCTGGCGAGGTGCGAGATACGCCTCCAGCCTCTTCCCTACTTCTTCCCACCTCCGAGCAAGCCAACCGCCAGCCCCTTTCTGACCTTCCCCTTGACCCTCCTACACGTCAAGCTAATCCTCTTCTCCCTCTTCCAACCCTTCTCCTCAACCTCCCTGCGCTCCTTCCTGGCCGCCTCCTTCGCCTCGTCCCCCTCGCACGCCGCAAACCTCGCATCCCAGTACTGTTCCCAATTCGCACAGCCCCTGAGCGACTCGGGACTTGAGACCTCGAGCGGCTGAATCCCATGCAACCACTCCTCATACAGCCTCCCGCTCAGCAGGACCAAACTCCTGGCGGGAAGGAAAACATCGATTTTCTCGACCTCTTTCGCGTCGGAGGCTTTTCGCGAGGTGGAGATGGTGGAGGGTGAAGGGGAGGAGAGCCAGGAGGGTGGGGACCGGAGAGAGAGGATGGTGTGGGAGGAGAGGGAGAGGGTTGCCGTGAGGGGATGGTAGGCCGGTCCGTCGGTGTGCGGGAGAATGCCTTGCGAAGGGAGATATCTGCGGAAAGTGAGGTCGCGTGAGCAGATCGCCGACTACAATGAAGCTGGGCTACAGAGGGAAACGATGAGACCGACTCGTTGACGAGGCACTGTGAGTGGACCATCCGGAGGGCGAGATCAGTGCTTTGTTCTGCGACAACTTCCACAACGACTGAATCAGTAACCGGACACTCACATGGTTCGCCCCTCGCTCCTTGCCCTTCCCCTTGACATCCGCTCCTTCCGCCTTCAACTCGTCAAACACGCCCACCTCCGCAATCCTGCCGAGTACATCCGGCCAGTTTCCGTCCATGAAGGGAGGGAAAGGCGCCGGGATGAGCGAGTGCGAGTTAGGGAGGACAGTTCCGCCTGCGAGGAAGGGAGAATGGGTCAGGGAAGGCGAACGGACGGTTGAGACGGAAAGAGCGCGCCCCAGTACATTGACCTATTCGGCTCAAACACAACAACGTCAGCAGAGTCCGCCAGGAGAGCGAGTCCGCCTGCCCGCTCCTCCCTGCCCGAAAGCAGGGAGAGCAGACGCACCTCCTCCCGTTCAGCTCCTTCCAGCCCCAGCTCTTCGCGCTCCGGTCCACCGCAGGACGTCCAGCGTCTGCAGATGTGCCCTGGTTCGTGCCGTTGGCCAACGAGGTCCCCTCGTCTCCTCCTCCACTCGCTCCTTGTCCCTCCTCGCCTACCGCTTGATCTGCCGCTGCGAGAGCTGGCCCTCCGCCGACTGCATCGATCTTCTGCTCGAATATCCAGACGAGGCGCGCGATGCTGTCAGCTTGCCCATTGTCCCTTGACTTTCGCCTCGAACTGACGAGGACTGGGTGGACGCGTGGACGCACCTGAACGAGGTACTGCTCCTCCTGCAGCGTGACAAAGCCGTAGATGATGCGTATGGCTGGATGCGGCGTCTCGACAGTCTGGATCTCGCGCGGCATCCTCACTCGGGCGAGTCGAGGGGGACTGCGGCTCTCGTCATGCGAGAACAGGCGGAGGACGGCTAACATTGGACTGGACCGAGCGACTCGCTGCTGGCTGTGCCCCTTCTCGTCGCTGTCCGGCACTCACTTGCTACACCGCCTGTCGAGCCAGGATGCCACCAGAACTCCCTCTCGTTCCCTCATACTGGCGCCATCTCGCCTCCTCTTCGCCCTTCTCCCGACGAACGTCGTACACCGCACCGGCAGTCAACTTCCGCACCTACCACGACCCTCGGCACCCGGGCATCATCTGGCGATGGAGCACTCGCGGGCATAGGAAGGGCATCCCGCCTCGACCGATTCGTCTGCGCGAACAGCAGGACCGCGACGAGGAAAAGTGCGCTCGGTGGACGGGTTGGCCCGAGAAGGAGTGGAAGATTCAGCAGAACAAGGCGAAGAGCGTGTGGGCGTTCGTGAGGAGGACGAGGTGGTGGGGATGGGACGTGCACGACATCTCGTGGTGGGTCGCCTGTGAGTCGCTGGACTGTCTTTGCGGCAGAAGCTGCCTCGCTTGATACACTGAGCGATGCGTTGCTCATTTGCAAAGTCGAAGACTGATCCTAGTTTCTTTCGAGCAGTCCTCTTTACGCTCGGCTCTGTCTGGTGGTGCATTCAGGGTATCATGGTATTCTGTTACGTATGTACTCCCACTGGTCTGTCCTTCTGACCTCGCAAAGCTGACGGCGTCCCCGCACGGAATAGTCCTCAAACACCTCGACCGCTTTCACCAATACCGAGTCCGCCATGGCCTTCCTCGGGGGCACGACGTTCCTCTTCGGCTCGTATTTCGGATGGGTCGAGAGCTTTAACCCCGCCTGCTCAGGATTGGAGGACGAAGGCGACTCGGGCTCCGCCGATGACGGCGCGAAGCAGGCAGCCAGCGAGTCGGACGGGCACGTTGAGCCGACCGCAGAGGATGGATCAAACGGCGTCAGCCAGGCGTCGAGGAAGAAAGGCTGGTGGACGATGGGCTGGGAAGCGAAGGAGGATCTCCGGTACGTTCCGCCGTCGAGTATACACTTGCGTTCCTCGCCCGCTACGCTTCGAGCGGGAGGTTCTACACGGGCTATACGAGTACTGACAGCTCGTTTGTGTCGCAGATCGCTCACCAAGCCCGATCAAGCTCGCCCAAACTCAACTCTCGGTCGACGACGCCGCCATTTCGGCTCCCATCTTGCGCCTTCAAAAACCTCTTCGTTTCCCCCGTCGCCGTCGCCCAACTCAACAGCCTCTGACACGAACTTCACGCCCTCCTCTCCGTCCTCAACCTCGACCCGCCCACCTTGGCGGTGGTTCCTCTTTCGCCCTCCTCCTGCCTCCTCTCCCATCTTCCTCGGCTACATCGCCAATACCGTCCAGCTGTTCGGCGCCATCGCCTTCCAGGTCAGCGTCATCTGCGGCTTGCCTGGCGTGCTGCCTGCGAGCGGAGCGGAGGGAGGACCGGATCAGCAGGGTACGCCAGAGAGAGATTGGGTTGCGGCGTATTGGGCTAGTGAGTTTGCGCTTCTCTCCTATGCTACTAGCTGCGT
Organism: Rhodotorula sp. S30-09; assembly: GCA_023628235.1. Classification (NCBI taxonomy): domain Eukaryota; kingdom Fungi; phylum Basidiomycota; class Microbotryomycetes; order Sporidiobolales; family Sporidiobolaceae; genus Rhodotorula; species Rhodotorula sp. S30-09. The sequence goes on from JAMALD010000016.1 coordinate 70,596, forward strand.
GCGCCAGCGTCGAAAGGTGGCTGACCACCCTGTGACGCCCGCAGTGCAAGTTCGTCGCCTTCCACTGATCGCCTCTGACTGCTCCTTGTCCCACGTTTTCCACTCATACCGCCGTCTTCACCCGCATCGACAGGTTGTCGGCGCCCCATGTTTCGTATTCGCAGGTCTCGTATTCGCCCTGGAGACGCAGAAGCGGTGGTGGAGGATCGAACCCTTCAGTGTTGGATGGCATGTGTGAATCGCGCTCTGCTCGACGCCTTCGATGTGCTAGACGCGAGCTAACCGTTCACGGCGCGGACGCAGAGGATTCTGGAATGTCGTCGGAGGGTTTGGGTTCTTGTTCAGCGCTATCTTCGGGTGCGTCGCTTCTACCGCTGCTTCTCCTTTCTCTCGTATCATCTTCCGCTTCATTTGCTGACTCTTTTGCATTCCTCCGGTCCTCACACCCATGACGGTGCACTTCCCGCTTTCCCCGCTCTGCTCTCGCAGCGTCTGGCGCCAGACCGACATCTCGGATCCCGAGCATTACCAGTACTGGGGCACGGTGTTCTCGACGTTCTGGGGCAGTTGGGCGTTCTTGCTGGGATCGTGCGTGTCGCTCGCCTCGTCCCCGTGCGCAGTCGACGGAAGCAGAGCCGGGAAGCGGCTGACATTCCCGCTGTTTTGGCGTCGCTCGCAGGTACGTTCAGCTGCTAGAAGGACTCAACAAGTGGTCGTAGAGCTATGCGGCTCAAGAATAGAAGCGTATGAATCGCTTAACGGCGGAACTTGGGCCGGGCAGGTCTCAAGAAGTGCGTGCGCGTCGAGACGTTGCTTCCATCACATTGGGCCGCGTTGAGCTGTGGCGGACACATCACCGTGTCACTGGGCCGTGTGAATGCGTTGTGCAGCTCGAGGCCCCCCGCTGAGGCCGTCTGTCGACTTGCGAAGCCCTCCTCGTTCTCTTCTGAACAGTTGACCGCAAGTCGCCGGTGACGCTTCGACGCTCACCGCACTCGCGATAATGGTGCTCTCACCGTATGCCGCACAACCGGCTTGTCATCCACTCGACACCGTTGACGCTTAAGCCTCGTTTGTGGGCTTCGTCTCCGTCTCCAGCAGCGGTCGCGGTCGCCTGCGCCTCATGAAGCGGACGAGAGATCTCTCCGAACGCTGCATATGCTCGGACAGCGGATCTGGCGGGCCCCGTGCCGCGCGAAGAAGCGAGCTGCTCTCGCGTCGTTCGTTTCACTTCTTTCTCTTCCTCTCATCTTTCACTCTCTGCTCCTCCAAAGCCTGCTGGTTCAGGTGCGTTCCTCCTTATCTCCACTCGCGTCGCATCCTGACTTCTCATCGTGCAGGTCTACCCTCGTTTCGCGACTCGCCCTTCAACTCAAGATGAAAACCGCCTTCTTTCTCCCTCGCTCTCGCCGCCCTTTGGGTCCTCGTCGCCGCTGACAACGTCCACAGCGACATCCGCCGCTCACGACTTACGGCCGACGAAGCACTGCACCGGCACCATCGCTTCGCTCGACGGAGTTGCGGCGGCACAGAAATGAAGGTCAACATCAAGTCGTTCACTGTGCCGGCTGGCAAGACGTTCGAGCTTGACCTCGTCGACAACGCTGTCGTCGATGTCCGCAAGTCGCGGCAGTCGTTACTCTCGCTCGCCGTTGCTGACTCGCTTCCTTCTCAGTCGGCGACATCAAGTTCGGCACGAAGCAGTGGGAGAGCCCGCTCGTGCATGTCTCCGGCAAGAACGTTCACTCCAACGGGAACGGACATAAGTGGGATGGACGGGAACCTACTAGTGGGACGTTGAGGGCGGGAACGGAGGCAAGCCGAAGCCCAAGTGCGTCAACGCGATTCTTCTCCTCGCCGCCTCGCTACGGAGACTGAGTACTTGAGCTGCAGGTTCTTCAAGGTCAAGTTCAGCGGCACGATGGAATCGGTTTACCTCGTTCGTCCGGCGCTTCTTCCGTCGAAAGGCTTCTTCTCAAACTCGCCTCCTCGCGGAACCAGCCAGTCCAAGGCTTCAGCGTCTACAATCCCGCCAAGCTTGTTATGTCGAACACTGTCGTAGACGTGAAGGCCGGCGCGAGTCTCGGCCACGACACTGATGCCTTCGACATCTCGTTTGCGAAGGACCTAATGATTGACGGCGCAACGGTGGACAACCAAGACGTGCGTCTGCTGAGCTCGCCACACTTGAGCTGACCCTTTGCGGCGCAGGAACAACAAGACCATTGACAATGACAACGGTTTTCGAATCAAAACCTACGTTGGCGCGACCGACGCTAGCGCTTCCAACGTCCAGTACATCGGCAACACCATCACGAACGCCAAGAAGTACGGCGTGGTTATCGAGGTGCTGCCGCTGTCCACTCCGCCCTTGACCCGCTTCCCGCTGACCCTATCTTTGTCCGAGCAGCAAGACTACACCAATGAGGGTGCGACTGGCAAGGCGACGGACGGCGTTGCCATCAACGGCGTCTATTTCACTGGCACGACCAACGACATCTCAGTTGGCTCGAAGGCGCAGCGGGTCGACGTCGTGCGTCCCGCGTCTTAGCCTTCATGGATCGCTTTGCTGACGATCTCTCGACTTTGCGCTGCCCTGCGCGTCCGGCTCGTGCTCGAACTTCGACTTCACGGTCCCCAAGACGTCCGGCGGACCCGCTGGCTCCATCAACGGCACGGCCGTCACGGGCTACTCGCTCTGAGCGATCTCGACACTCCTTTCCCGTCTCTATCGTTCCCTCGTATGCTCTCCCTCGGCTTGCTGGCGTAGTCTGATAACAGATCGAGCAATCCCTTATTCCGCGCACCTCTCTCTGACGATCCGTCTGCATCTTGCGACACTCCGCTGATATGATATAAGGACTTACACAGGGCTGCTTCAGGAGAGAAAAAGGCAGCACGACTCCTACGAGATCCGTGAGGCGCTTCTATGATTGAAATGGTGAGCATTTGGCAGTTTGTCCGCAGCGACCTCGAGCTTCTTGACCTCCGCCCTTCCGTCCCACTCCCCAAAGTCGACCGCCCCGCTGCATGACGTTGCGGTACACCAGGAGAGCGTGCACGCACCTGCTGGCCTCGTCAGAACGGCGGCCTGAGCCCGCCTGCCTCCTCATCGCTCCGTATCTCCCGCCCGCCTCCCTCTTCCCCTCGCTCGCTGGATACCCGCGCTTGAGCAGCTTGTCATTCCTGTCGAGCTTTCTTCTCGGTGCTGCGCTCTGCCAGCGTCATTCGGCTTTGCTCGCGACCCCTTCCTCCTCTTCTCCTCCAGATGAGGGGGTGAGCGACGCGCAACGACCTATCACGATTTTTTGACGACTTTGACGACCCTTTGACGCCCGCTTACGACTCCTACGCCACGCCCGATCTGCCAGACAGCCATGCCCGCCTTCTCCCTCTTCTCCTCGACCTCTTCGCCCTCTCCCGACGAAGAATCCCTCACATCCCTCCCTCCTCGACTCGCTGTTCGACACCGTTCTCTACCGAACCTTCAGAGCGACGAGCGCCCTCTTCCGCCTCTTCCAGCCGACCGACGCTTGAGCGCCGTATCAGATGCCTGCTCTGACCTCGGCGGTCACTCCTTCGCCGAGCTGCTCAGCCGCGACACTCGACGGAGCATCATCGTACATACCATGCACCAAGCACAAAATTTCGATTCGACCGTACGAGACCACCGGGTTGAGGAGGAGCAAACGCAGCCGGGCGAGAGGTTGTTGGCGATACCGGGTGCAGACTTTGCAGTTGCAGGTGCTTCGACTGAGCGCAGCGTCGGCAGGTCGCATTGAGCTGATACCCTGCCTCTCCAGGCCCCGACGCGTATCTGCTCCTTCAGGAGCTGCACCGCACCCGCGTCAGTCGTGCGCAGAAGATTCGCCGCCGTACCGCCTACATCGCCGGCTTCTTCTCTCTCATCGTCCTCATCATCACTCTGTGGTACTTCGGCGAGACGAGTCGCGCTCTGGCGAGGGATGGCGGAAGCGGCAGGGGCGTGTTAAGGTGGATCGAGTTGAGCGCTTGGCTAACGCTGATTTGCGGTTGGCCACTAACGGTGTTTTTTCTTCGCGTATGTTTCTTTCCCGCTTTCCCTGTGCCGCTCGACACTGACGAATATCGACAGGCTCGCCGTCCGACCCTCCTGACGTCCGTCACCCTCACATTCGCCTTCCTCTCCTCGTCACTCCACCTGCTCCTTGCCTTCAGCAACGTGATCCTCTCGTTTGTATGGCGACGCGATCTCGGCCAGCGGTGCTCATGGGGTACCGACGTCGCATGGACCGCCGGGCGGAAAGGCGCAGACTGCATTGACGGAAGCTGGAAAGCATGGACTGTCGCTGCGACGATTCGCCTGCTTCTCACGATCTCGCTCGTGGTACGCTCTCGCTCTTACTAGCACTTGGGCTCGGATATCGACGTTGACGCTTCGATGTCTGCAGGTCGTCTGGTTCCTCCTCCTTCGCTCATACGCCCACGCCATGCATACTCCGTCGATCATCTCTCCCACCCAGATCCCCTCATCCGAGTTACAAGCCCTCCTAGATACCCACACCGCAACGATCGTTCCGCTCTCTGCCCCCTTCGACCCTTCCCACTGCGCGCCTCTCGCTCGAATTGACAGCAACCACCTTCCCGAGATGCCTGACCACACGACACACTGCATTCGTGCCTCCGACTCTGCATGGACCCACGACTCCGAGCACCATCGACAGGCGTCGGCAGGCGCTTCTTCCGGAGGTCGAGCGAGTCGAGCGGTTGGCGGAGTGCTCGAGAGCGTTGGAATCTGGCTAGGAGCGCAGGTCTGGCGCGGCGTTGGATGGCTCGTGGGAACAGGGAGGAGCAGAGCGGACTCGCGGCGAGACGAGGAGGAAGGAGGAGTGGAGCAGGAGAAGGAGGATGGAGACACTGAGGGTCGCCCTGACATCAGCCATGCGCACAGATGGCATCGTCACGACATTCCTCTTGCTCCTATCCAGCCTGTCTCTCCGCCGGCAATCCACGCCCCGAAGCCTCGCCGCCCTCTGCCCGCCGCAGCAACTCACGACTACGCCGCCCTGCACCGCGACGCTCCTCGCCCGTCCGTCACCCGCAGCGACGAGGCCTCGAAGCGTGACTCTACTTCGTCTGCCTTGCCCCTACTAGGCCGCTCGATTCCAGCCGACGAAGACTACGAAGTTCTTGACGACTCGCCTCCGCCTCCGCCGCCAAAGGACGCATTTGTGCTCGAACGCGCGCAGGGGCCGATCGTATACGTGCGCATGTCGGACGGCAGGCTCGTTCGGCGACTCTCGACTGTTGCAAGCGAGAGCGAGGGAACCGCGACGAGGCGGAGCAGGAGCGATTTGACGAGTAGCTAGACCAACTGATTACAGATCTTTTTCGCCCTACACGCTGCCTTGAGAGATACGAACGTCATGACGAGATATACAGCGCTTTCCTCCTCGCTCCGCACATTCGAATCATGGCGACCTCGTCCTGACTCTCTGTCCCCTCGTCCTTTTTCGCTGTCCGCGTCCTCCTCGCTCCCACTCCCGACGACGATGATGTGGTCGATGACGTAGTGCTTGAACTTGAAAGCGGGGGCGCGGTTCGCGAACATGATGTCGAGGCCTTCGAGTGAGCGACCCTCGGTTTCAGGGAGGAAGACAATGAGCCAAACGAGGGTGATGCAGCTGGGCATCCAGATCCAGGCGACGCGGACGCCAAGCTCGTGGAGGTCTGCGATGGAAGGGAACGTAAGTGGGCAAAGAAGGAGAACAAGCGAGCTCAACGCCCATTTGGGCGTCGTGAAGGTGGTGAGCCACGCGAAGACGAAACTTGCGCCATGCCAAAAGCCGAAGGTGAGGGAGCGCAATCGTTGAGAGGGGATCTCGGCCAGCAAAGTCGAAAGTCAGCCGAAGACCGCCTTGACGAGAGGAGATCACGCACGTCAACAGCCCTGGCAAGTGGACCGCAAGACATGTTGTATGCAAACTGATAGAGGCAGACGAAAGCCACGAGTGCGGCACCGGCGGGCTCGTCCTTTGGGCTGTGGATGAGCTTGCCCTCGTTTGTCGCGCCGACGATCCTGGAGCACATACACATGAGCGAGAAGCCGACGATGAGGATCGTCTTGCGGACGAAGTAGGTGCCAAGGGGGGGGGCGGCGGAGAGGGCGCCCCTGAAGCCGCAGACTTGGAGGATGATTGTTACCCGGCGCAAGAGGCGACAGTCAGCAACTCAATCTGGCATTCTGGGTTCTCCTCCGCAGGTGACGTCGTGTGGTGAGGAACGACGGAGGTGGAAGGGTGCAGAACATGCACGATGGGGACAGAGGGGGGGGGGGGGCGACGAAAGGTTGGGAAGGTCAGGCGAGAAGTTGACTTACTGGTATTGCGGAAAGCGGCCGCAGATATGAGTAACTTTAGCCGCACGTCGGAGCTACAAGCTTGTGTGGGACGTACGCCGATCCCGGTGCAATGGTCTGGAAGAAGACGGTTCCGTAACCCTGCCGTTGAAGTCCGGGTTAGCGTACGCCTCCAGCGCTTCGGGAGACCGTAACGAACAACGAGAAAGTTCATACCGCTAGCTGTATGCAATGTCGCTGCGCCGCATGCGCTGCGATGAGGGGCGTCGGCGAGAACTATAGCAAGCCGATGATGAAGGAACCAGTCGGGAAACGGCTCGAGGACTTACAGGAGGTTGCGTCTAAGATCCGTGCCCCGGTACAGCAAAAGGAGTCAGTAACAGGGCTGAAGGAGCTAAAGGAGAGCGCGGGAAGAGGGATGAGAAGAAAAAGGGGAAGGTGGAGCGGGCCTCACCTGAGAATGTCGAGGACCGTTGCTCCTGCCTGGACCTCGCGCTCAATTCGAATGGCTTCCACGATTTACGTCGAACTCAGCCTGGAGCTCGGCTTCGCTGAGATTTGGACTACAAACCTACGACGAATCTTGCGGAGGCTCTTCAGCGCCTTGTCATGTCGATCGTGAGTCGCCAGCCAGCGCGGCGACTCCGGCATGTAGATGACGCTGTATAGCATGAACCAGACTGGGACCGCGAATAGGACGACAAGCTGGAGGTGGTACGAGTGCTTCGAGAGGTTGTTGGCGAAGGCTGAGAAGCCCGACGTCGTCAGTAGAGAGGACACTCGACAACCTTCCGCTGAGCTCACCCTTCGAGATGCCCGCACCTGTGATGCCACCGAGGCCCTGGAAGATCTGGAACGAGGAGACGTAGGATCCGTGAAGGTGGCCTGGCGCGGTGTCGGAGATCCCTAGGACGACGAGGTTGAGTGCGAGCGAGAACGACGACATCGTCAGCAAGTTAGTTCCGAAAGAGCGACGAGGACGAGGGGAGACCTCGAATGTACCGAGGAGGAGGCGAGCATAGACGGGCCCCTTGCCCGTCACGAAGGTCTGGATGAGTAGGGCGTCGCAGCCGATGACCGATGCGACGGAAAAGCCCGCACGACGTCCGAAGTAGCGGGAGAAGGGACCGGTGAGTAGGGAAGCGACAAGGAGGCCGACGTGCGGGGAGCGACGTAATGAGCTGCTGAAAAGTCGTCTCGATAACGTATCTCCCGCCCTTGCCGGGCACACCAAAGACGCGCAGGAAGACCTGCGTCGCCTGGAAGCCATTGATGATGGTCGTGTCGAGGTTGTACCTGCAAAAGAGGATGAGTGGGACGGATACGCAGTGTCAGCAACAATCACGGGACAAGCAGCGACTGTACACGAAGCCAGGGGACAAGACGAGACGACGACGAGGTCCAACCGGCCGCCCGAGAAAGAGTGTGAAACGAAGGAGGACGCACTGAAAGGTGCCCGAAAGCGACTGCGAACGCAAAGACGAACGAGGCGGATGTTGTGTCTGAAGCTGGTCTGCGGCAGACCTGCCGCGACAAGGTTGCTGCCTGCGTAACCGACCAGGTTGGACGAGGAGAAGAGGGAAGTGTGTGCGTCGAGGCGAGAAAGAGGGCGAGGGAGAGTTCGGACGACGCCGCTGGAGTGTGGAGGGGCCTGGCGAAGAGCAGACAGAGTCGCTGAGAGGGGACGAAGCGAAGAAGGGACCAAGGTCGACGTTGCGGGAGCGATAGAAGCTTCGGTGCGGGGTGCATGAGGAGCGGAAGGTGCGGGGCCCGCTTTGATCGTTCCTGAGTCTCGTTCGGGAGCTGTTCTGCCGTACGAGAGCGCTCACATGCCTAGCATCCGAGCAGGGGATGCTCAAGTGGCAAGGAGGCGACGTCCCACCTCCTGAGTCAGCGTCCGCAAGGTTCGCGAGCGTGCCACGTCCCCTCGAAGCACCGAGAGGAGGTCAGGCGCTCTGCCAAGCAAGGCGCAGGGGTTTTAACAGGTTCACCACCGTGCCTCGACGGGCACAGGAGACCCGGAGACCTCGGCCGGAGCACGTCGAGCGAGGGGAAGGAGGAAGAGGAAGCAACGCCGGACCTCTCTCGCGCTCTCGGACAAGTACGCCGTCCTCACAAGTACGCCGTCCTCATCTTCCGCGACACCGGTCTCGACGACGCCCGCCATGTTTGATTTCTGCCAGCAACTTGGCGAGCTCAAAAGCCTTGCCCCAAGGTGCGCGCGCCCCTTCGTCGCCCTCGTCCCTCACTCTTCACTCGAGGCAACAACGCCGACGGTTGCAGTGCGGCGGACCCCCGACCAGCCAGACCGCTTCTCCTCTCGGTGCGACCTCGTCGTCGCTTCTTCCGCCCGACCTTCTCAAGCTGATGTCCTGCTTTGTTTGCCTCCGGCGTAGCCACCTCTATCGACGCTGGAAAAACGTGAACCTCGACGGGACCCTCGTCAAGGAGGGTAACGCGCGGCTGGCAGTATAATCAAGGGTGGGTGGGGTCTTGGCTCACGGTTCGCTCCTCCCGCTTTGGCCTTTCCGCGCTTGCTCCTGTCCCACGAATATTCTGGGTCACGGTCGAATGTCACGGCCGCACACGAGATGGGCCGCGCCAAGCGACGCGCCTACCGCAAGTCGCGGGGTCCTTCCCCTCCTCCTCACCCTTCTCCACCTTCAAACTGCCTCGTGGCGCACAGGTTCGGACGGAGGTGCGCGCACTCTCTCTCTCTCTCCCCTTGTCTCTCGACGACGATTGCAGAGAAGCTGACCGAGAGGGTGTGTGAAAGAAAAGTGTGCAGTACTTTTTTTCGAAGTGGGGACGGACCGGGCGAGATAGACAGGGTCTGGTTGGGACAAACCGTACCGTTCGGAAACCCCCCCACTCCCTCCCTCCCCTCCCTCCCTCCCTCCTCCTCTTACTCGCAATCAATGCGCGAGCGAGTGTTTTCCTTCCTTTCCCATCTCCCCGTCTCGCGCTTTCTTTTTTTTTTTTTTTTTTCTTTCGCTTCCTTTTTCCCATCACGCGCAAAAAAACGGACACCCGCACGAGCCCTCGCCCGAGCCCGAGCCCGAGCCGCGAGAAACGAGCGAGTAGCGAGTAGGCGAAGGAAAAAACCCCACGAAGCGGGAGAGGTAAACCGGGGGAGAGAGAGAGAGGGGGTTAGAGTCGGGAGGAACGAAGTTGCACAAGTTGGCACAAGGTCGAGGGTCAGAAGGGGAGATTAGACGACGACCCCCCGAGGAGCGGGAGCGAGTAGGCGAGTAGCAGAGAGTCGAGGGAATGCGGAAGGAAGGAAGGGAGAGCACACGAGTTGGAATACCGGAAAGACAACAAGGAGAGGAGGAGAGACACACACACACACAGACGCACGCACGGGTACAACCCACAACACGATGAACGGAAGACCGAGAACCGAGAATCCAACCAACCGGCCGACCAGACACACGACTTAACTTTCCCCCGCCGGCCGGCTCACCATCATCATCCCTCGAAGCGCATGGTTTGCCGAGGTGCGCGTGCGCGGAGGGTCGCGGTCAGGGCCGAGATGGTGATCGAGCCGCTGATGGTTGTCGCGCTCGCGGCGGGGATGGGGAGGTTCCCGCTCGTGGCGAGGGTGGTGCCGCTGGCGGGTGAAGGGACGCTCGTCAAGACCGAGGGGAGGGCGGTCGTTTCGGTTGCGGTTGCGCCGGCGCCGGCTGTTTTCGAAGTCGACGCGAGCGGCGAGGCGGTTGTCGAGTCGTCGGTTTGCGGGTGGAGAGAGGTGTAGGACGAGTAGAGGGACGAGGGGACGACGGTGCCGGTTGTCATTGTCCGCGTGCGGGTCGACGTGCGACTCCCTGACCGCGAGCCGGACCCGGAGACGGTGCTGTTGCCGGACGACCTCGAGCTGGACGCCGCGTTCGAGTGCTCGACGGACAAGCCGACTCCGAGACCGATCGCGAGCGCGCACGCGACGATGAACCCGACGAGTGCGACGAGGGGCAGGGGTCTCAGGAACCAGGGTTTCCGCTGGCGCGCGCCGCTCTGCGCCGTCGTGCCCGAGTACCCACCGGTCGAGTCCAACCCAAACTCCTTGCCGGGGGAGCCGTACCCTCCTCCTCCTCCTCCTCCTCCGGCTACCAACGCGCCGTGCGATCCACTCCCGACGGGTCCCAGTCCCGCCCCGAGTCCCGCGGCACCGGCCAACGCGCCCGCACCCGCGCCGCCAGTCCCAGGAGGCAAGCCAGCCCGTGGCGGCGGCGGCGGCGGTGGCAGAGGGGCGCCCGTTCCCGCACGTCCTCCTCCTCCCGCGCCGGGGCCGTACGAGTCGGCGTGCGCGGGACCGGCCCCGGCGAGGAGCGAGTCGTGGTCTGCGTCGCTCGCGCCCGTGGCCGATGCGGCGGCTGCGGCGGCGGCGAGGTCGAACGAATGGCGCCCCCGCGGTCTGGCGTTGAGGAGCTCGACGTCGTAGCCCTCGAGCCTGTCCTCCTCGGTGAGCGGGATGCGTGCGACCTGGGCGAGGAACGGGTCCTGGTCGTCGGCGGGTGTTTGCGCGCGGTGGGCGGGCTCGGGCAGGAGCGCGGGCGAGGCCGGGGGCGAGGGCGCGGCGTGGTGGGCGCGTGTGGGCGGCATCGTGCGCGCGTGGGAGTCCGGCGAGCAGCGCGGCGCGGTGTCGAGCGAGCGGTCGCCAGCGTGCGCGCGATGCGAGGAGGAGGAGCGCGAGAGCCAGGGCGGCGAGACAGTGCCCGCAGCAGGGCCGCGCTTCCCCGCGTGCCCAGGAATAGCAACACCCACAAGCGCCACTACGACGCTATTCTCGGCCACACGTCGACACGCTTGGCACGCGCAGCACCCACGCGTCGCCTCGCTCACTGCGTCCGAATCGCTCGCCAAACGAACACACCACTCAGCAACCGTGTCGAGCGAAACGAAAACGCTTTGTACACGCAACCACCCTCCTTCCCACCTGCCATCCCACTCCGCTCCCACTACGCTTCTCAAAACTTGTCAGCCGTCCACTCGAACTGGCCAGCCTTGTTCTCCTTCGCCCACCCCCTCCACGGACCGGGCACACTGTCGAGAGCCCACTCGAGCCAGCGCATGTCGCGTCGGGCACGGGCGCGCGCGAGCGAGCGGTGTCGTTCTGCGTCCGCGACGAGGTAGAACAGCGAACCCTGCCGGCATTCGACACACCAACACACACGAGCGGGGTTAGAAAGCGAGGGAGAGAGAGAGAGAGAGAGAGAGAGAGACGGGGCGGACGCACGTCGTAGACTGTACGGATAGACTCTTTGTCGCAGATCTGGGTTCCGAGTGGGGAGAGCCACAGGAGTTAGTTGCGCGGGACGAGGCGAGAGAGAGAGACGTGGGGACGTACGCCGTCTTTCGGCCAGACTACACGACGGAACACCACACCCCCGATCCCTCGTCAGCCCCCGTCGTCCGGACATTGTAATAGGGACCCGAAACGTACTGAGCAAGTACGTGCTGGCCCACTCGAAGCACTCTGCCGCCACACCGATCGGGTCTACGGCCTGGCGCTGGGCGTGGATGAGCTGCGTCCCCGTACGGAGCCCGCGGTCAGTCAGACGTGCTCGTGCTTGCGGGCAGAGGGGGAGAGGGGAGGAGGAGGGAACGGACCTGGACGCCTTCGCGGAAAGTCAAGCCGCCTTTGTTCCCCTTGTCGAACCTGCGGGCCACCACCTTCGTCAGCCCCGTCATTCTTCAAAAAAAAAAAAGGGGGGGGGGGGGGGGAACTCTGGGGAAAAAAACGCACTTGGTAAAGATCTCCTCAAACTTGGCCGGGATGAACCTCCCCTCCGAATCGAACACGGCCGTGTCGGACCCGTGTTTCGAGCGGTGTCCGTTCGAGATGTACACGCGGAAGAACGGGTCGGGGAGGATGCGGTTCGGCGTCGTGAACCAGGAGAAGAAGAAGTGGATCACCGACATGGCGAACGTGCACCAGAAGAAACTGTACCCCAGCTCGCGGAACCCGCGCCAGGTATCGAGTGGCCAAAGGACGTTGTCGCCGTCCTGTCGAACGCCTTCTCGTCAGCCTCACTCGCGGGGGGGAAAGGGGAAACGCACCTTGTCGAAGAAGGCGACGTGTTGTGCGAGAACGGGCTCGTCCTTGTGTTTCTCGGCGTAACCGCCCGCAGTCGTCCCGTACGGATGCTCCGGCGTCGCAGCGATATTCGCGCGTGGGACCCCTGCCGCTCAACAAACCCATCAGCCCGATCGAGGAACTCGGGAGGAGAACGCGGACGCACAAGGTTTGTGAATCCGCTTGTCGAGGTCCTCGGGGACGTAGCGTGTCGCACTGACTGTCCCCGGCAGACTCTGCACGAACCCCTTGCCCGGCACGTCGTCCCCATCGCCCTCGCCCTCGTCCTCGTCCTCCTCGCGCTTCCCCACGTTGTTCCTCCTCCTCCTCACGCCGTCTCCCGCCGGGGCATGGTGCGCGATCGCGATCGACTCCGTCTCCTCGCTCGGCGGCGTCAACGGGGGCGTCACCTCTCGCCCGACGTGCGCCTTTGCGTCGTCCGCGCGCGCGATCGTCGGCGGAGCGTGGTTCCCCGCCGCTGCGGTCGCGGGGAGCGCCTTGTCGGGCGGCGGCATGTCGAGGGAGGGCACCCACGCCGACGTGGCGTGTGCGTGTGCGTGAGAGGGCGACATCCTGTGCTCCCGCTGGCTGTTCGTCTGTCAGTGAGCGAGCGAGAGAGACGATGATCGAGCGAGAGGTCAGGTCGGGATCGTGAGCGGATGTCAGGATCGCGCCGGTGGTATCTCAGGGTCACGACTCGCACGCGCACTCGGGAGTCGGAGTGGCCATCGCGCGTTGCGTCGGTCGTGCAGCTGTCGCTCGTGCGTCGACAGTGCGATGGACGAGGTCGACGCCAACGCCGACGCCGACGCCGACGCGATTCGCGAGCGCACGGACGCCCCGGCGGCAGGCCCGAGACTCGCTCGGCAACCGGAAGCCGTCGTCCTCCGCGCTCACGCTCACGCTCGCGCTCACGCTCACGCTCGCGCTCACGCTCACTCGCACGCGGAATGGCCCCGCTGCCCGTGCCAGACCATCCCGCGCTCGACCACGTCTCGACCGCGGACCTCCGCGCGCTCCTGCTGCCACTCACGATCCGCGCAGGACCCGCCGTCCGCTTCACGAACTGGGCAACCACCTTCTCGTCCACGGCCCAGGCGGTCTTCCGTCCCACCACCGTCGAGCATGTCCGCTGGGCCGTCGAGCTCGCGAGGAGGGACGGCCAACCGCTGAGGGCTGCAGGCGCCGGTCACTCGCCGAGCGACATCGTCTGCACGGGGGGTTACATGCTCGACGTGAAGGGTCTCGACAGGGTCCTCGACGTGCGTGCGCCGCCGCTCCCAGCCGACCTGGGACGCCCCAAGCTGACCCCGCTTCGCTTCCTCCCACTTCGCCCACCCGGACCCGGACCCCGATCCTCGTCTCTCGCCATCGCCATCGTCAGGTCGATCCCACGACGCAGACCTTCCACGCCGAAGCAGGCATCCTCCTCCGCGACCTGCACCCCGTCCTCCTCGAGGAAGGCTCGCTCGCGATGTCCTGCCTCGGCTCGATCTCGGACCAAACCCTCGCTGGAGCGATCTCGACCTCGACGCACGGGTCGGGCGTCTCGTTCCCGTCCATCTCCACCTGCGCAACCTTCCTCGACATCGTCCTCGCGCTCCCTTCCGCGCCCGTCGTCCGAGTCTCGCGCGACCCGGCGCACGATCCCGACTTGTTCCACGCCGCCTTGTGCGGCCTCGGCGCGGTGGGTGTCATCGTGGGCGTAGGGATGCGCGTCGAGCGAGCGTTCAAGCTCGAGGAAGAGGTCTTCTCGATGCGGTTTGACCAGTTCAACACGAGGTGGAGGGAGATTGCCGAGAGCGCGGAACATGTCAGGTGTTGGTGGTTCCCGCAGGTTGGGAGGGTCAAGGTCAGTCGGTTGAATCGGACTACCAAGGTGCGATCTCCCCTCTCTTCCTCCTTCTCACCGTCACCTCACGCCGTTCTCGCGCAGGCCGTCACCCCGCCTCCCTCCGCTCTGACAACCTACCTCTCCTCCGTCCTCCTCGCGAAACACGTCCACGCCCTCGTCCTCTCCCTGACACGCTGCGTTCCCTCCTTGCTTCCCTACCACGCCTGGTTCATGTGGACCTTCCACGAACAGCCTGGGCATGTTGATTGGCGGTTGTTCTTCCGCGGCGTGTGGGAGAGGCTGACGGGCAGGACGGAGGGGAGTGAGGTTTGGCCGAGTTTGAACGAGTTGGCGGAGAGCGAGGTGGAGGTGGAGCGGGAGAAACACGAGTCGGACGCGAAGGAGGAAGAGGAGAAGCGTGACCGCCCGCCTTCGCCCGCTTCGTCCGACATCGGTCCTTCTCTGTCGACTTCCGCACGTCCTGCCTCTCCTCCTTTCCGTCCGCTCGACGCAGATCGCCCCTCGCGCCCGACCAAGCTCCCCTCAGACCTTCTCACACCACCCTACACCCCTCCCCCTCTCTCGCCCTCCTCATCCCTTCCCCGCTCGATCTCTCCGCTCGCCATCTCCTCCTCCGACGACGACAACCACAACGACACCGAGGTGTACGCGAAGAGCGGCCGGAAGAAGCTGCCTTGGCCGATCCTCGAGGACGAGCCGAGCTACAGAGTGGACCTGGGCGTGAGGATCTTCAATTACGACTGCGGGTTGTGCGTCCCCGTCTCTTCTTTCTCTCTCTCTCTCTCTCTCTCTCTCTCTCTCTCTCTCTCTCGCTTTCGTCCGCCAGTGCGCACCCGTGCTGACGCTCACTTCGTCCGCGATGCTCGCCCACCCCGCAGCCCTCAATACACCTACGAATCCTGCGTCCCATACTCTCTCACCGGTCCCGCCCTCGACGCCCTCAACGCCTTCCACACCACCGAACTCGCGCGCCCGGGGTACCCACTCAGGGCGCATTTCCCGATCGAGATCAGGTGGGCGGCAAAGGATGACGGGTGGTTGAGTCCGACGGCGGGTGGCAGAGGGTGTTACCTTGGAGCGATCCAGTACCGGTGCGTGCGGCTGGCTCCTCGAGAGACGGCAGGGGGGAAAGCTGACGGAAGAGCTCGTGGTGTGCGAAACAGCCCATTCAACCTCCCCGTCCCCTACCGTTCCTACTTCTCGCACTTCGCCACCCTCTTGCACACCCTTTTCTCAGGCAAACCCCACTGGGCCAAGTCGCACCACCTCTCTCCCTCCGACCTACGCGCCCTCTACCCGCGCTTCGACGATTTCTTGCGCGTGAGGGAGAGGGTAGACCCTCAGGGGGTGCTGGTGAATGAGTATGTCAGGAGACATTTGATTGACGAGCGCGCCGAGGGGAAGGAGGGGCGTGGGGAGATGGAGAGGAGGGTGAGGACGTGGAAGACAAGGCGCGCATCCCCTGCCTGTCACTACTAGTCTAGACATACCCCTGCCACAGTAACCCTCCTCGTCTATACACGCCTCCGAGCGCAACTTTCGATATTATACAGACGACTCTGTCGCCTCTTGTGCGTTCTCGTCTGACCTTCTCAACCTTGCGCTCCCTCTCCGTTCCAGCGCCCGCACGCTCTCCCCTTCAGCTTGCGCTCTTCCCTTTCCCACGTCTCCAAGCGCCCCAGCGAGCGAGCCGAGGGCGCCCTCGCACCTCGACCCCGAGTCTGCAGATTCTTCCCCACCTCTTCAACTTCTCACACCCGCCGCCCTGTGCTCCTTCTTCACGTGATCGATACGCAGGATGGGGCCCTAGTCGTCGAGCGGGAAGACTAGTTACCGGACGATGTAGAGGCGAAGGAGGACGGAGAGGTGGGCTCGGGTCGCTCGGCTTTCCTTCGCGCACAACGGGAGGGGGAGTCAACGACGGCGGACGAAATGCGGTTCGGAGGAGGGAAGGAGGGTGTGGGAGGAGAGGTCCTTTACGGAAAGCGCCTCTCGCCAGTGTCATCGTGCGCAAGGTTGAGGCTGACTTTTGGCGAGACGACTTGCGCCAGGGTGGACGGACCTACCCTTCCAGCGAGTCCAGCGACGACACAGATACCGGCTCTCGTTCTTCCGCCTCGGAAGACGCAGGACCTAGAGAACGACGACGAGCGAGGGGAACAGGAAGTCCGTTTGGGTTAACTGTGGAGGTCTGGCTCGGTCCGTCCTAGTTCGTTCCTTGCCTCCCTCTGACGCTTGCTAACGAGGTAGAAGAGCAGGGATCGGGATGGGGCCTCGTAGGCGTCGTCGGACTGGCGTATCACCTCTATACGCATCCTGCTTCTTCCGCATATGCAATGCCTTCAGCCGCCGCACAAACGCCAACAACGACATCAGCTGCAGTACGCCGTGCGACCGCGCCAGCTGCGACTTTACCAGCGACAGATACCCGCGAAGCAGCCGCCTCGACGGCTTTTCCCTCGACAGACGGACACCTCCTCCTTCACTTCCAGCCCAGCGTCCTCTACCGAGTCACTGAAAAGCTTCTCCGGGCTGTGAAGGACCGAAAGGAACAGGCAGTGCATCGCCCAGCAGCAGGACGGCGTGGGGGAAGGCGAACGGTCAGACTTGCACAGGAAAGGCGACTCTCTATACAGTGCGCTACGCTTCTCTCTCTCTCTCTCTCTCTCCTTTACCAACAGTGACGGAGCTCACGACCCGGTCGGTGCGCAGCAAAACGGTGTCCTAGGCGGTACACACCGTCTAGGCTCTCCCACCCGAAGCCCTTCCTCCGCTGAACCTCCCCTCTCGCAGCCTGCGGCAAAGTCAACCCCGGCAGCGCCTTGATTTGCCCCCTCAAGACCGAGATCTACGCCGGCGCGAAGAACTGTGTCACGGTGATCGGGATAACGAGGACGAGCGGGAAGGGCGGCCCGGGGTCGGGTCGATCGATGTGCAAAGTCGCGGATATCATGTGTCTTTCGTGCGCTCCTTTCGCGGTCTGAGAAGCGACAGAGACTGATGAGCGTGGCTTGTGCAGATGCGAGGGGCCGGGGTTTTTTCGTAGACTTGAGTACGGGAGCGTACAACAAGCTTGGAACGGTCGACGAAGGATGGGTGCGTGCTTGCCTGCTCGCTTGTTCCCTCTCTCACCCTTGACAGAGGCTCCGCACCGACAGTTCGACATCAGTTGGCATTTTATCGATCACGGGCTCTGTATCGTCTCTTTCCCTGTAGCACTTTGCCGAAAGAGGTGCCTTGCAAACGTCTAATCCCGTCCCAAACCCGTCTCGCTAGCCGCCTGTGCGTCCGACATTGGCGTCCACTCCGGACACCTGGCGGAAGGAGACGTTCTCTGCGGCGCGAGCAACGGAAACGACTTCCAAGCTGTGTCGCCGGCAAATCCCGACTCGGTTGGTGAGCTTGAAGCCGTAGTCGCAGGTGCTACCGCTGAATCAAAGTGTCAAAGAGGTAAGAGAACCGGAGGCGGGTGAAGGAGTGTGTGATGCTGCGGTTAAGGATGTCGAGTCTGAGGCCGACGCGGCGTCCTGCTCGTCCGCCGCCGCCAAGTGTTTCTTCCGATTCGTTAACACGCCGAAGCCCACCCCGATGCCAATGCAGACGAGAAGTACGACGAGCGCGGCGATGAGAAGCAGCCACCTCCGCTGCCAAAGCGGCTTCTTCGCCCTCGCTTTTACCCCATCAACAACCCAACTTTCCTCCTCCTCGTCTGCTTCGCTCGCCAACATCGTCTCCAGCCGATGCTTCGTGAGCGACGAGCGAGACTCGGACGCCTGGGCTCGGTGCCGGTAAGCTGCGGCAGCGAAGCGCGGGACGGTGTTCGAGACAGGCGGGATGGCGGTGAGAGGGTCACGCTGATCGAAAGAGCGAGTAGAGGAGGATTGTTCGGAGGCCGCGTGGGAAGAGTCGGGGTGTGCGAGTGGAGAACTTTCGTCTGTGTCAAGGAAGGGATCTTCGGGTTCGGCGGCGAGCGAGTCGGGGAGATGGGCAGAGTTGCGGGGTTTCAGCGCTAGGAGGCTGACGTCGTATCCGTTCTGAGCGTCGCAGGAGAGAAGAAGGGTTAGGGAGTGCACAGTGCGTCGGCATCACGAGGATGAGCCGGACGAACCTGCCGCTCGTCCTGCGAGACTTCGACGCCGTCCATCGCGTCCGGCAACGCCTCACTGTCCCGTTCACAAACGTGCGGTGCGGCGTCGTCGGGCGACATCTCTCTCAGCGAACGTGTTGAGCGAATATGGTGAGGAGCGAAAGAGATCCCGTGGGTGGGGGAAGGGCGCAAGAGCAGGTCTGGTGAGGCTGCTCGGCCGAGTTGGACGATGGAGGAGCAGACAGGGAAGCGTATGTCGAGTGGAAGAAGGAGGAAGAGGGGAAGAGGAGAGGAGGGAGATGGCGCGGACTTTCCGGCGGACGGGTCGAGGCGGTGCACCCAGTCGTCCTCGACATCTTCAACGCCCGTCGCCTATCCTTCGCCATGCGTAGTGTCATTCGCCCGGCGCTGACCCGTCGCAAGATGGGGCGGAGCTGAAGGAAGCAAGACATGCTCGTCAGCGAAGGAGGCACGACGGGGTCAACGCGTTGAAGCACGCACTCGAATCCATCCCGTACACCTATGCGTCCAGCTGCATGACTAGCGCAAACAGCGCCATGTACAGCGCCGTGCAGACGACTCCGAGAAGGACGACGACATCGCCGCTCGTGCGGAACTCGCGTCCCCATATGCGCTCACTCGCCTTGACGGCGGCTGGTGTAGTCAACTCGGGGCGGTGGATGTCTGCGGCAGGAAAGGCGTCAATGTACAGTCCCTGCGGCTCGGGCCAGTCCAGGACCCTCCGCTCCTGCACAGGAGAAGACAAGCCGGTAGCCGCGCTGCACGCACCTGCAAAGTCGTGATCACATCGCCTTCGTCTATATTGCGCGATGACGAGCAGCAGCATTGACATGATGGCGTAGATCAGGCCGACTGGCGGCCGGAAGCGAGGTCAGCGGGTCGAGTCGGGAGTGAAGTGGAAGCAGGACGACCCACTCCTGGCGAACTCATGTGAGAAAATCTTGAGGACAAGGAGAGCGTATCCGAGATTGCCTGCGCGTCCGAAAACATTGTCAGCGACTCATGGCAGTCACGCAAGACGGGGTTGGAGAGACGCACCGAGAGCAGCGCGAGTGTACGCTCCGTCGAACGTGCGCGCGCGAGCACGCAGCTCTAGCATCGTGTCCGTGTCATCGACGATCCATGACTTGCGGCGGTGGCCCTGGTAGAGCCGGTGCGGGCGCTGCTGATGAAGATGGGGGACGGGGAACCGGGATCCGTGAGAGTCGCTCAGATCGTGCGCAGGCATGGCGGGCGTAGCAGTAGCGAGGAGCGCTTCAGGACAGCAGCGTGGATAGCTTGGAGCGCGAGAGAGGCGCTGTTGAGAGGAGGAAGAGCAGGAGGGGCATCTCTTGCCGGAAGTTGGACAACCCGACTCTCGTGAAGTGCGCCGTGATGCCGCGTGAGTCGTTGATACTGTCATGGAAATGACGAGTCGGTCGCGGGACAGGCCGCGGTGGTGAGGGAACCGCTACAAGTCGTCTCTTCCTCTTCGCTTACTCCTCCGGCATCTCCCCTAGTCCTGCTCCATTTCCGCCCTTCTTCCCGAAAAGGTTTCTGATCGTGCTCATCATGGCCGCACGACCTGGCTTTGATGGCGTCCGTTTCCCGAGCAAAGAAGGCGAGATGCTAGACGATCGAGACGACGGGACGCAAGTCGTGTGCCGAGACGCTTCTGTGCGGGTGCAGAAGAGGTGGCGAGGCGACGGGATGAATGTGTTGCGGCGGTTGCGCGAGGGAAGGGATTGTGACAGGCTGAGGAGGCGGAGGGAGGGAGACGAAGACTGGTTGGACGGGAGGAGGCGACATGTATGCGGTTGGGTAGAAGGGCCGTGGCGTCAAGAGCCGTATAATACCAGGTCGAACCGCCGGGGTTTGCCGAGGCAGATGCGTAAAAGGGGAGGAGGGGTCCGCCGCGCGTGACTGCCGTGTAGAATGCGGGTGTACACTGATCCGCAGAGTGGGAAGACGGTGAAAGGACCCGCCGTATGGCAGCGCCGTATGCTGAGTGGCGGACGAGTGTCGGCGTCGTCGAGGGTGATCGGTAAGGAAGCTGAACAGCGCCAAACTCCGACAAGGATGGAGTGGCCAAGACCGACGACGTTGGCTGGGCTGAGCGATGTTGATGCAGAAGCAACGGCGCAGGTGTCGAGGCGAACGAGGCTAGGTGAGGGAGTGCAGAGGTCTCGGACCAGCTGAGGCCGCGCTGATGCGGCGCCGTCGGTGCGATGTCGGCCAGCGTAAGCGGCTCATAACGCAAGGAAGGTTCTGAGACGATCATGCTGGGCTGTCGCTGGCGTACGGATGCTGTCAAAGTAGATAAGCGGGTCGGGTCCTGCACAAGAACAGAAGCGCATGTCAGCGAGGTCCGCCTGGCAAGATAAGGCGAACGCACCGCCAATCCCAGACCTGTGCTGTAGAAGGACGCCGCAGGGCCTAACGATTTATGTCGCGGTAGACGTGGCGCAGACAGAGGTCCGCTCGCGGCGAGCATGGATGGTAGGCGACCGGGCGCGGAAGAGACGGTCCACGATTCGTGCGAGGAAGCGATAAGCGTAGCTGACCTTAGCGGTTCCGTTGTCGTCGCGTGACGCGCCAGACTCGCTGGAGGAGCTGTTTGCCGCAGGATGCAGAGGGGGTCGCATGGGACGTTGCGGTTCGAGAAGGCGATCCAGCGCGATAGCGGAGGGGTAGACCGGCTGTGCTGAGATGGCGACGGGCGCAGGCCGAAGGCGATAGGACGGGGAAGACGGCGCAATCGCAGCGGTCCCTCGGGCTTCGGCAGTTTCGTCCAATCGCTTCTTCGTGTCCGTCAACGGCAGCACCCCCCCTCGTTCATCGTCCGGCGTGATTGGCGGCGGTGGGTCGTCCATTCTATCGATATTCTCCAGTCGCAGCTGCTCATCCATCTGCTTCTCTACCGCCGCTGCTTCCGCCGCCCGATTCTGCGCAAGCCGCAATCGTTCCTCCATGTCCGCTTCGCGTGCAAGCCGAGCCTTAGGACTCATCATGGCTCCTTCGACCTGTCGCGCAGAGTCCTCGTTCGCCAACCGACGAACCTCCTCGACTGCCGCAAGCGCCTTCTCGTTCTCCCGCTCGCCTTCCTCCGGTAACGACGTCATCAGCCGCTTGCTCGTACTCGCATGTCGCCGCAAAGCAGCTTGCGACACGGCGGGGTACGCGGGCAAGTCGGTCGTCGCAGGCGAGAGCAAGCCGACCGCATCCACCTCCCGTGCGCGTTCGAGCAGGTCGTCCAGTTCCCTCGCCGTCGCAATCGCTCGTTTCTCCTCTTCCGCCGTCAAGTATTCCTCGGTCATTCGGCCTTTGCCCTTTCCGAGGCTCGGCGGTGCTGGTGGCACGGGGTGGAGAGGGACGAACCGAGGGCCGGTTGGGAGGGAAGGTGGAAGACGTCGAGGCGACAGTCGCTGAAGTTGAGGGCCGTCGTATGCGGGCTCGAGAGGCTGTGGCGGTGGAGGGAACGGCAAGGCGGGGTGTTTCGAGGTCGGTGAAGGAGGCGGTTCCGGAGGTCCCCCTATGAAAGAATAGCGGAAGTGCGTGGACTGGGAGGAGGCGTAGCTGGGTTCGTACACGTCGTCTGGCCCTTCGCTTGGATGGGAAGAGGCAGTGCCTGGGGCAGCTGACTCTGACTGCATTGGCATTCGGTAGGAGGCGAGGTTACGAGGTGCGCGAAGGAGGATGGCCGCGTCGAGCGTCAGCTGCATAGCGTGAGCAACCGAGCAGCAGTAAAGGAGCAGGGCAACGCGCTTGCGAATATGCGACGAAAATGAAGCCGGAGGGGATTGGGCAGACACGCGAGCGAGAGGAGACCCGGCGAACCCGCGGAGCGATGAGACCTGGCGGACAGGGAGGTCAGCGAGTGAGCAAGAGAGAGAGAGAAAGTTGTACGAAGGAAGAAGCAGCGCAACCGGGCCGTGGCAGAGGAAGGAGGTCAGAAGAACGAGGTATAATTGCGGGTGCGTAACGAGGAGAACAAAGGTATGGGCGTGTAAGAAGGTATAAGAGCGCGTCCGAGTGCGAGCAGTCAAGCTGGGGAGAACGCGAGCGATCATTGCGGTTGAGGCGGAAGAGAAGCGGAAGGGTGGGTGGGCGCCTGTCGACCTGCGCCGCCGACTCCGTGTGCGGCTGCGAGGGCGCACCTGGATCACAGGTCGACAGCAGTCAGCAACTGCACAAGCAGGGGCATCGAAAGCTAACACGGGACGACGCGCGACTCACTCGCAGATGACCTGCGCCCGCCTAACGACCAGCGTCCGCGTCTCCCGCTTCTTGAGCGGCTGTCGACCGTTCTGCGCTCCAGGTCCGTGTCGAATCGATAGCGATGGAAGAGGCGTCGTGTCGACCGCTGTCTCCTTGACGAGGCCGGGGAAGAGGCAGGCGCCGACTCGCTCGGGTTCGCCTGCGCGAGCGTCGTCAGTTGCCGTCGTTCTGCAAAAACCGGGAGGGTAGCTCACCTCGTTCAGTACGGTAGCACTTCTTGATCAGTTCTGCGCAGCGTGCCCGTTAGTTCAGAGCGAGCAGGAAAGAGAGATTGCAGAACGTACCTAGCTGCGTTGGGTCAAGCGGACTGCCAACCTGGCATACGAAGCTCCTGTAGAACCCGCTTCCCTCGAGCGCGCCGCCGGGCGAATAGCTCTTGTGCAGCATGCGGCTGTAAACATAACTCGCGTCGAGGACCGCCTCGAGTTCGGGCGCGATAGTCGGCGAAGGGTTGATGAGCGAGAAGACGTGCGGCATATGTTCACGGAAGAGTGAGAGCGACATTTCGGGGTCGAGCGAGTCGACGGCAGCGGAGAAGGTTTGTCGGCGCCAGACGGAGGCGACAAGGGGTTCGCCTGCACGAGCGTAGTCAGCAGCTGCTTCGAGGCAAGGCAGAGATCTCGATGCGTACGGTAGAAGAGCTGCTCGTGCAGCTTGGTCAGTTCCCTGTGCGCGCTAATAGTCAGCTCAAGGAGCGGGCAAACGTAGAATAAACTAGACGCACTGATTCGCATCTTCTGAGTTAGTGACAAGCAGTTTGTTGACAATACCATCGCAAAGCAGCTGGCTCATGACGTGCCGCAGCAAGCTCTGCACGACGATCCCCAAGCCGGGGTAGTCGAAGCCTATCTGGCTCAATCCGACGATGAACGGCGAGGCGGCGACGTTGTCAACGTCCTGGTAGAGCGCTTCGGCGAGCGGAACGAGGGCGAGGTGTTGGAATGCTGAGGGGTCGGTGCCGGGCGGAGGAGGGGGAGCGGATCGCATGTGTGCGGCGAGGGTGTCGGCCGCCCAGCGGTTGATGCGTCGCTCGAGCGAGGAAGACGAATTCTTGATCGTGAACTGTGGGGAGACGGATGTTAGCGGGTTCCCGTGTAGCAGAAACAGGAAGCGTGCTCACGTCGTCGACCGTGCTTCCTCCGCCGCCTCCTGCCGAGTGGACCCCGATGACAGTCGCCCCTCCCGAGTCTCCACCTTCTAAAAGCATGATGTGCTTACGCAGCGATGCATTCTGTGGGCGAAAAACGCGGTCAGCAGATCGTGGCGTGAGACTGGAGCGAACGACACACCTGCTTCTCCTGTTCGAGCATAGCCGACCGTTGCTCCTCAATCCGCAAGTGCGCGAGCTTGTAGTTCTTGAGGAGACGGCTGCAATGGTAATGTGTTAGCCTTGTACGAAGACAAAGCGAGTCGTCGGGCGAAAGATACCGCACTTGTACTCCTCGTCGCCCACGAGCTGCTGCTGCTGTGTTGCGCTGACACTGTAAGAATCCTGGTGGTTTAAGATGTTGGCCATCGTCGATTGCTGCTGCCGCTGAGACGACGAGAAGGTGGAGGGCGAGTACTGGAAACCAGGCTGTAGACGTACAACAGTCAGCTGGCGTGAAACAGCGACGCGGGGATGAGTTGAGCGCGCCTGAGGATGGTACGACATGGCTGCGCTGGCTCCAATAGCTCTGCGAAGGAGAGAAGCGACCACAAGGGATTCGGGCGGTGGGGAGGACAAGGAGAGGGTTTGCGGCGAGTTGGTACCAAAGCGGTGGGCTGCAAACAGTCCCTAAAGGTCTTTGAAAGAGTACTGCACGGTCTCTGGGTCTGTCGAGGGAGCCTGACGCTGGTGGTCGTCTTCCAAGAGGAGTCGCTTCATCTCTTCGAGTCCGCCGTCCCGCCCGATACCGCTAATAGCCTTGGGTCTGCTATCAAAGCACTGAATTGAGCTGCCCAATCCGCTGCCGAACGGGCCAGCCGACTCCAACGCTTTCCCACCCATTTCTTCCTCCTCATCTCGGCCGGTGTGAGGGTATCGTTTCTCAGCTCAGGTGCGCTCACTTGCAAGGCGCGTAGGATCCTAAACTTGCTGACGACTCTGTCATTCTCACTAGATATCAGTAACTACTAGATATCAGTGACTCCTGGCACAACCATGTCGACGTCGGCTTCTCCCCCTCCTCCCTCCCGGCCTGCCCCTTCTTCTCCTGAATTCGACACAACAGACTCGCCAGCCGATACTCCACCCCCTCTTGGTCCTATCGATCCTGTTCCCTCGGTCGACGATGAAATCGACCTTTCCACCCTCCGCTTCCTCTCCGCCTCTCTCAGATCCCTCTATCTCCCCTGGCTCTTCCGCCTCGTCGTCTTCACATCGTTTGCCAAAATCCTTCGGGTTGTCCGGCCGTACCTGTTCCGCTTCGTGCGGTATGTCTTCGGCCACATCTGGACAGCGCTCGGATGGCTGGTGAGGGTGTTGGCGTGGACAGCGATGTGGGGAGGCCTGATTGCGACGACGATGTGGTTGTTGGCGGGTATCGGAGGCGCTGTGGCTTACGGGGGACTAAGGGCGAAACCTCGTTGGCAGGCGTTTGCGCGAGACAAGCCCTTCGCGGCTCAGATAGCGAAGAAGGTCTCGGGATATGGCCTATTGTGGCTTATCCTGCGGAAGGTGCTATGGATATGGGCGGTCAAGGCGGTTGTCGTCGTATGCGCGGGATGGGAGGGCTACGCGTTCTACGACCGAAGAGCCGCCGCATCTCGACTATCGTCTTCCATTCCGGCCTCCGCCTCGAATCCTTCAGCCGCGCCCACATCAGCGACCTCAGCACATTGTGCAACAGACGCCGCAAGACCGCCCGCCTCGTCAGAAGACGCGGACGACGAGGAACTCGAGCGATATGCACGGCAGATTAGGGAGGAAATGCTTAGGGACAGCCTGCGGCGTCAAGGGCGGAAGGCGGCGTCAGGAGAGCGTGCGGGGCGAGCGGATACAGATCTAAAAAGGGAGCAGGATGCGGCGACAGACGAGGGAGCGTAGTCCGGCGCTTGCAACGCTCCTTGCTTTCCCCCGAGCATTGGGGGTCTTTGCCGGTACCACGACGGCCTGCGAGCTCGCGTCGAAGACCAAGCTGCGCTTATGACCCATGACGATCGACTTCTCCGCTCCTCCTGCGACTCCTCTTTCCATCCTCCACTTCACTCGTTCACGATGCCCGCCGTTCCTGCTTCCAGCTTCGTCCTGATCTCGGGCCCCAGTGGCTTCCTCGGCGCCCGTACCTTGTTCGATCGCCCCAACAATCGTTGCTCGCTGATTTTTGCGCCCTCCCCACCTCATCGCCGACCTCCACTTTGCAGACATCACTCAGCAGCTCTTGCAGGCCGGCTTCCAGGTGAGGGGCACTGTGCGGTCGAAGGAGAAGGGGCAGTACCTCGTCGACCGCTTCAAGAAGCAAGGGCTCGATAAGTTCGAGTTTGTCATTGTCGAGGACGTGGAGGCCGTTCGTACACTTCGTCCAGGCTCCCTGGGACGCACAGCTGACTCCACACTGAACATAGCCTGGCGCATTTGATGAAGCAGTAAAGGGCGTCGATGCGGTCGTCCACACCGTGCGTTTGTCGCCTCCTCCTCCGGCGGCTTCGCCTTTCTCCATTCTCGCACACTTGCCCCTTCCGCCACGCCTCGTCTTCCCCGCTTCAATGTTGATCCGGGTGTGGTCCCCGGCTGGAGCTACCGAACAGGTCGTGATGACTCGTGACTGACCTCGCTCCGTCTTCACAGGCCTCTCCCTTCCACTTCAACGTCGCCGACCCGTACAAGGACCTCATCAACCCGGCCGTCCAGGGCACGCTCAACGCCCTCCGCTCCGCCGCCAAAGAGCCCCGCGTAAAGCGAGTCGTGATCACCTCTTCCTTCGCCGCCGTCGTCAACCCGCATGACCCGGTCTACACTTTCACCGAACAAGACTGGAACGAGTACAGCGAGCAGCAAGTCGAGGAGAAGGGCAAGGATGTTGACCCTTGGCAGGCTTACCGGTGCTCGAAGACGAAGGCGGAGCAGGCGGCGTGGAAGTTTGTCGAGGAGGAGAAGCCTTCATTCGATATAACGACTATCCAGCCGCCGCTTATCTTCGGTCCATTGGAGCACGAGGTGCCGTCCGCCGACAAACTCAACACGTCGATCAACAACTTCTACGGCTTCCTCACCGGCAAGAAGAGCGCGGAGGATGCGCAGGCCGGCTTCGGCTCGTTTGTCGACGTCCGGGACGTCGCCAAGGTGCACGTCGAGTCGCTCCTCGTCGAAGAGGCGGGCAATCAGCGTTTCCTCGTCGCCACAGGTGCGTGCCAGTCTCTCGGCCTGTCCTCCCGCCGACGTCTGCCGCTCCGTCATCACGTCTCATCCACTTGCGACTGCTCTTAAACATTCTCTATCTTCATGGCAGGTGACTCGTCCTACCAGCCGCTCCTCGACCTCTTCTTCGAGCACGCAGACGACTCGCTCAAGTCCGCCTTCCCGAAGGCGGAGAGGGGCAAGCCCGGCAACCCCAAGCCCAAAGCAAACGTCATCGACACCTCGAAGGTCCGCAAGACGTTCAAATGGCAGCCGATCGATGCCAAAAACACTGTGTGCGTGCGCGGTTTCGGTCAAGCATGAGAGACGGGCTGACTTGTTCGACTTGTGCAGTCTCGACATGGCGAAGAGCCTCGCCGAGTACCAGCAGAAGTGGAACGCGTAGACGATGCAGGAGCAGACGTCAAGACAGTGCAAGTTATCAGCATTTCATCGTCGTTTCGAGCCGAGAGTGGCTCGCGGTTCCAGCTTGCGCTGCTTTTCATTCTCTCGCTCTGCGTCCGTGAGGACTGACGGTAATTACTGCACACTAAGGAGCCTACTTTGGCTCAGACCCCCACCGACATCGCCCATTCCTCCGCGCTGAATCGCTTGCCGTCTCTCTCCTCCGCTACCACGGTAAACCTCGCTCCAGCGTTCGCAGTGGCCATCTTGAGGACAGAGCGAGTGATAACGTTGTCGATCGACATGCGTTGCGGCGTGACAAAAATCGTCGAGCGGAGAGCGTTGGGGAGTGTGAGAAACCGGGGCGTCGCGAAGTCATATTGGGCATTGGTATCGTCCTCAGCCGGCGTGCCGGGAAGCTAGACAAAGTGTTGTAATGTGGAGGAGAGGGCAAGTAGCTACTGGCGGTCGAGAATGCGGTTGGGTGTGGCGCAGAACAGGATGCGCAAGGAAATGTGTTGCCAGTCTCGCACGTCCGCCAGGAGCGATCCTTTCATCTCAACGCCGTCAATCACCAACGTGATCATGATGTTGGCGAGAGGGTACATGGAGAAGCAGTCAAAATATCTCATAGGCAGATGAAGGTGTAGATACTCGAGCGCGGAAAAAGTGTAGAGCGAGTCGGTCATGCCCGTCGCTGCCAGCTCTGATAGCATACAGCGCAGCCTCTTCACTGCTGCACAGAAACACCTCGGTCAGGTGCAAGGCCAAACCTGAGCTGAGGTAGAGAAACGTACTCCGCGGTAGGTTGTACGGGAATGACACCCAGCGGTCGACACCGCAAGTGAGCCAAAGCTCTCCACCGGTGAGGTGCAGACTGTAGGCCAATTCAGCGCAGCGGACCCCGACACTCGAAGATCGAGTCGCCTACCATCCCATCCAGCGCGTGTCGCCGCAGAGAGAGAAAGTCGGGGAGCCTGCGCCTGAGGAAGAACGCGCGCCAGACAGATACTGCAATGACCGCGAAGCTCGGGCTGGACGATTGGCGCCCAGGCGCGGTGCACGAGCGAGAAGGTCCTGCAGAGTCGAACGCGCTCGTCCAGGCTAGGCTGAATGAGCGGCGAGATGGCGAGCTCGAGAATGTACTGCTGGAGCTCGACGGGAAGCGTGACGGTCATAGGGTGCGGAATCTGAAGGGTTTCAGTCTGAGCGAGTGAAAGGACGGAGGGAGAGAGGCGCCGCAGACGACGGCACGAACGACACCTCTTCTGAGAGAGCGGCAGCGCGCCGATGCCCTTCGTGGCTCTCAACAAGGTATTCGCGCCTGTCGGACAGCCCTGCGACGGAGAATTTCTCGCCCCGCAAGCCTCTTCACCCGAAGATGACGGTCCGGAGGAAGTGCACAAGGGGGCGGGAAAAGGCGGGAACCGCGGGAAAACAGCTTCGTGCGGCGAAGGCGTACGCCGGTGCGCTTGCTGCCTTGTGCAGGCCCTCGCCGAGCCAGTAAGTCGTCCCCGAGTGTCGAAGGTATGGCCGATCTCGTCGAAGGCGCTTCTCGCTTCGCCAGCTGCGGTCTTCGCCAGATTCAGGACGATGGCGAGCGAGCCAGCGTGCCGGGCCAACCCGGAGAGAGCACAAACACCTTCCAGCTTTGATTCCCCGTCTAGTCGTAGAGTACGCCTCGCCATTCTTCCTACTGCTCCTCCGCATTCGCTCGACGCGCCATTTACTGCGTAAGCACGAGAGTCAGCGATGGAGCGAGGCGACGAGAAGGGAGCTAGCGAACGCACAAGCTCGTCGTGGCGGCCCGACTTGACCTCGCTCTCGCCCTCGAGCTCAGCCTCCTCGTCGTCAGGCGAGTTGATGTCGTTGGTCGCGTTGGCCTCGAGGAACTCGATAAAGCTCTCGAGCGAGCGGTCGCCTTCATACGAAATCCACTCGGACGAGCCGGCGGCCTTGAACTTGATCGTGGGGAAGCCGGCGACGCGGAAGCCAGCCGACGAGGGGATGTCGTTCTCGGTCGCGTCAAACTTGGCGACAGTGATCTTCGACTTGGCGTTCGAGTAGCGCTCGCCGAGGGTGTCCCAGGTGGGCTTGAGCTTCTTGCAGCTGCAAGCCAGAGTGCGTCAGCGTCATTCAAGCTGCGATAACGGAGCGCGTCACTCACTGTCCGCACCACGGGGCGTAGAACTCGACGAGGAGGTCCTTGTCCTCGGCAACGACCTTGTCAAACTCATCGGCGACGAGGACGTAGACGGGCTCGTCCTGAACAGCGGGGGCTTTCTGGCTCTTGATCGAGGGCTGGATCTTGCCGTTGGCAAAGTCCTTGACAAACGACGAGACGGTGGCAAAGTCGACACTCTTGGACTGGTCGAGCGGGAACTTAGTCATGGCCTGGATGTTCTGGATGGCAAACGCGGGCCAGGTCGGCTCCTGGAGGTTGAGCGACTTGGCGTGGTCGGCGAACTGCGGACGGACGTTAGTGAGCTGATACAACCGGGGAGAAGGGCTGGCGAACGCACCTTGTTCGAGTCGATCCAGACAAAGTTGATCTTGCCCTTGTGCTCACGCGCGACAGGCTCGATGGCCTTGACGATCTCCTCGCGCTTGGGGTCGTTGGCGGGGACGAAGATGTAGGCGAGCGGGATACCGGCCTCGGCGTAGGTGGCAAAGTTGTCGGGCGAGATCTCGTCGAGGAGCGGGACCGAGTGCTCCTTCGCGAAGGTGAGGAGTGACCCACTCGAGATTTTGCCCTCAAGGTCGTTGCGACCCTCGTCGAACGTCTTGTACATGACGACCGCGGGGGGCTTGACATTGGCAGCGGCGATGGCAGCAGCGTCAGTCGAGAGACCGAAGAGGTAGTCGTCGCGGTGCTGGTCGGCGAACTCGCGGAACGTCTTCTGCGTCTCCGAGTCCGACTCGTCAATGTAGGCGACGAGGACGACCTTGTCGGCGGTCTTGAACTCGTCGTGGTTCTCGGCCGTGACGTCCGAGACAGCAGGGAGCGCCTGCTTCTTCATGTACGAGACGATGCCGTCCGTTTTCCGCGTGCCGCCGTACTCGGCAGGGACACCCTTGCGGAACACCTTGAGTGTGCTGCGTGCAAATCAATGGTCAGGGGGAGCTCAGTACAGTCGAGTAGGGACGCACGGGTAGCCGTTGACGCCCTGCGAAGAGCACACATCCGACTCGACAGTGCAGTCGACCTTGGCGATAGGAATCTTGTCCTTCTTGAGGATCGTAGCGGCCTCCTCGTACTGCAGGGTAGACGAGGTCAGCAGGAAGTCGAGAAGAGCAAGCCGGGCAGGACTCACGTGGGGAGCGAGCGCCTTGCAGTGTCCACACCTGTGCGAATGAAGAGAGCGTCAGTACGATGCATCAAGCGATTTGCGAGGTTGCTTATGGAAGCGAGTCGAGGAGGCGAGGGTGCGCGTCCTCGAAGACGACCCGTCCACCACAAAGGCGCGTCTCGGAAGGGCTGCGATGACCCTGCACGACCCCCATGGGCACCTCCAGGCTGCACCACCTTCACAACGCGCGTTCTGCACGAGTTGGTTCCGGTGCTGAAGGGACACGACGTGAGATCGCCTCCTGGCGCAAGCCTCCTGTGCGGGTGGCATGTAAGAACCCAAACTACCCGCACACGCAGGGTAGGACTTTCCGCGACCCGCCCACGCCCAGGAAGGCGTGTGACAACCACCGCAAGGCTCCACGTCGCGCACTCCCCACCGCCCCCCTCGCCGTCCCCGTCCACAGCGCTCACCGGGACGTGTGCGCGCCCTCATGAGCAAGCGACGGCTTCGTGCATCCAGTCCGAGGGGCAATGATTTACCAGGGAGCGAAGAACTCAATCAAAGTCAGATCTTGCGCCGCGAAGTCGGAGAAAGTCGAGCCGGTGAGGTCGACAACGTCCGAGGCGAACGCCGCTGTAGCCAGGCCGACAAGCGAGAGAACTGCCGATGTCCTCATGATGTCCAAGCGAGATTGGGGTGAAGTGAAGGAGGTCAAGAGGGGAGTGATGAGGAGGCGGCGCGTCGTGAGCGTTTTCTGGATTTTCGAACTGGTTTTGCGGGCCGCCCAGTCCTTCTGTACGATGTTTGGGAGAGATGAGGTCTTGCTCGGGATCCCCAGCTAGAGGAAGAGAGAATTAGGAGGATTTTCGAGAGGAAGAGATCCTTGCCTCTCCTTCACCACCGCTCTTTCTGTCGCTCGAACTGCTCGAGGCTGCCCGACACCGTACCTTGGGACCGAAACAATCGAGTAGCGCGCTCAGGAGGACAGCGTCGCCGTCCTCTTCCCATCCACCGCCCGTTCCAACTCGCTCTTCCCGATCGCTCGCAACTCGACGCCGGGACGCGCTCCGACGGCGGGGGATGCGGGTGTGGACGCTGCTCGGCACCGTCGTGCGTCTGTTTCACCTCGCCACAGCGCACCGAGACCCGTCAACAGACGAACCGCTCCTCCCTCTCTTCCCCCGGTGTTCATCGACCTCTGCGCCGTCAACACTCCATACATCGCTCGCGTCACTCCTACCAATCCTTCCCACACTCGCTCCTGCGCCTGACCACACCCTCCTCGTCACTCTCGCGACACCAGCGTTCAAACCGCTCCTGTTCAACTGGCTTTGCTTCCTGCGGTACAAGGCGCGATGGGGACAGCAGGCGACGCACAACGTGCATGGCGAACGGGTGGAGGAGTCAGAGGAGGAGGACGAGACGCCCAAGGTGCTCGTCGTCACGAGCGACGAGGAGCTGGCGTACGAGCTGAGCGAGCAAGGAGTCGTCGTCTGGTGGGTTGCAGGGCCGGATTGGTCGGAGTTTGACGCGGCAGAAGACTTGTCCGAGGACGATCCGGTCAAGCGGGAACTGGTTGAAAAGGTTGAGCGCGCCATCATGGACGACCCGTTTACCAACTTGCGATTGCTCGACCTCCTTCTTCCCTCACAGCCAGATCCTGACAGCGACGCCACTCGCGTCATTCCCTGGGGGACGCTCAAGTACCAGAGCTTGATGCTCGAGCGGACTGCGGTCATGAGCACTCTCATCGGCGCGCTCGTCGAGAGCCAGAAGAGCATGCCACTGTGGCGGAAGGAGCAGGACGCGATCTGGCGTGAGCGGGTACTCGCGCACGACTGGGAGTCGGGACCGATGGACGTCGAGGGGTTCAAGGGCGTCAAGGGCGTCCTCATGGTGGACAACGATGCAGTCTGGTGCGTTCGCTCGCTGCATCTTCAGCCCCCGCCCACTCACTTCGCTTCGCCCGCAGGCTCTCCTCTCCCTCTGCCTTCATCTCCCACTACTACCGCCCAACTGGACCCTTCCCTTCCATCGTGTACGCCCCCGACATGAACCCGAGCACCCAAAACGCCTGGGGTAAGCACACCATGCCCTGCGCCTGCTTCTTTTACTCCCGCGTCTCCGACACCGGCGCCCAACTCGCCGCTCCGTCATCCTCCTCCACTCACCCAGCCGACATGTACCTCTACTCTCCCTCAACCGGCGCTGCGAAAGTCTGGCGCGACACGGCCCTCTGCCACATCTCGATGCTGCTTCAAGCGCTCGAGACGGGCCGGAAACAGTCGCAGTGGTACCGCGCGAATGGCGCAGACTGCGACGGCGACCCCAGCTCGTCGTCGTGCAATCCGCAGCTGTACCTCTCGCCCTCCGTTGGGCAACTTCCCAAAGCTCGTGCGCCGAGCTTCCAGGCGACTGCGCTGGGTCCCGCGCTCTTCCTTGCGGAACAGGTGCTTCCTGATCTCCCCGAACTCAGCCACGATCGCTTCATACACGCTCTCGGCTCAGCAGACGTCGACGACTTGAACGAGATCCTCGACGAGGCGGGTCTCTCGCTCGACGCGTATACCGGCACGCCCAAGGGCAAGGCGTGCCTACAACGCGCACAAGAATATCAGTCGATCTGCCCCGTCGAGCACGACCCGTCCGCCCTCTCCACCCTCACGATCTCGTACTTCGATTCCTTCGGCCCACACGCAACCCGCCCACACGTTCCAATCCGCGTTGAGCCCCTCCCCTTCGACCTCTTCCCACCGGGCATGCGTTTCTTCGACGGCGGCCTCGAGCCCGGCGCGAGACCCTGCGTCGTGCATGCGAATTATGCGACGGGGACGAAGAAGGAGGAGTTGTTGCGCGAGAAGGGGCTGTGGGCGCTCGAGTGGGTTGGAGACGAGACGCAGGGAGAGTGGATGTGCGATGCGAAGGTCATGAAGGATGCGTAGAAGAGGGTGTACCCTGGGCGACGAGCTCGCCTTCGTGATTTATCTGGCGTACCCTTTGCATCACCTGCGTGAGTCTGGAGAGTTCCCTCAGGCCCTTCACACTCTGCTGGACTCGCTTCGAGAGTTGACATCGATGTCAACCTCGTCCTTCTGGCTTCTCACTCGCCTCGATCTCGCTTTCTACCATCGCTACGCGCCTCGCTCGCCTCGTTGCTAGACTGTTCAACTCTTTGGCAGTGCTCTCGACATCACACGAGCTCCAGCCGGCCCTGTCGCTTGGACCCTTCGTCCGTTGAGCGCTTCCCGACCCTTTCCCTAACCCTAACTCTTCTCCCTTCTCTGCACAACACCGCTCACTCCGACACAATCACACACACTCATACAGACGCCACAGTACACCCGCACCGGCACACACTCGCTCACACACTCTTCTCCGCGCCTGCCTCGCCATGGACCCTCCTTTTGGCAGCGCACTCTCCCTGAGCACACCTGCACAGCCCGCGACGCCCATCTCGCGTCGTTTTCCACTCTTGCGCTACGCAGGACAGCGCCCGGACTACGCCTTCCCGCCCTCGTCGTGCGACGGACTTCAGTCGCCCTCGACTCACCTCGCTCATTCGCGCGACACGCTCGACAGAAGTACGGAGGACGATTCGTCGAGTGGAGGGACTCCGGACGCGAGCTTCTCGAGTTGCGACAAGGGCATGAGCGAGCACGACGGCAGCCGCACGCCTCCTACGCCACCCTCTTCGCTTCGCACAGGCATGGGCCCCTTCGCCTCGCCCTCGCCGTATATTCACGAGGTCGGCGTGGACGAGGCCAGCCCGTCTGCCGGCCGCAAGTCGATCGTCAAGCCCGCCGACCAGGTCCTCCGCGACACCACCAACTCGTTCTTCCCGTCGTTCGGCGACTTTCTCGCCTCGCGTCACGTTACCGAGGATGAGAAGGCTGGCCTCCGCGTCTGGGTCGACGGCGGAAAGGGCGGCGAGTTGATTGGCGCGCTCGAGGACGACGTCGGCAGGATCGACCTTCGCAAGTCTGACGCCAAGCCGGCTGATGCTGCCTCGACTTTCCGCCCCTTCTCGCCCCTCGAGCACAAGAGAGACGACTCCTTCACCTTCCACCCCTCGCCGGCGTTTCGCATCGATGCGCCCGCGCCTAACCCTCCTTCGGCCTCGCTCCTCCTTCGTTCGCCAGAGCCGAAGCGCCATTACCACCTCCCGACGTCCGTCCTCACTCGCAGCCCGGAGGTGCCGAACAGCGTGCCCGAGCCGCCTCTCTCGCACTACTACCTCCCGCCCCTCCCGGCTACGCCACTTATCACGCCCGTCCACTCAGCTGCGCCTCACCCCGCCCCAAAGTCGCCCACAACGCCTCTTCGCCCGCACTTCCTCGCCGTGCCCGCTCAGCGCGCGAGGACCGTCACGCCGCCTGGAGCGGTCCCCTTCTTCCAACCTCCTCCGCCGCCGCCAGCTTCGGTCGTCGCTCTCTCCGTGTCCTCTGGCCCTTCCGCCGCCGCAGACGCCGTCTCGTCCAAGTACCCGCTGAGCGAGTCCGACACGGCCAAGCTCGCCAACTTGCACAACGGCCGCATCCCCAGTCTTCAGCAACTCGCGCCGCCAGACCATGTCTTTGCTGCTGCCGCTCAGCAGCCCATCGTCAACACGGGCAACTTCGGTCCAATGGTTGTCCAGGCTGGCGACTGGAGGTGCGGTGTCTGCTCGTTTGTCGTGCGTTCTCTTCCTTCTTCCTGTTCGTACCGGTACTGACCTTCCTAATTCGCTTTTCTCCGTCTCTCTCACCTCGAGCAACTCGCAGAACTGGCGCAGGCGCAAGATCTGCCTTAAATGCTTCCACTACGCCAACGACATCGGCCACGTCCTGACGATCCAGTCCCAGCGCGCCGCCCACCTCGCCGCTCCGGCTCCGACTTCGCACCCTGGCTCGACCTCGTCCGCTTCGCGGGCTCTTTTGGTGCACGCGTCGTACAGGAGCCCGTACATCTCGGATGGTGGAGTTGGGGGCGCGGTCCCGACGGCCGACTTGGCGACTCTCGCGAGGACTCCCAACTTCATTCCTTCCGCTCTTGCCTTCATGCCGTCGGCCCCATACGCACCAGACAACATGTCGCGGCACTACTCAACGCCCGCCCTGGCTCCCACGCTGGACCTCGACTTCGCCCCGCCGCCTGCCTTCGTCCCAACTCACGCTCCTTCGGCGCCTATCTCGCACTTCTCGCACTTCTCGAGCGACTCGTCCGGCTTCGTCAAATCTTCAAATCATCCGGGTTGTCACCAGTCGAGCCAGGCCGAGCCGGATCCCCTCCCCCCCATCATCTGGAGCTCTTCGCTGTGTACGCACGCTCGTCCACCTTCGATCTCTTCGTCGTCCGCCGCCTCCGGTCAGAAGAGCCGCACGCCGAGCGCAACGAGTGCC
Source organism: Rhodotorula sp. S30-09 (assembly GCA_023628235.1). NCBI lineage: Eukaryota > Fungi > Basidiomycota > Microbotryomycetes > Sporidiobolales > Sporidiobolaceae > Rhodotorula > Rhodotorula sp. S30-09. Next base: position 106,623 of record JAMALD010000016.1, read on the forward strand.
GGAGAACTCGCTGCGCAGAAGAAGAAGCGCGAGAAGGAGAATGAACGCGTCAGGGCTGGGAAGGCAGTGAGGAATTGTTTGCAGGCTAGGGTTGGAGCGAGCGGGATGTGCGTCGCTGTCAGTGGCGCCCTTGCTGGAGGAGGAAGGAGGCCGTGGGCGCAGGCGGAGTACTGAAGGACGGACAGACGTTGGAGGTGGGACGAAGATTGTCGGATGGCTGCTTCGCTTGCGCTTGTTTCCGTTCGCCCTCTCGCTTGTTTTTCGTCTCCACGCTTGACTAGATTATCTCACTGACGACCTCTCTGCCTATCCCTTCGATATCCTCGTTCCCTGGCCTATTCCCCTCGCTCCGCAACTTACACCCACCCCTCTGTCGGGAGACGGACGGATACAATGCCGCGCCGTGCCGTGCAATCGCTTGTTTCGCATATGATGCCCTTGTGAGAGTGGCGAGAGAATATAGGGTTCGACAATGAGCATGAAAGCGCGATCTACAGAAAGTTGTGCACGACCGCCTCGCGACCCTGCCTGTCCCGCCCACCGCTCGACATCGCTACCGTAGCCGCCGCACCCTCGCTGGCTCTCGGCGGCTCCTGCGCACGACTCGCACCCGAGTTCTGCCTGAACGGCCGCTCGACGATCCTCCTCGATCCCTTCCTCCGCTTCTCCAGCACCGCAGCCGTCAGCTCGAACGCGTCCCTCACAAGCAGGACAAGTCCGGCTCCAATCGTGTTGCGCACCCACCGGGGGTCCATCGGCGCAGCGCGAAGCGCCGACCCAGCACTCGTGAGCTGGCGGATCCAGCCGAGTCCGAGGACGCTGCCAGCGCGCGAGGCGGTCGAGCTCGTTCGTGAGGCGGCGATGACGGCGCTTATGCCGAGAATGCGGCGGAGGAGGCGGAAGGGGCGGGCGGAGGATTGGCGGGAGGCGACGAAGTAGAGGGCTGATCCGGCGAGGGATGAGAGGGCCGGGAAGAGGAGGGCACCGAGGACGATGGAGGTCAGGCGTCCGAGTCCGACACGCAGACGGAGCAGATCGGGCTGAACGCCTTGTTCCTCGCCATCTTGTTCTTGCTGCGCCGGCTCGATCTCGGCATACGGCGGCGCGGGAGCGTTGTCCTCGTGCTGCTCCGTTCGACCCTCTACTCGAGCTCCATCGGATTGAGTCGCCGCTCCATCAGCCTGAGCAGTCGCCGCGGCCGCCTGCCGTGCTGTCTCAGCCTCGACTTCCAGCTCAAACGTCGCCACAACACCCATGATCTCCCTCCTCGGCTGCTCGTTCGTGTCGATAATCGCCAACTCGTCCTCCGCGGCCTCTTCAAAGACACCCGCAAGACCCCTGAAGCGCTTCTTCTTGCCGAGGACGGCGTCGAAGACTTTGGTGCGGAGGCGGAAGTAGAGGATGCGAATCCAGGGGAGGAGGCAGACTGTGAGAGTCGGAGAAGGCGGCCAGCGAAAGCTGAGGTCGTCGAGGCCGATTGGATCGAAGAGAGGTGTGTGAGTGTGCGTGGAGAGGACTAGGGTGAGCGGGAGGAAGGGGAGAAGCGAGTCAATGAGCGGGGTACGGGAGAGGACGAGGGTGAGCGGGATGAGGGGCAAGTTGACTGCAACGGGACCGGCAAGTGTAAACGTCAGCCACGGACTAATGAAGCGCAACGTGTGCAGGAAGCGAGACGCACGCCAATACCGCCAAGGCAGACCGTCCTCGTGCCGCAACAGGAGCGCCTGCGTGACCTGGTCGCCGAAGAAGACCTTGATCGCCCATGCGCCGTATGCTGCAGCGACAAACCATCCACTCGCTGCGAGACTTCCGACTGCTGCTACGAGCGAGACCTGGTCAAGGTTCCGCCGCACCTTCTTGTACAGCCGCAGCGCCTCACTCCGCTTCTCCTTGATCACGATGTTCGTCGCACAGACGGGACAGCGTGGCGCCTCAGCTTGCGTCGCGGCCTGCGTCTGAATCCACTGAAGGAGGCAGTCGGGGTGGGCCAGGAGGGTGCAGGAGCAGGCGTGGATGAACGGGCGATTCGGTTCCTCGGTCGACGTCGCGTAGCAGATCCAGCAGGTTCGTTCGCCGGCGGTGTCAATGTTCACCGTTCGTTGCGGCAGTCGAGGCGAGGCGAGGCGAACCGGGTCGTGCGGTCTCTCTGACCGCTCCTGAGACCGTTCTGCTTCATCAATCGCCTGTACGTGATCCCCTATTGGCTCGCCGCCGTCCTCCTCTGCGTCGAGCGGGTCGTGCGACGGATGTTGCGCGGGGACAGATGAAGTCCCCGACTCGATCTCGTCGCTTGCCGAGCCGTACGGGTACGGATCTTGTGCAGGTCGGCGTGGGACTTGCTGTGACGGCAACATGGTGCCGATCGAGCGAGTCGGAGGAGCTGGATAGCAGTGGTGGAGACCAACCCCGGCTTGTCCATCAACCGCTCCCCTCGCTCGCGCTGGACTGTCTAGGAAGCGCTGTGCCGCACTCCACTGGCCTGGAAATGCACTATGTCGCGCCGAGCGATGGAACTGCCAGCTTGATCGGGGTCGGAATTGCTGTCCTCGCGAACGTTGTGGTTTCGCTTGCCCTCAATGTGCAACGGTGCGTTTTGCAGGCTTGTCGAGTTGTCGCGTGCTCATCGATTGGGCATACAGACTTGCGCACTTGAAGCGCGCGCATCAGGATGAGCGACCCACATCCTCTCCGCATCCCAAATCTCCTTGTCGAACGCTTCCTCGCGCGGCTGAGAGAACACCGTTGATTGTGCGAACACGACCAACGCTAGACTCGATTGCGTCCCAGCAGGGCCCGAGTCAGGAAGGCTCGGGAGCGAAGCCGCCAGAGGTCCTCGTCTCGCCCATCAAATCCGACTTTGCCAGCCGACAACGAAGCTTTTCGCCTAGCAGGAGGCGAACCTCGGGTCCGAGAACTGACAAGGGCTTCCTCAAGAGCAAGCTATGGCTGCTCGGGTTCCTTTTGATGGCGGCGGGAGAGCTGGGCAACTTTCTCGCGTATGGCTTCGCGCCGCCTTCTGTTGTCGCGCCGGTGCGTTCCAATGAGCATGTCAGGCAGACGTATGTTGATCGTGGCTCGGCGCAGCTCGGCATGGTCGCCTTGATCGCCAACGTCTTTCTCGCCCCGCTGATTGTCCGAGAGGTGCGCCGCCCCTCCCTTCGCGACGAGGGGCCAGCTAATCCCTGCAAACGTCAGCCATTCCGCAGAAAGGACCTGGTCGGCGTCGGCATCGCCATCATTGGGGGCGCAACGGTCGTATATGCATCTCGGCAACGAGATGTCAAGGTCCGTTTGACGAGTTCGTACATCTTGTGTACAGCTGACAATTCTGTCTTCAGCTGACTCCCGACGACTTCGTCGATGCGATCTCGCGCCCACTCTTTATCGCCTACGCGGCTGCCTGTGCCGTCGCAATGTCGGCCCTCGCCTACTTCAGTCGGACAAAGACTGGTGATCGCTTCGTCCTCATCGATTTGTCACTCTGCGCAATTGCAGGTGCGTCCCCGCGTGCTTCTCGTTGGATTCCCGCTGACATGGAACGTGCGACAGGCGCTTTCACCGTCCTATCCGCCAAAGCGCTCTCCTCCTTCCTGAACCTTATCTTCTTCGACAGGTGCGGCGCGTCGGCCCTGGCGACTCCCCAATCAGGCACTCACCCTCGTCTTGCCCAGCTTCAAGTACCCAATCACCTACGCAGTCATCCTCACGCTCGCTCTCTCCGCCTTCCTCCAGCTCAACTTCTTGCAGAAGTCTCGTGCGTGTACCCCAGGATTCCTCCTCCATATTGCGCCGACCTCTCAGACCATCACAACAGTCCAACGCTTCGAGTCTCGCGTCGTCATCCCGACCCAATTCACCACCTTCTCGCTCTCGACCATCGTCGGCTCCGCTATCCTGTATCGCGACTTTGAAGGTGTTAGCCTGCCCAACCTCGTCAACTTCGTCTTCGGCAGCTTGATTTGCGCCGCAGGTGAGGGGCATGGCGTGCCAGAGCTTTCAAGGCCGTCTCATGTCTCACGTTGAGCGAGCGCTGACTGGCCCAACGGGCTCACTTTGCCCGTAGGCGTTTATCTCCTCACGGGCGACTCGCCCAGTGGTCACTCAAAATCGTCGGCGACAGACTCGGCTGCCGGCAGCTTTGCGACCGACTCCGCTCCCGCCTCGCAGCGCACACCCTCCGTCTCCTCCGTTCCCTCCCAGCCTTTCCCGCGGCCGACACAGGCGCTGGTAGTCCCCGACGCTCGCGCAGGACCGGGCCGGAGACGGCGGAAGCTGTCGGTTACGCTCGGCGGGGCGTACCTGCTTGCGGCGAGTGCTTCAGTGGATAGAGAGGTGGAGAACGAAGACGAACGGGACCAGCGCCCGCCTCTGGACGAGGAGCAGGGATTGTAGCATTCGGTTGACTCTGTATTGACGCTATTTGCGGTCGTTATGGCGAGTTATTTCGGACGACCTCGTCGACGTCCCTTCTCTTCATCCCACTCGCTCCGCTATAACAAACGCTTTCGATGACCGAGCCACACCCTCGCAAGCTGACTGAGAGCGACTACGCCGTCCGTCCTGCCACTCGCGTACTTGCGCGCTTCTCAATTCCTTACAAGCAACTGACCCGACTTGCTCTGTCTGCCGCGCAAGCTCGCAGAGTGCGCTCGATTCGCTCACACATGGACCAGACGATGAGCCGAAGGAGCTGGATATTCACACACCGGCGGAGGATGGTGCGTGCAAGCGTTACGTCAAGGGGCAGGTCGGGTGGGGGTGTGCAGCGCGGCGAGGGGCTGACCAGCTTTCTCGAGCCTGCAGGAGTGAAGCACAAGTGGCTTCAACGGTGCGTACGAGTCGCGCAGGTCGTTGTTAGGCTGCGCTGACCTCCTCGACCTCCTGGCGTCTCTCCGCAGCTTCGTCCCTGGTATCGAGAAGATTGCGTCCGAGTACCACGTCGGAAACTATGTCATGACGAGGGGCGATAACCCGCTCAAGGTGTGGGAGGTACGCCCGGGGCCTTCTTTCTCCTGGTCGCGAGATATGCTCAACTCTTTGTCCCGCAGAGCATGCCGATTTACGTTCGTGTGGGAATGCAGCTGCTGTACCACGGCAGGGAACAGGAAAGGTTGCTCGACTACTCGAAGGTTGATGCACTTCTCAAGGTGCGTTTGCTCCCTTCCCTCTTTTCGCTCTTTTCGCCCGCGATCACCCGCTCACCCTGCCCGCTTCCTACAGGAGCAAAGTATCAAGCAGGGCCGGGCCTTTGACTCGCCGACGAACGCTCTCGCTCACATCCAGTCCTTCATAAAAACCTACTCGATCAACCTCTCCGAGCTCCTCGAACCCGATCCCGCCAAGTACGACACGTTCAACAAGTTCTTCTACCGGGCCTTGAAGGTGGACGCGAGGCCTCTCCAGGAGCCGGAGAACCCCAAAGCTGTCAGCAGTGCGGCGGATTGCAGATTGACGGTGTTCGAGTCGGTCAATAAGGCGAAGGAGTTCTGGATCAAGGTGAGAGGAGGATTCAGGGCCCGAGAGCCACGCCTTCCGGATGTGCTCGCTGACGCTTCCGCACCTCTGCGCGCAGGGCCGCAACTTCACCCTCGCCGCCCTCCTCGACGACCCCGCCCTCGCCTCTCAATTCGAGGACGGCCCGCTTGCCGTCTTCCGCCTCGCGCCAGGCGATTACCACCGCTACCACAGCCCCGTCAAGGGCAAGTTCGGCGCGACCAAGGCGATTGAGGGGACATACTTTGTGCGTGAACGGCTTGATCCGCGCGGAAGGGGCTGACTTGCCCGTGTCGCCCGCAGACCGTCAACCCCGTCTGCGTCAACGAGGACATCGACGTTTTCACCCGCAACAAGCGAGCTGGTACGTTCCCTCTCCCCTTCGTTGTGCTTCCCGCTGACTTTTGCTCCGCAGTCACCCTCATCCACGGCGACACGGGTTCGGGACAGTCGCTCCCCGTCGCTTTCGTGCAGGTCGGCGCGATGCTCGTCGGTTCGATCGTGCAAACCGCGGACGAGGGAAAGGAGGTTGAGCGCGGTGGCGAGGTCGGGTACTTTGGTGCGTCGAGACGCTCTCATTCGGTGGCGACATCGCACGCTTACGTAGCCATCACCACTCTCTTTCTCCGACCGGCGGACAGCCTACGGGTGCGTCTACCGTTCTCTGGAGCCCTCGCATCGGCCGTCGTGCTGACCTCGCCCGCTCGCGCAGCGGCTCGACCATCATTGCCGCCTTCCCTCCCGGCTCGGTCACCTGGGACGCCGACCTCGTCGGCAACTCGTCGAACCAGATGGAGACGATCGTTCGCGTCGGCGAGCGCATCGGGGCGTTCGTCTAGCCACGGGGACCTGCGTGCTTTTTCTCGGACCGAACATGTTGCCGTGCTTTACCGTTGCCTCGCGCTCCTCTCTTGGGCATTCGCCCCCGACGGATTGCCTCGCCCGGACACAGAATGAGCCAGGAAGGAAAGAACAAGCGGAAAAGTAGCTGTTCTCGAGCGAGAGAGGACGGAAGCGAAGGTTGAGGCTCGGAAAGACAAGCGCTACTACGTCTTCCTGCTGGAAAGTGCCAGGCGTGAGCTTGCGACGTTGCTGGTTGCTGGATCGAGGCTGTGCGGGCGAACAGGAGGGTGAGCGGACGCTGAAGAAGCGACGGCCCGGAGGAAGAGAACACACTGTCGACTGTGGCAGCGTTTCGGAAGGTCGCTGGAGACTCCTTTCTCGCCCTCTGCGACGTGCCACTGACCGTTCTGCGTCTCCTCAAATGCCCGAAACGCCGGCGACGGCGAAGAAGGGCGAGAGCCTACTAGTAGCGTCTTGCCTCTGCACATGATCTCGGTGAGCTGCTCCTCCTTGCTGGCCAAGAAGCCGGCCGAGCGAGAAGGAGCCGAACTGGGAGGGAACGGGTTAGCGACGGATGACCTCGTTCGGCGGTTCGACCCATGTCGAACCCTGGGCGAAAAAGCCACTGGCAAGCGCCCGCTGCGACGCCGCGGAACCCCTGGCCGAGAGCTATTCGTGGTGAGGTAGGCGGATGAGGGCGTCGCAGTGGTCGACCGAGATGAACGAGGACGAGCGAGAGCGAGGCAAAGGCAGCGGCTGACCCACTGTCGCCGCTGAAGAAGCGGGTAGAGGGGCACTGCTTGTAGTCTCGGTCATCATTTCGAGTTGGGTAACGTACGGAACAGAAACGCTAAGCGCACGAGGGAGAGAGAGAGAGAGGGAGAGAGGAGGGTGGCTACACAAGAGTAGGAAAAAGGGGAGACAATGAAAGCGGGCTTAGGGCTCAAAGCTCCTTGTGGACGAGGCTCGAGGCGCTCTTGCTCGCCTCGGAGAGTTTGCTGGCGAGGCTGCGACTGACCTCGGACGCGGCGTGCTCGGCCTGCTTGCTGACGACGCTGGCGGTGGCCGAGGCGTGCTTCGCGTCGAGTCCGGCGGAGGTCGCGCTCGCGTAGGCCGAGGACGAGACGTGCGATGCGCCCTTGCGCGCGGAGACGGACGCGGACGAGTACGCGGACGAGAGCGACTTGGAGAGCGACGAGGCGGAGGCGGACGCCGAGGTGAGGTAGACGTGGTACGCGGACGCAGCCGAGGCAGAAAGGCGCGAGGCTGTTGTCAACCCCCGAGTGAAACGGCGAACGTCAGCACGGGATAGCTACGTCGAGAGGACGGCGCTCGCACGCACCGCTCTTCTCGGCGACGGATCCAGCGGACGAGGCCGACTTGGAGATGACGCTCGGGTCGTAGCCGGCGGCCTTCATCTGGCTCGAGACGCTCTTCGACGCGACCGACGAGGCGGACGAGACGCTCTTGCTAGCCTGGTGGAAGGCCGACTCGAGCGAGTGGCTGGCGACGACACTGGCGGACGAGGCGCTCTTGCTCGCCTGGTCCGTGAACGACGTGTACGACTTGTGCGCCTTGTCCGCTGCCGAGGTAGCCGAAGCGTGCGCGACGTCACCTGCCGAGGAAGCCGAGCGCGAGATCTGCGACGGCGCGACTCCCTGGCGCGAGAGCTCCGACTCGATCGACTTGCTGGCGTGGTACGAAGCGGACGAGGCCGACCGGGTCGCGTCGACGTAGAGCGAACTGAGCGAACGCTCGGCGTGCGAGGCGTACGACGCAGCGCTCTTGCTCGCGGCAGCCGACGCACTCGCGAGGCTCGCCGAGGCTTGGGCGGCGGCGGAAGACGCACTCGACGCGGCGACGTTTCCTGCGCTGGTGGCCGAGGCGTAGATGGCGGTCGGGACGGCGCCGGCCGCGCGAGCACTCTTGACTGCTTCGGCGGAGGCGACGCTCGAGGCGGACGAGGCCGAGTGGAGGGCGACAGAGTAGAGGGACGAGGCGGACGAGAGGCCTTGGTCCCACACCGAGCGGGCGGAAGCGGACGCTTCGAGGACGCCGGAGGAGACGCTCGCTTTCGCGCGGTCCGTAGCCGAGACAGCCGAGCGCGAGGCGTCAGAGGCGAGGGACTCGCCGGTCCTCGAAGCCTGCGAAGCATACCCCTCGGCGGTCTTGCTCGAATCGCCATACAAGCTCGAAGCCTGCTGCTCGCCATACTTGGCCCTGAGGCGGGCTTCCTCGGCCGCACCACCGACGATGCCCGAGGCGGATCCGACAAGGTTGCGGAGGAGGTCGGCGGCGTTCGCGAGCTGGCCCTTGATCTGGTCGACGATGTGCAATGCCCCCGACTGCGTCGAGACGTAGTTGTCGTGCATTCGCTGGAGGAGCTCTTGGCGGGAAGTGCGCATAGGGACGGGGACGCCATGGCCACGAAGCCATCCGCGGATACGGGCGTCCGACCACGAGACATACTCGGTCGACTTGTTGGCGACCTTGGTGTAGTGCTTGTTGAACTCGGCCTCGATCTGGTGAGAGCGTGGCGGGAGAGCGTCAGTGTCGGCTGCGGGAGAGAGAGGGGAAGCGCGCCCGTGGTCGACACGCGCGGAAGGAAAAAAGTCGCCGACGTCACCTCTTCCTTCTTCTTCTGCGCATCGCTCTTGAGCACTCCATGCTTGACCAGCCACGCCCTCATACTCTTCTCGTCCCAGCTCGCGGCAATCGCGTCGCGGGTCTTGCCAAAGTTGTCGCTGGCGAGTTTCTCGAGGTCGTGGCGACGGAGCGACTTGCCCGTTGCGGCGTTGACGAGTTTCTCCTTCGTGGCCCAGGCGAGCAGTTCGGCGTCGGACCAGGTGGACCAGATGTAGGACGAGGCGTCGTAGTCTGCTCTCAACACACCGTCACCCGCTGATCAGCGTCGACATCGTTCGACCACCTCAAAAAAAAACCTCAGAGAAAGCGGGCAGGGCGCACAGTACTCCTTGACCAACCTGACGAGGTCATTCCTCTTGGCGTCCTTCGCGTACTGGACCGTGTTCTTGTCCAAATACGCACGCAGCATGCTTTCGTCCCAAGCCGAGTAAGCCTGGTCCCGGAGCTTCCAGTAATTGCTTGCGATCAAGTGACGGAGTCTGCTGCGAGTCGTCGGTCAGCGCGGACGTTGAGGGGGGGGGGAGGAGAAATGGGATGGTGAGGGGAGGCGGGGAGCGGGACGAACTCGGAGGCGGTCTTGGTCTCGTTGGGCTTGACGAGGCCGCGGGATTCGAGCCAGCGGCGGACGGCAGAGTCGGACCAGTACTCGTAGGCTGTTCACCAACGCCCCGTTCCAGCAGTCAGCGAGACCCGAGCGATTTCTCGGGTTGAGAAGGTGGGCCGGGCGAGCGGAGCGGACGCACTGGTGTCGCGCGCGCCGTAGTAGTTCTTGCTCATAAGGTCGAGCAACTCGTCGCGGCTGCTGGCCGTCTTGCTCTTGACGACGCCGTGGCGCTGGAGCCAGTTGCGCTGCGGGGCGGCGTCGAGGGTCAGCTTGGGGAAGTCACAACCGAGGTGGAAAGAGGGGGAGGCTTCGTACGAGGTAGCTGTCGGACCAGGCCTCGTAGACGTGGCTCGTCGCATCGCTGTAAGGCTTGCGGACGAGGTCGAGGAGCTCGTCGCGGCGCTTCTTCGCGTCGGGCTCGACGAGCCCCTTGCTGACCGCCCACGAGTGCAAGTCCGAGTCGGTCCAGGTCGAGTAGACATAGTCGCGGGCGTCTTCGAGGTTGCCGGCGACGTAGTCGTACGCGTGGGCGGGTCCGTCGACGACGGCGTACAAGGCAGCCGAGGTGTTCTCGGCGACGGCGTGCGCGGCGTCGACCGCAGCGTCGGTCGTGCGAGCCCACGCCGACTCGGCCGTCTTGCTCGCCTCGAGGCCGTACTCCCTCGCGAGCTGGACGAGCTCCTCGCGCTTCGACGAGGGGGAGAGGACGCCCTTGTCGAGGAGGAACTGGCGGAGCTGCGAGTCACTCCAGGTGTCGTACGCAGCGTCGCGGGCATCGCGGAAGACGTGTTGGGCGGCCTGGGCGCGGTGCTTGACGTTGGTCGCCTGCTGGTCGTAATGACGTGCGGCGAGTTCGCGGAGCTGCTCGGTGTTGAGGTTGCCCGGGTTCGGGACGTGGTGGTCCTGGAGGTAGCGCTCGATGTCGGACTGGCCCCAGTCTGCGTACGCGGGCGGGGCAGAGTGTGCGAGGACGTGGACGACGCCGGATGCGACGAGGCCCGCGTAGAACGTCGCCGGGAGCTTCATCTGCGGCGGGAGAAGGACGCGGTCGGCTCGCGGGGTGGGTGCGGTGTGGGTCGGGCGTGTGTGTGCTGACGGGTGAGCGTGTGAGCGTGTGAGCAGGTGAGCGTTGAGCGTGTGGACGAGCGAGACGAGCGACGTGAGCGACGTCAGCGACACCGCCTCGCCCCGATCAGCGCGCGCGTGTTGCTCGTGTTGCGCCAGCCGACGACAGCGCGACACACTATGCTGGTCTGCTCGTACGCACGAGTCGGACCTCGGATCGCGTAGAGCTTCCCTCGAGGAGGAACTTCTCTGTCTTGCAAGCCTGGCATTGAAGGGATGCAAGTTGCGCAGTAGCGCTTCGTGTCGCGGGCCATGAACGGTCAGAAGACGTGTTGTCTGAGCGTGTGTGTCAGGCGGAACACCTTACCACCTACATATATGCTCTCCTGGCAAATCAATACGGCCGATTGCTTCGTTCTGCGCTTTTTAGCGTAGTGGTCCATGCGATGGAGAGGCATGGCATTACATCCACCAGATTGACGCTGCAGAACGTCTCGGCTGTCAGCAGAGCGAGTGGAGGGATGCGGTAGAGAGTGACCGGCGAAGTGTCGCTGCTGCGGAGGACGCGAAGCGGGTTGATGGGCTGGGCAGGGAGGATGAGGCCGCGTCCCTTTCTCGCTGGCAAGTCGCGAGTGGCGAAGACGGTCGCGCAGGCATCCTCCTTGATGCGCACGGCAGCGTGCATCAAGTCATCAGAGCTCCGAAACTCGACAAAAGAGAGGAATTCTTCGCACGCTCCTTCGAAAAACGTCGCGTTCTCCGGCCGTCGGTGCGAAGATGTGTTCATGGACGGGGGCCTGCTGACTGGGACGGCCTTGTGCTTGTGGCGGAGAGAGACGCTCTTTTCGGGGGAGCGATGTCGCTGAGGGGATGGCGCGGGGCTAATTCCGCCAGCTGCGGGTCCGAACGACGCGGTCAGTATGGCCTTGCGGAAGAAGCAGACATGCGGAATCGTGCGCACCAGCTTCAACACCTTGTATCATGCGCCGCGCTCGAGTGACTCGTCCGACGGGTTCTTCATCCGCCTCCCCTGTCGCATCATCCATTACCGTTCCTCGACTCACGGTCTTCCTGGGCGAAATGTCCGCTGCTGCGAATCCGCTTCTGCCCAAATTTGTTTTTCCTCGTCCCGAAAGCCGCTGTTGTCCGCTCCTTCTTAGTGACAGCAATTTCGCGGCTGCTGCAGAATGCTTTTTCGGGCAAGTGTGACGGCGAAGTCCGAGCCGCCTCGTTGCGAGTCTGCGTCTCGGAAGCAGGAGGTTGCGAGCCAGGGAAGTGCGGGTGGGGAGGAGCTGAAGCTCACTCTGTGTCGTGCTCCTGAATGTTAGCGGATCATTCCACACGAAGCATGCTGGGGGAGCGCACAAGGCTGACAGAGGCGAGAGAGGGGCCGAAGGCGAAAATCCGCGGGAAGTTCATGGTCTCGCGAACGAGTGTCGGCTCAACCCGTGCTTGGCCTGTGGGAGCGCTGCACCCCGCCCTAGAGTGCTGAAGCACGATGTGGGTGGAACTGAACTTGGCCGTAGCGTCGTGGCCGCCCAACTGTTGGTTTGCTGGAAGAGAGTAAGCAAGTAAGAAGACGCACGACAACGACAACGACCCTGCACGGATGGCTGCCGTGCTGGGAGAGGAAAGATTTCCGGCGAAAAGTGGACCACTGGCCCCCGAAGCACAGTGGGGCTGCGGCTGAGGAGCAAAAGACCGGGAGAAGGTGGACATGAAGCTCCGCCGCGAAAGCGCGCGGCGCTTAGGTGTCGGTTGGGCGCAAGACGCAAGTCCCAAGTGCAAACGGCAACAACGCATTCAGCAAGCAAGAGGTGGTGCGGTGTAGCAGGAAAGTCAAGGAGGTAAAACCTGCGAAGTCCAGGCCGAGACGACGTCAGCGACGTTGGTAGAAGCCTGAGCGCGCTCGACTTACTCTTGAAAGTTGCCGCGCACCTACGAGACTGACGGAGTGCAGAAGGAAGAACGAGGACTGCGGTTGCAAGAGGTATGGACGACGGGAAAGTCAAGCAGTCCGCTGCTATGGTTTGCATAGCTCGACACTGGCGCTGCTTAGGAGACGGTACGGGTATGAAATTAGAGAGCGAGCGGGTAAGAACGAAGGGGGGATGGGGAACCAGAAGCTAAGATCCCTGCGCGTCGACACCAGGCGACTTGACCTCGTCCAGCGAGGCTCGCGAAGTCGATGACGCAGCAGAAATCGCCGTATCGAAAAAAATTGTCGTTGCCAGTGACTGCTGAGAGTGCGACTTGTGGAAGACGTGAGGCGGAGTGAGGGAGGCGGGAGGCTTGGTGGGCGCTGCAGACAGATCTTGAGCAGGCGAAGCGCTGGTCTCCGCGCTGACATGGTGTTCGACGGGCGTGGTGGAACGCACATCGTGCTCGAAGCCGCTCGACGCCACGAAACTGCGAGAGTCTTCGGCTGCAGCCGTTTCGTCGTGCGGACGCCCGCCGATGTCGCCGCCGGCCGGCTCAGGCGCCGCCGACTCATGGAAAGAATCGAAATGTGCAGGCTCGAGGGGCTGCGGAGCTGTCGGATGAGTGTGAGACTCGGGAGCGGGCGGCATTGGCTCGAAGACGGGCGCGTGAAGCTCGGGCATCTTCTCCGTCAAGTCCTCTGCGAGCGGGCGCTGGTCGCCGTCGACTTCCGAGAAAGGTGTGGGCGAGGGCATCGGCGACGGCAGATCGGCGAAGCTCGACGGAACCTTGACGTTGAGGTGTTGTGTTTCCTGTTGAGGCGCCGCGACAGGCGTGTCATGGTCGAAGACGAGGGTGCGTTCCTCAACAGGTCCCTGCCGAGCGGCTGCAAGCACTCCGCTGACCTCCTCGTCGGCTGCGAGCGGCGTGATTGCAGACTGCTGAGGCGCAGCATCAACCTGGATGGCTGGTGGCGGACGGACGCCCTGCTCCTTGACCTGCTCCGCCTCGAACGTAGCTGAAGCATCGTGTTCAGCCACCGGCGAGGATGATGTAGCAAAGACGTCCTCTGGTGCGCTGATAGTTCCCGGCACCTCGCTCGCCTCGGTCGCGGAATGCGACTTTTGCTCGACTACTGCTGCTGACGTAGACGACGGGCCAGGGGAAGCGAAGAGATGAGTCGGGACGAATTCTGGCGCTGTCGAGGACATAGGGGCCTGCGCAGGCGGGGCAGGCGTGGGCGAGGCGGGAGACGGCGAGGCAGCGGCGCGAACGACTGGCGATGCTCCACAGGCCGAGCGAGACGAGATCATCGACATCGGGCGGGCGATACCGCTAAAGGTGCGGTGTCGGGTCGGCGTGGTAGGGCTCGTCGATGTCGCACCCGATACTGCCACCTGCTCCTCCTCGATCTCCTTGACCCTTGCCTTAACGTTCGACACAGGCGTCGGATTTTTGCGTTCCTTCGTCTCCTTTCGGAGCTCCTCCTCCCTTAGCTGCCGGAGCGCCTTCTTCTCCTCCTTCTCGCGCTTGGCTTCCTCCCTGTCCCGCCGCGCCTGATCTTTCTCGCTCGTGCTCCTGTTCCGACGTAGGAAGCCGCTGACGTTGCTGAGGAACTTGCGAGACGCGGTTGAGCTGGTTGAAGGAGTGGGCGAGTTGGTTAAGGAGGGAGAGGCGGGCGAGAGAGCCGAATTCAAGGTGGCGTTTGGCGAAGCGGGCTGTGGATTCGATGCCTTGCTCGGAGTAGCTGGAGGAGGGCTGTCACTGCGTGCTGGCTCGGGTTCGACCGCTTGGATGGGCGCGTGGACGAAACACAAACCGAGGGGAGCTGTCAGAAGCCAGGAATCAGTCTTGCTGATTGATGGCACGCAAGAGCGCTTACGCACCGGCGCCATCATTCGCTACGTCCGGTACCTCTGGCTGGGTAGGCTCGGCAACATCTTCGGGAGGCGGCGAGACCGTAACGAGGGGCGAAGCGGGAGTCGCAGGCTCGTGTTGCTGTTCAGGGTCGGCGGCCGGTTGCTCGACGACTGGTTCTGCGGCGTATTGCTGCGGTTCGGCCTCCGTCGAAGGGACTGGCGGCTGCTCAGCCACCGGAACGAGTTGCTCAGCTGCGGAGGTAGACCCGATTCCATCGACGGGCGCCGGTGAGAACTCCTCGGCTTTCGATGGCGACGCGCGGTGGTTGGTATGAGCTGCAGCAGCTTCCACCAGAGCCGCCGGTACCTCGTCGACCGAGGCCTGCGGTTCGACGACAGGCGGGCTGATTGGCCCGGGGTGGTCGCGCTCGTTGCCCACAAGTTCTTCGTCGGCCGGCTGCGAGGAGTCGGCAATGGCGACTGGAGCGCCAAGCACCGGCATTCCTACGAGTGCCTCCTCGTCTGCCCGCGCCTCGCCACGCTCGTCGAACGACGCAGTCGGTTTGTTGACCGATGCGGGCTTCTCCGCCACCTTGACTACAGGCTGCACAAGCTCGTTCGAGGGTGCCGACACCTTCGCTTCAGGCGACTTCTCGCCGACGTGCGCGACGAGACTCGTCGGAGCCGGATCGATGTTGTAGCCTTCCGTCTCAGGTTCGACGGCAACGTCCGACTCGGCCATTCCGTCCGGCCCTTCCGCAAACTGCGCTGGCAAAGGCGGTACGGGCACGGGCTCGCCCTCCTCCGAGATCGGGCTCCGCTGCCGACTTAGGCTGTAGAGCGACGACGTCGAGCGCTTCTTGATGAGGTTGCGCGAGAATGAACGGACCATGCTCGAAGGCGACGTAAGAGAGGTGGGCGATTTTCTGGACGGCTCGAAAGGCGGCGCAGCGGTTGAGATGGCAGGGTCTGGAGGCGGCAAGGCGGCGGCGATGAAGGTCTTGCGGTTGCGGGGGGCTGACGAGAGGAGAGTCGAGAACGACGTGGGCAAGTTGAGGTTGGTGCTCGACTCAGATGACCCCTCGCGCTTTGGCTTATCGACCTCGGACGATCCGGCCGCGAAGATCGCGCTAGCACGGCGGCGCCACTTGCCGCCAGGCGAGAGGGACGATTCCCCTTCTGCCGGGGGAGCAGGAGGGACGTCCGACTTGCGACCTCGCCGGCCGAGGATCGAGGCGGTCGAGAAGGCGCGCTGTACTCCAGGTTGAGGGGCGGTCGAAGGGAGAGAAGGACGTGGCGCGAAATGCGTAGGTTTTTGGGCGGGAGTAAGGAGCTTCTCGTAAATGACGAGATGATCGATTGCGCGCTGCGAGTCGCCTTCATGCGAGACGACCGATGGCTGCAGAGGCGCGACGACGAGCGACGGCCAACCCGCGACGGGCGCGAAAGTTGATGTCGACTCGCCAAGTGTGTCGATCCAGACGTCCGGGAACTCCTCGTCAACCTCAAAAAGCGAGACACCGACGATGCGGTGTTCCGGCTCAACGATTCTGCGAGGGAGTCGAGCCGGTTTGGTGAAGTGGCCGTCGGTCTCGGGATTGTACAGGCCGAACTCGTTCGTCGCGTCGAGCTCTGTGGCAGCGAAGCCAGTCTGCTTGAAGTCGTTCCACGTCGGCGTGATCGCGCGCTGAGAAGGGGAAGGGGTAAAGAGGTTGCCGGTCGAGAAGTCCGAAAAGGTGCCGAACGAGCTGGAGCGGCGGTCGCCGATGAGCGAACGTACTCGAGGGCGCGGCGGGCCATCCCCAGTGAAGGGATCGGAGTCGTCGGCAGTCGTACGCTGGTCGAGGTTGAGCAGCTCGAGGACGCGGATGACCTCGTCTTCGAGCACCGCAGTCGCGCCCGACTCCTCTCCGCCCTTCCTCGCCCGCTCAACGATGCGCGACCAAGTCGTCACGGCCTCGTCCGTCTCGACCTCTCCTGCGAAAGGGTCGGCGTCGACAGCGGCAAGGAGGATCTCAACCGGCCTCCTCCTCGCAGGCTTGTCCGACGGTCCTTCTGCGCTTCTCACGTTTGCAACGTATCCAGTCTCCTGGTCGTTCACCTCCGCCTCGCCGACCTGCCTCCAGTTGCCCTTGGACTCAAGCTCGACCTTGACAACCCTGACCTTCCGCCCGCTCTCGCTCGACCCGCTCATCCTCGCCGCAACCGAAGCGGAGTAGTCGTCCACCAATTCCTGCAACCGCGGCGGAAGGTCCGTCTGTTCCCTTAAGAACGCCTTCAAGCAGCCTTCGAGCGCGTCGCCCGCTTCACGCCATGCGTTGTATAGGTCGTCGAAGCTGGACGAGCCGGACGAGGGCGACATGCCGAACAGGTATATTCCGAGGGAGCGGCAGAGTCGCCGAGCGGTCATGGCGTTGTGCTGGGCGTTGGCGGCGACTGCTTGGAGAAGCGTGAGGGTCGAAAGAAGGAGCGCTTGAGAAGCGGATGGGAGAGAAGGGAGGAGGAAGGCGGAGAAGGAGTGGGGCGGGTGAGAAGGGGTGAAGGAGGTGGAACGGCGGAGGAAGGAAGTGTACCAATCGATTGAGGGGGAAGGCGAGTTGGAGAAGGAGTGTGTGCTGGAGAAGTGGCGAAGGCCCTGCAGGAACGGGATGATCAGACGTTTTCGGACTCTGAGGAAGGACCGCTTGTGTACCCATCTCAGCACCGCCGCAACGTCATGCACGTTCGCATACCGCAACTCGTCCTTGAACGCATGCAAAAGAACCGCCTTGCTCGCCTCGGACCCGCGAATCGAATCAGACGACGAAGGCGCAGCCTCGAACTCGGCCATGTAGTCGAGGAACAAGAGGCAGAGCGAGCGTTGGGCGGAGAGAGACTCGGCAGCGCGGAAGGGGCGGAACAGGCCGAGAGTTGTTAGACCTGCGGGCGAAGGAGGTGAGCTCCATCGGGGGAGAGTGAAATCCGGGCAGACTCACCTCGCTGCTTGATCACAGATCCACACTCGTCCATCAACAGCGTCATCTCCGCCACTCCCAACCTCGCCTTCTCCAGCCTGATCTTCACCTTCTTCTCCCTAACCGGGTCGAACAATTCCGGCACATTCGCGCGCTTCCCCTTAACATCGGGCATCCTCGACGTCCGCGGCGTCTCACCAACATCGACCCAAGGCGAAGTCTCGGCACTTCGCAACGAGCGAAGGTCGCTGTCTTCGCCATAGCGATCGCGAGTCGGGGAGGAGAGAAGAAGTGGGTTGGCGAGTGAGGCGTCTGTTAGGAGAGACGACGAGGGGAGCTGAAGAGAAAGGAGGTCTTCTTTTGGTAGGGCGGGGGACGAGCCGATCTTTGAGGAGCGGCGGTCCTTCGGTTTCGAGGTGAGTCGAGAGAAGAAGGACATGGTGGGACGTCGCGGAGATCTGCGGGGTGGCTGATGGTCAGCTTGATGTCTTTCGTGTCCTCAGTCGCTCGATGCGAGCGCTGCTGGGCGTGAACAGTCCGCCCTTCTCGCTCGTGTCCAATGTCGCTCGGACCCCGACGTTTTCAAGCCTCATTAGCTCCTCCACTACTCATGTTGAGGGTGTCCGAAGCGCCATCTTGGACAAAATGCGCCATCCGGTGCGTCGCCCGCCGTCGACCTCGCCTCGACAGGACCCGCCTCGTCCTCGAGCTCCCTCACTCACTCCCGCTCCAAAAGGCCGCCCGCGGTCGGACAGCACCGAAGGGGACCTTTCTACGCACCCTGACGCGCCCAAGACCCGTTCCGCTTGCTGTAACCGTCTCGACGTCTCGTTCAACCTGAGAAGGTTCGTGCGAAGTTGACGTGGCCGGAGTCGGATGGGGCACTTCGACAATCAAGTCCTGCAGCTTGCAGCAATCAATGTGCGCTGTAACGAGGTCTCCGGAGCCGCGAGACGAGTGAGGCGAGTTGGTCGAGATGGAACGAGTGAAGCCCCGCATGGGTTGGAAAGACCACATCGCCAACAACTACAGAGGTTCCTGCGGTATTGGAAAGAATCGCTTCCTTGCCTCGTAGACGACTAAACCCGCGTTGCCTCTCCCAACATCGCCTGTCCAGCTGTCGCCATCCTCTCGTCCTCATCTTTCAACCCGGTCCATTCGCTCGCACGACCTCGAGGGCCGCGCTTGTCGTGCAGAAGGAGTCTCTGAAGGGAACAGTAGACGGAAAGTGAGCGGATCAGATGGTGCACTGTGTCAGAGTTCGCTCCCTGACCTTCCCGGACTGTTGACGTGTGTTATTCCCGCTCAACGATTCGGCTGTCAAGGTGGTGGCTGACTCTCATCGCCAGTAACCGCAGACATACACTATGACCTCCTCTACTGCAAGCGACCCGCCCACCTCCCCTCTCCTCCGCCTCTCCGCCGAACTCCTCGACCACATCCTCTCTTTCCTTCTCCCCTCCCCCACCCGCCTCGCACGCAAGACTCTCGCCCGCCTGCTCCCCATTCACCCCTCGCTCGTCCCGCTCATCCGTCGCCGCCTTTACGCTCGTATCTCACTCACTATGGGCACGTCGGACGGTTCGGATCTCGCGTTCCTCCAACTCCTCCGCGATGGAGTTGCAGGTGCATACGTTCGAGTCTTGCGCCTCGAGTTGCCCAAGCAGGATTGGTCCGTCATCGTCCAGGACCGCGATCCGGCAGAGTTTCTTGTTGCCCGCCCGGTGCTGGATCAGAAGCAGACAGTCGAGCGGGTGAGAGAGATCTTTGAGCGGACGCCGAGAGTGAGGCATGTAGAGGTGGATGTGCAGCTTGGCGTGCCGCTTGAGTGGGTGCACAAGCGGGATGTCGTGGGAGAAGAACCGGATGAGGCGACGCTCGCAGGTCTAGGGGAGGCGATGGCGGCGTGGACCAGTCTCGAGGGGTTCGTCACAGCCCTCCCAGACGCGAAACAGCGCCTCCAGATCTGGTCCGACCTGGCCACGACCTCGCATTATGTTCACGCCTTGACGACCTGGTCCTCCCTCACGACGCTCGACCTTTGGCGCGTCCGGCTCGTCCTCCCGCCCAATGACGCATCCCTCGCCTTCCCCACATTCGCGCTCGAGGAGCTCAATCTGCGCCAGGTCGAGTTGGGCGATGACCTCGAATTGAGGTGGTTACTCGGCGAAGCGGGCGGGATGCGGTCCGCGAAACTCAAGACGCTCCGGTTGAATGAGGTCGACTTCGTTCGACAAAAGGGGACGGATGCGCCTCTCCTCTCGATCCTTCCCGGCGACCAGCCCGCCTCCTTCGCCTCGACACTCGAAGTGCTCGACCTCACGCTTGGCAACCCGATCCCCTCCGCCTCGCCAGCTCGTTTCGGCCGCTTCACGAACCTCATAAAACTGACGCTCGCGGGCCCGGGAATTGACCTCGCACTCTGCGAGGCATTCTTCCGCGTCGACGAGGGCGATGCGAGCGGCAAGCCACTCGACGCCACCCCGCCCCTCTCTTCCCTCCGCGATCTCGCCTTCCACTACCTCCCTCACCCCTCAATCTCCATCCCGGATCTTCTTTCGCTCCTCCACCCTCCCTCATTACACAGCGCTTCCACCCCACTCCTCCCATCACTCGCCGACCTCCGCATCCACACGACGTACCCGCTCCCTCGCGTACTAGACTGGCGCACCCGTCGCCTCACTCGCGAACCGGTTTGGGCCGATCTGGCAGACGATGAAGTAGGCGATGAAGGATGGAAGGAGGTCTTTCGCTGTGCGGGGAGGATCAATCGCAGCAGGAAGAGGGCAGCGCTTGCGAAGGGCGAGAGTGCAGCGGTGAAGAGGGTGAGGGTGTGGCAGAATCATCTTGAGATGGGGTATGACGATGTCGCGTCCGAGGGGGAAAAGGATGAGGAAGAGGAAGAAGACGAGGGCGCGGCGAGTGAGGTCGATCCGAATGCTCTATTTGTCCCTGGGAGTGGGAGCGAGGGTGAGGAGGAGAATGCGGCATGGGTTAGGAGGACGTTGCAGGATGAGGAGGACGAGGAGGACTTTTGAGGCGGGTCTGAGGTGCGCTGCTTCTTCTTCTCTACCTCCCCCGCATGCTGACTGCTTTCGCTCACAGCTATCTGTGACTTATCCGCATCGCCCGGTTACCCATCGCTTTTGCATGCCAGACGCCGTCGCGCTCGCTGTCGGATTAGGAAGGTCACGGTTCGCTGCGCCTGCCCTTTGTCCCGCTGTCGAGCGACATCTGTCTCTGCCGCGCGCTGCCCAGCGGCTGTCCCGTTGTGCTATTTGCCGACACGCGAGGGGATGCGCTGCGTCGCCCGCGTGCTCGAGCCCTTCCGCCTTCTCCCCGCTTCGTCCGCTCAAGCTGGCTCGAGACAGCTTCGCATGCAGCAGAGTGAGTCTCGCTGCTCCCGCTCACCCGCGACGACCCTCCCGCGATGCCGCACGCCTACTCGCTCGCAGCGACAAAGCCACTCGCACGCCCTGGGGCCCACTCGATCCTGCGCTCTCGCCACACGGCCACCAGCGACGCAGATGACGATGCAGCGCTTCCTTCGCCCGCCCAGTCGAGCAGATCACGCTTCTTGCGCGTGCACAGCTCCCTCAGCAAGCGCGACCTGGCGGCGAACGGGGAAAGGATCCCCTGGGACGAGGGGCTGGTGGCGGTGGACCCGTTAGGCGATACGCAGCCCGTTCGACACGGTGCAGCGCGATTGGTGAACAGCGAAGAGGCACTCGCAGGTGGCATGCGGGGGAGCGCCAGCAGCGGCGAATCGAGCCCGAGGGGGCACTTGTCGCCCGTCTCAGCAGGGAGGGTCGGTCTCTTCCCTGCTGTAGGACTGGAAGGGGACGAATCGGACGCGGAGAACACGGCGAGGATCAAGGCGTCGCCGTCGAAGCGAAGAAGCGGGTTGAAGCGCCTCGTCAACAAGGGCAGCAAGTTCAGTCTGCGCCACTTCGGTCGCGCCACCAGCCAGCCTTCTCCGCCCAGCTCACCGCAGTCGCAGTGCGGCCGCGGAGAGACAATCCTTGCACCCGCACCTCTCACCCCGCCATCAGCCTCGATCCGCCTCTCGCCCGCGATCGCCTCGTTCCGCAGCGACGGGCGCAAAGGCAGTTCGGCGGGTCGCTCGATGGACGAGTCGTCGCGTGCTGGAGGCGTGAAGGGCAAGGCGGCCAAGATCCTCGGCGAGGAGATCGTGCCGCATGGGAAGGCGGCGAGGTTGCTCGGACTCGAGCGCACGAGGACGCTCGTCCGGAGGTGCGTGGCCCTCGCTCACTCACTCAACGAGACCCTCATCTGATGATGTCTCGTCCGCAGGCCCAGCGCGACGTCGTTGCATACGCCCGACTACGAACTCTTCCCGAGCAGCGACTCGAGCTCTCCCTCCCTCCGCTTCGCCTCGTCCGGAACCACTCGCCTCGTTCCGCCCATCCACGTCCGCCAACGCTCAATCAGCACGCCCGCGCCAGTCTTCGCCTCTCTCGACGTCCCCGTCAGCGGTCCCGAGCTGAGCTTCTCTCCTCGTCTCACGCCGCTGCAGTCGGAGGACGACGACCCCTGGCAGCCACTCGTCACTAATTCCGCGCAGATCACGCCCGACACCTCTCCCGAACTTGCCAAAAGCACTCGCAAGACGCGCAGATTGAGCCACTCCTCCGTCGAGTCCTTCCCTCAAACCGCTCGAATCCTCTCATACGCCTCGTCCACGTTCCGCGATGTGCCTGATTTCCGCGCGAGCGAAACGTCGAGGTACGGGAGTACAACGGGTCGTCTCTCGCCCGACTCGATCCGCTTCTCGACGTTGATCGGGAACGGCGGGTTCTCAGAACCCGCTTCGTCGAACGATAGTCCGAGGGAGTTGGTGGCGGGACCGTCGAAGCCTGAGTCGATCGGCATGAAGAGGGTCTCTGGGTTGGCGAAGAGGCCTCGTGTCAGTCCTCGCGGCGTGTCCGACTCGTCTGTCCTTTCGATCGCCTCAGCCCAGACTCATCCACCCACCCCGCCTATCCCAGACGTGACGGTGCTCGACCTCGCGCCTGTGCCCACCTCGGCGCCCGTGACGCCCATCACCGTCCCCTCGACAAACCCTCTCCTCACCGCCGTTCCCGCTTCAACACGCCCACTTCCATCCCTCCCCTCCGCCTCATTCTTCTCCACCGCCTCTCCTTCTGCTCCTCTCACCCGCCCTTGCCCAAAACGCACGAACACCCTCATTTCCATCGCCTCATCCCATACTCGGCGGCGCCAACGTACGCAGGCACTTGAGGTGCTCGAAGGGCGTTGCAAAAGAGGAGAGGGAGAGGGAGAAGACGTGTGTGAAGTCCCAGTCAGTATGGAGAGGATTGCAGAGTTGGAGAGGAGGGCGTTGAAGGGTGTCGAGCGCGATGAAAGCAGGAGCGGGAGTGCGAGGGCCCCGGGGAGGCACGCGAGGGGAAGAGAGAGTAGGCCTTTCCTTGATCTTGCCTGGAGCAGCGATGGGGAGGATGACGCGAATGGCCCGAAGCAGGTGCAAGCGACGAGGAGCAGGAGGATCGCGAGGGATGAGGTCGTACCGCCTGTTCTGCCGCTGCCGAAGTGGCCGCCGCCTGTCTCGTCGCTGCCGTCGCCGCCGGGACTCCGAGTTGACGAGCTGTCACCGGGTCACCGTGGCTCGCCAACCTCGACCATAACGGTGTCGTCTTCGTCCAGCATTCCGAGCGGGCTGACGATTGCCGCGCCAGTCGCTCACTCGGCTTCTCGTACTGTCGCGCCGACAATCTGTCCTGCCGCTTCGCGTCGCGCGTCTCCACCTCGCGTCCCTCCCCTCCCGCCTCTCCCTCAGCTTCCCTACTCCGCCCTTCCCTCCCACTCCACCACGACCGCCCCTTTCCTTCCCCATCCTCCGTCTCAACACCTCCGCCAAAATTCCAATACCTCGCTCCATAGTTCAAGATTGACGCTATCCCTCTCGTCGGACGAGGAGGACGGGGCGAGCGTTTGCGAGGAGCAGACGAGGGCTTTTCCGAAGCCGCCGGGTCATTCAGTGATCACGGCGGGATGACGGACGGTCAGCGCAGACGCTGGGTGTCTCGACACGAATCCAAGGTCAGTGGGAAACGATCTTCCGTTACCTTTTCTGTCGCTTCAACTGTCCCACTGCCGCATAGCTCCTCCTGAAGATTCGTTCTATGCTCGCAAGTGGCGACCTTCGCCCGAGTCCTGCGCCTCAGGGCGACTCGTGACGCTGCGGGGAGAGGATAGGAGAGGCTTTATCCCAAGGTGGGAACAAGAACGAGACGGACCACTCGCCATTCTTCTGCTCGTGATGGCTGGGGAATCATCGTTACAGTCGAAGCGAGAAAGAAGCGAGGGATAGAGAAGGCACAGCCGCAACTACCCGGTCGACGCGCTCGCTCGCTCGCTCACGCTCCGAACGACATCTTCGAAAGCCCGCCGTCGGGGCACACCTTTTCGAAACTGGCCTTCGCCTCCTCCGGTACCTCCAGCTTGCTCGCACAGAAGAACTCCTTGAGCGTAGGAGACCAGTCGCCGGTCTCGAGTCCGCGCTGGGCGTATCACTTGACCAAATGCGGGCGGCTAGTCCACTGCGAGAGAATCAACTTGGAGAGTCGATGCGGAAGGCGCGCACCCACAAGAGAGGCACGGCCCTCAGCTGGATACCCAACTGGGTGGTGGAAGGCGAGAGTCTGCAATTGCGCCTCATCCGCGATGGGTCGGTAAGGTAGGTATTCCCGCGCATTTGTCTTCCGCATCCAACTGGACAGTGACTTCGAAGAAGTTTCAAAAAAGAGAGGGGCTGCAAGGACGGGTCTGTGGATAGCTGTAAGTTACAGAAGAGATAGAAATGTCTGCGCAGAGAGTCGCCTCTTCTATGCGTCCCGAGCCGAGAAGCTGACAACGGCGTACCTGAGGGGCATCGCCAATGTCAGCATCGTTGCACGCGCGTCCAGGCAGGAGGCGAGTCCACTCACTTGCCGTTGGTCCGCCATTTCGGGTCCTCCTTCTCGACCCGCTCTTCTGTACCCTCTGGCAGGCCAACGACAGTGTCCGCTTTGCACGTCCGGAGTGAGAGGACATCGATCTTGCCACGCAGCGGTCCGAGGGCCTCGTCGAAGGGAGTCGTCGTTGGCCACCAAGCATCGCCGACGAGTTTGCGGTAGTTGAGATCGCCCTTGAAGATGACGAGTGATGCTTTCTGCAGTTCTGAAAGCAGCTGCGGTGCGACGGCGGGTAGCTCA
Source organism: Rhodotorula sp. S30-09 (assembly GCA_023628235.1). Classification (NCBI taxonomy): domain Eukaryota; kingdom Fungi; phylum Basidiomycota; class Microbotryomycetes; order Sporidiobolales; family Sporidiobolaceae; genus Rhodotorula; species Rhodotorula sp. S30-09. Next base: position 131,242 of record JAMALD010000016.1, read on the forward strand.
GCGAACCCGTAGGGGCTGGTCCAAACTGTTGCGAAGGATGTGAGCGGCTTGGAGATGAAGACCTGGCCCTCTCCAGGACTCACAGTCTGCCAGCTCGCCACCCTTGTCGCCCATCTTGAGCTCCGTCGGCACGCTCAGGCGGAATTTGCCTTCCTTAACGTACCGCTTCCATCGTGCCGCGAGCTCACGGAAGGCTGTTCGGTCCTCCTCAGTCAAGCCAGAGTCGGCACAGAAGAAGGAAGCGTCGTCGAGGGTGTCGAGAAGGATGAGGAAATCGTGAGGCTGTCTGTAGTGGGGGCGTGATCAATGACCGCTCGGTGACAACGGATGATGGAAGGTTCCGACGCACACGTCCGAGACGAACCAAGGGATGAGCTTCGGGTGGAAGACGACTTCGAAAACGTAGGGTGAAAGAGTGACGAGCCAGTCGGCGAGGACCATGTCGGTGTAGAGCTCGAAGCCCGAGTTGTCGAGGACGATGTCGACCCGCGCGTTCTTGAGCGTGGTGAAGTGCTCCCATGTTCGCTCAAAGTCGTTTTTGAGGACGAAGTGCTGGCCGCGCTCGACTGACTGGAGTTGCTGAATCTCCTCGTGCGTCAGGGACGTCAGAAGCGAGAGGTCCGTCGCATTGCCCCAGAGGTCGACCTCGAGCATGCCCAGCAGGTCGAGCTTGAGCTTCTCCTGGTCGTCGACGGGTCCGTCCTGGACAAGCTTTTGGAGGGAGTTGGCGAGAGCGGCGGCGCCGACCGCGGAAGAGCGCCAGGTCGACAGCTTCTGGCTCGCGAACGGGTCGAAGAGGTTCCAGTGCTTCGCGACAGCGAAGAGGCCCCTCAGTCGGCGGTAGAGATACTGCGAATAGCGAGCGAGGTGAGCTTTCGGGTCCAGCCTGTTCGTCTCGAACAGTGAAGCCAGACTCACGCATTCCGCGAAAAGCCATGGCGCACTGAACCACTTGCTCTGCCCCCTTTCCGCAAGCCGCGCAAGCTCGTCGTTGTACGCGGCCGTGTCGTCGGGAAGGCTGGTCGCTGCGGGAGCGAGGAGGATCAGTTTCTAGTCGAGGTGGGTCAAAGGTGTCGAGGAGGCCGCACCCTGGAGCGGCGAGAGTTCCCGATCATGCCGCATCTCGTAGATTAACCCCGATATATCGTTGATGAGCTGCTTGCCCTCAGCCAACTTCGCCTTCTCGTCATCAGTTGACCCCGAGAGAGTGCCGTTGATCTTGTTCAGTTCGTCGACTACGCCCGTGAGGATGATCGGCCAGCGCTTGACTGTGGACTCAGATCTGGATCAGCTCATCCTGCAAGTCAGCAGAGGTTGTACAGCGAGGGAACGCACCGGTCGATTCGTACGCGAAACTCTCCTTCTGGGAAGCTGAGCAGAGCGGGACAGGCGGTATCCAGGACGGCATCCTAGCAAAACGGCTAGGTACAGGAAGAGCGAAAGGAACGGGAAGTAGCGAAGTGAAGTGTGGAGGAGAGGAAGGGGGTTGAGGAGGTCGGAGTACAAACTGTGGGGAGCCTCTGCTTTCTTGCTCTTCAAATTGACAAGCCTTTGGCAGCGAAGCAGGAATGTCGACAGAAGAGCTTGCTGCGGCGAGTCAGACGATGCTGATCGCGGGATACCATCGCAGGTCCACGTTACAGCAACCACGTCTAGACTGCCCGCCCTCCAATGAGTATGATAACTGCGCGTAGGAGCGGTCAGCGTTTCGTCCGAAGGAGGAGAATTCGAGACGCACCCTTCTCGTAGACGGTAAAGACGATTCCACCGCTGAGGACCAGCCGCGCCAGTCGAGGTGTCGCGCCTCGCCAGAAGCGGAAGATGCCTTCTTCGCTGAAGATACGAGCGGCACAGTGGAACGAGTTGCGGTACTGTGTGCGCGCTTCGAGCGATTGCATACGAGTCTTGATGACGCTGCGAGGGAAGGATCATGTCAGACGAGCCGACGGTCCATACGCGCGAATCGAACTGACTCGAGAGGCATAGTCGCATAGACAGTCACGACACCCGCGATGGCTCCGATCGCGAACGTAACGCCAGCCGGAAGAGTCTCTCCTGGCCGCGAGTTGCCCGAGACGAAGGACTGCGCCAAGACAACGGTTGTAAGTTGAACGTTAGAAAGTAGCAGCTTGGGGACGCACCTTGAGAGTGCCGTAAGTCGTGAACCGGACAGCCGAGTTGGCGCCTTGTCGTGCGGCCTGCGAAAATGAGGGTTCAGACTTCCGATCTTGAGCTGGATCAGCTGGGACACGCACGACTGGCCCGAGACCCCTATAGATGCCGCGGAAGCCCTCCTCCTTGATGATCGACACCGTGCCGTGCACCAAGCCTCGATACCGCGGGACCTCGCGCTTCTGATCATCGATCAGCTTCGTCCTGCGGGAAGTCCTGTTAGCGTCGAGCGCTCTTCGTCAGGGCAGCATTCGCGACAGACTTGATCGTCTCAGACGGCGTGACAGCGAAGACCGCCTCCATCATTCCTGCGCCGAGACCAGCTGTGGAGGCGAAATAATCAGCACCCAGCCTCGCTTCTCCCGGCTTCTCTCCAGCTCACCAAGCAGGCTTCTGGGACCGCTCAGTCGACCCTGTAAAGTCGAAGGCGCATCAGCAACCTATGCAGGCGCAGGATCTAGCAAGAGAAGCGGAACTTACATCCTGATCGACCAGCATCTGCTTGAACCGGTCGTACGACACGAAGCGCACTCCCGCCTTGAGCGCATTGCCCGTCACCAATGCTCCAACGCCCGAATAGAAACCGAGGATGCCTTGACGAGCATATGTCTGCTTCGTGATTGCCCAGAGTCCAGGAGGCTGCGGAAACGAATTCAATCAGCTTGTTCGGCCAGTTTGAGCGGTCGGAGAGACGCACCTTTCCTTCCGTTCGATGTGCGAACTGCGTCTGCGTCTTAAGGTCTGCCCGTGAAAGCGATGGCGTCAGGACAACCTGCTCTCCTCGACGCGCAAGGTGGATAACAGCACATACACTCGAATGGATATGTTGCAGCGCCCTCGACCGCTCCGGCGAACGCTCCGGCGAGGAGCGCAAGGTGAGGGGACTCGTTCTGCGGAGTGAAGCGGTGAGTTAGGCCGGAAAGTGCTGGCCCAGCATCGGGGCAGAACGCACCTTCTTGTTAGCCCTAGACATGTCTGCTGAGTTTGTCAAACAGCAGACTGGAGCAACACAAGCTAGCGAGGAGAATTGTCGCCTCCTGGGAGTCCCTCTTGCCTCCGACGCTTCACTCGAGATGGCTGCATTCGCTCGTGAGGCCGCCGGGCACCACCTGATTCTGGTCAGGACTCCTCAAGGCCCGCTGGAACAGGACCCGTACCAATTGGCGCTCGAATTGCGCGATACGACCTCCGCTTTCGCTCTCCACCACCTCCCGATCCTCTCGACCTCGTTCTGCAACCAGGACGAACTTGTGAAGGCTGTTCGGAGGGTACAATGGAAGGGCAGAGAAGCCTACGACGGGGTTATAATGACGAGCGCGCGGTCCGTTGAGGCGTGGTCGACCGCTCAGACGACTCTCGCCGCTTCAATGTCCTCCGCCGTCCTCTATGCACCATCTGTTTCCTTCTTCGTCGTCGGCAATCCAACAAAAACGAACCTCGCGCGTGTTCCCATCCCCCCTCCGCCAGAAGTCGTCCTCGGGGCCGAAGAATCCGGCACAGGCGAGAAACTCGCATCCTTCATCCTTCGGCACTTCGCATCTTCTCCCGAACCGCCAAATTCCTCTCGACGGCGAAGGCGGCTGCTGTACTTGACTGGCGACAAGAACCGAGACACGGTGCCGCGGATACTGGAGGAAGGCGGCGTCGAGCTGGAGAGTATCCAAGTCTACGCAACAACCAGGGCGCCAGGCTTCCAGGCGGACCTCGAGCGTATCTTTGAAGCCGTCCAGTGCGGAGGGGGCCTCGTCTGGATGGTCCTCTTCTCGCCATCGGGATCGAAGGAATGCCTCGCGGAGTTGCGGCGATGGGGATCTGTCGCGTCCGCCGCCGTACCGACCACCGATTCGCACACGCTCGCGAGTCGATTACGATTCGCAACCATTGGACCGGTCACACAGCGGTTCCTCGAGGAGGAGGGGGTACCGGTCCATGCGGTGGCGGACAAGCCGGAACCTGAGGCGTTGGTGCGGGCCATCCTGGAGGCGACGGAAGCGGAAGAGCAAAGCAGGAAGCACGATTGACGGCGCAACGAGGGAGGCGTGATGCGATACCCTTGCTAGAGATACCCTCATCGATAGAACCCTTCTTGAAGCCAATGCAAATCGCATAGTTGTGTTACAACAACAGCGCATAGCGCAGAACTACCAGAGCCTCGATTTGACCATGTCGTAGCGCGTCAGGCTCGTCAGGTTAATCTTGCGGTTGCGATAGGCCGAGTCGAAGACGTCGTCTGCCAGCAGCGACGCGACTTGGCGGTCCATCTCCTGCTCCAGGGGTCGCTCGTTAGCTGAGATTACAAAGAGGTGAGGGAAAGGGCGCACAGCTTCTTTCGCTGTCACGCCGATCTTGGGTCGCTGTCGGTCGTTCAGGCGCTCCTCCTCTTCCCGCTCAAGCATCGTGCTCCAGCGTTCGGACGCGAAGGCGCGCAGGTTGATTCTGCATAACCATTCGCGTGAGCTGAGGCGCCCGGATAAACATAGGAAGCGGACGGACCCAATGAGCAGCTTGAGGGCGACGAGGCTGAGACGTAGCTGAAGTCAGTTTCCGACAGCAAGACGTCATTGAGAGGTGACGCACCAGATCCACACGACAAACACCGTCAACGCGACCACCGCCCAACTCCCCACTTTCGCGACCCAATCCTCCTCCTTCACAGCCGCCACGATCCCCCTCAACCCAATTGCGCTGCTCATCCGCGACGGCGCGCACTCGTCGACTGCTGAATCGTCCGCGAGCATCTCAAAGGCCTGCGAGATGACGCGCACGACGAGGCAGCCGAGTGGTAGGGCGGCGAAGCCGAGGCGGCGGGCTACGAAGGGGGATTGATCGACAAAGGGTTGCTGCGGCCGGGCAAGAGTGGTGAGCAGGAGTTTTCGGCGACATGGGAGTTGACGCACCTCCGTCGCCCGCTTCGAGCCAGCGCCAGCAACAAGGTCCTTGCACAGAACGTCGACGAATCGGCCGTAGACGCCGGGCCGGATGTGGTTAAACTTGGTAATGAACGCGTGTTTGAGCCAATCAACGAAGCATTCGCTGACGAGAACGACTACCGCGGGTGAGAAGATCGCTTGTAGAAGGGAGAGAGTCGGGAGAGAGGGGAGGGTAAGAGAGACGGAGCGAAACGATGCTGGCAGGAAGGAGAAGAGAGACGACGAAGAGGCGGACGAGAGTTCGATGAGGTTGCGAAGGGCTATGATGAAGAGCATGAGGGCGAGTTGGAAGCGCTCGACAATGTCAGCGCAGGTGAGCTGGAAGAGGTTCTCCTTCTCGAACTTCTTGAAAACGCTGCCCTTGATCTCAACGAACTGGTTCGAAAGAAGGAGTGTGAGGAGAGCGTTGGAGTACGAGTTGATCGCGACGTTGAGGGTGACGAGCTGGTAGAAGAGGACCAGACTGTGCGCGACTGTCGGGAAGGACTCGTTAGTTTCGAAGGGGAGACAGAAACCGACAAACGTACCGACGTAGACCAGGTTCAGGGCAAAAAGCGCAACTGGGCGGATATGCGGGTGACTTCCGTCCGTCCGGCGGCCGAAAGTTTGGCGCGAGAAAAGCGAGTCCTGCAAGTCTTGTCCGAACGAACAGCAGAGGCGGTCGGCGATCTGCGTGCGACGTGCGTTAGCAGCGCTTGCAATTCTAAGGGACCCAGCACGCACCTCCAGCACATTGAAGAGGACGTAGAGCTTGATCGTCTCCTGGCCCCGTACACCGTGGTACATCTTGCTCGCATCCGTGACCCGATGCAGGAGGAATAGCGTCCCAGCGAGTATCGCCACCTTCGTCAAGTCACACTTGTGCGACAAGCGGAGGTGACGTGTCCTCCCGCCGTTTCTTCGGCGGATGAAGAGGTTGTGGAAGAAATTAGCGACGAGCTGGCGGAAGGCGGTAATGGCTCGTAAGGGGAGGATGGTGAAGGTGTAGAGGAACGAGTCCAAGCAGATGAATACGCCGAATAGGATAATCTGGAGGGAAGGCGATCATGAGCAGTTGAAACTGAGCCAAGGCAGCCAACGCACCTTTTCAAGTTCTCGAGGAACGGCGAAAAAGTTGGTCACCCGCTCGCTCTTGATGCCCTCCTCGCCGTCAAGCTCCACCGCAAAGATCTGTGCGAAGCCTGTCAGCGAGGTCGCAGTCACTGGGCAAGCGGAAACGCACCTCCTCCTGCAGATAGTCCCATAGCGTATGCGGCAGCCGCTTAAGACTCTTTCTCCGTCGCAATGGCACTTCTTCCATCCTCTCAGACAATGCAGACGTGGGACTCGCGGGCCCAGGCGAAGTGTCTGACCCATCCTCCGCTTCTCTGGTCAAGGGAGTGGTAGCGGACGGAGTAGGCGATGGCGGAGTGGCGACGAACTCGGGCGCCGAGTGGATCGACCCAACGGACATCGAACGCTCTGTCCGAGGTGTATCGTGCCCGGTCCCCTGCTCCTCCAGCCGCTCTTTCCACACCCCGTTCGGCGCGGCTTCATCCCCTCTTCCATACTCCGCCTTTATACGCAGTTCGCTCGGCAGCTGCGTGTGCAGCGGGCCCGGACTGTCGAGTATGACAGGCTCGCCCGCGCCGTGCGAGCCGGTGTCGCCGTTGACGAGCGGCAGAAGCGGAGGTGGGGAGGGACTGCGAGGCGGCGAGGGAAGGGACGTGTGCGCGTAGTTGTACTCGGATAGGTCGTCTTTGAGAGATGCGCCGGTTAGCGTCAAATCTGGCAACGAGCGCGAGAGTGAGGGCAGGCCCGCCATAGCATTGAGAGTGAGCGGAAGGAGGACGAGAGACAAACAGCTCGATCTCTGGAGGGTATCCCGGTCTTCGAGACTCGAGAAGATGCAAATGGGATGAAGTACAGGAAGGACTGCGAGACGAACGCCTACTGACTTATCCGGCGGACTGCAGGAAATGCGATGGGTTCTGTCCGGACGACCTCACCGGCGGTGAGCACGCCTACGTGTGGCTGCACCTGGTACTGCAGTGAGAATGTCGCCGAGACGTTGCTGCGAGCGAAGCGAGAGACCAGGAGAATCAGTTTCGAGTCTAGACGAGCGAGGCAGCGAAGAGGAGCGCTTACCTGAACGTGCTGGAGATCTCCTTGAACTCATACTTTTGTTTGCCGTCCTGAACATTGATGCGCGCGTGTCGGGGCGAGCGTACGATCCTGTCCCAGACAATGACCGTGTTGTCCGGCTGCGATGAGAAACGGCGGATGCGAGTCAGCTCGTGTCGTTCGTGAGACCTTGTACGAGGGCTGTCGACGCACGTATTCTGGGGTCGCGTAGTCGGCAGTCAAGTACACGAAGACCTGCTTCGTGTTCCAGTTGAACAAGGGCGTGAGGTCTGCGTGCAAGGCAGAGATAAACGGTCAGCTCGCAACCTCTTGCAGCCGAAACCATGCGAGAGGCACTCACCGGCCTTGAGATCAAACTTGACAAACGCAAACTCGCGCTCCTTTGCGCGCCAGTCGTGCTGAGAGCGTCCGAGGAGGACGTTGAGGTGGGGAACGCTGAGCGATGCTGGCGCGAGTTTGGCGGGGACGAGGAAGGTGGTCGCGGAGATAGCAGCAAGTAAAGTGAGAAGCACGGTCGTTGCAAGCGCTCTGTGGGTCACAGAAGCGGTCAGTCCGCGTTGTCGAGCGAGTCGAGGAGAGGGTGCGTGGCCGTTGCCACGCTCAGGCTTGCGCGGCCGGACAAAGACGTAGAACGGACGAGATGTTGCTCAGACGCTGTGCTAGCGAATGCATCGCTCCGGAACGACTTGGCGAACGAGTCGACGATGTGAAGTTGTGAGATTGCTTCCTCTGGACACACCAACCACACGCACACCACCAGGGACGCCTTGAACGACCTCAGTTCACTCAGAACAACCTTCCAACCCACCACGACTTCGCCCCGACCCCCCGTATACCGCTGTTGTCCTTTCATCACCCCTTCGCCTCGAACCCTCAGCACGATGCGACCAACCGCTCTCCTTCGCGTGCGGGTCATCCCCGTGTCCGCAATTCCGCGCAACGAGATCCGATTGCCCCCCAACCCCGCACCCAAGCGCGACCCGAAGTCGACAGACTCGCCTACTATCGAGCGCCTCCTCAAAACGCTCAACCGGCCTTTGCGAGCGAAGCAGCAGGAGGTTGCGGCGCTGGCACGGCAATTGCAGATAGGGAACAAGGAATTGAGCCTTGAGGCGGCGGAACAGGCGGCGCGGGAACAGCTGAGCGTTGCGCACGATGCGGTCGCCGACCTCCCGCCTAACCTTAGGATCAACGAGTATGTGCCAAAACGGACGGAGTACGCTGGTCTGAAGAGGGAGCACAGAGAGATCGTGAGTCGGATGGACCGCTGTCATGACAAGCGCCTGCTGACCATCCTCGTCTCACAGCTCAAGAGGCTGCGTCGGGAGGCATAAGACGACGGAAGAAGGGCGGCGCGTCCCCGCGTGTACCATCAGATCGCATTGCAGGCACTTTCTAGACTATCGGCGGGGCTTGGAAAGTTGCGGCCGTTCTGAACGGCTCGACGTGGTGCGGATTCGACGGCCTGGGAGACGCTTTCTCGCATGCTTGCGCCTGGCTACCAGCCTACTGGCTTTGAAAAGTTCTGACATTGCCGCACACGGATCAGAAATCCCTCAGTCGCGAAAGTCATCGCCGTTGCCCTCCTTTCCCAAGTTGCTTTCCTTCGTCGCGGTCGTCATGGCCCACCTTGCTGCCTGCGTGCCATGGCCTGCTCCGGCCTTCCATACAAAGCGGCCAGATGCCACACGATCAACTGCCTCAGCTCTCCCGCCCTCCTCGCTGCCACACCCAGCGTCTCGTTTCCAGGAGGTCCTTCGTTCAACCTCGCGACATTCGCCCGGAAGTGCAGTGCCGGGCAGCTGCTTCGTTAAAAGTGCGCGAAAGAACGATGGAATGTCGAATGAGGGGCTCGACGCTCTCGAGGAGCTGAGTTGGGAGGGCAACACGGTGGTGTGGGGTCGGGGAGGAAGTGTCTTTCGGACGTTCACCTATGAGGAGAAGGGGGAGAGCGTTACGCAGGCGCTATTTGCGGACTTCTCGGTGCCCGCCAAGCCAGCGTGCGATCCGTCCGCCGCGTCGCCTACTGCCTCGACTTCCGCCCAGCGGCTCGACAACGATTCTTCCTCTTCCCTCTTTAGTCCTTACCGCAAACCCGTCACTTCGTCTTGGTCAGACGATCCTCTTCCACTCCCAGCTGATCCGACCACCCTCAAACCGCCTCCCGAAACCCGCCTCGACCGCACACTGATCGTCCTCCTCTCGACAGTCGCCTTCGCCTACCCTTCCAAAGGCGGCAGCATCCCTTTTCCTCTCCCCTTCCGCGTCGAACGAGCTTGGCCGCTCGATCACGGGATCTTGCTGGAGCGGAAGATGGAGGGGAGGGAAGTCTGGGCGGAGGACGTCACGGCGCAACTACCGACGCTCTACACCCTGTCAGATTTGTACGAGGTGAAGGCCGTTGCGGTCGTTCCGTCTTTCCGGCGTAAGGGCATGCGGGAGAAGGGCGAGGTCGAGACGGACGGACCGATTGTATCTGTCGAGGATCTTGACGAGAAGGTCGTTTTCGTATCGACGATGGAGCGCGCGGGCGAACCGCCTGTCGCGGTGTCGATGAACGAGAAGACGAGGAAGGTCTCAGTCTGGGAATACGGGCGGTTGATGGCAAAGCTCGAGGAGAACGAGGGCGCGAATGGTCCGGTGCTCGCTGAGCTGGATACGAAAGGCAAGAGCATGGCTGTCGCCGGGGATGGCGGAGAAGAAGCGAACGGGGCAACGTCGGTCGGCATGTCTCGCGGACGCGGCAGCCTCAGCGGAATGAAGCGGAAACTGGCGGACACAAGCGCTCACTCGGCGTCGATGCCTGAGGAACGGTCCATCCGTCGAGCATCCGGTCAACACGTCGGTTCGTCCAAGGGTCGACCTCGGCTCTCGACCTCGCGCGTAATTGACCCGCAAGACGAGCTGCTCGAAGCGCTCAGTCACAACGCGGAACCTCTGAAGCCTCCTCCGAACGCAACTTCCTGCGCTGCACTCCGGCGGCCTGCGACTATCGATCGACGAACAAGCATGACTCGCAATGACTTGAGCGTGACGATGGACCGGATGGCGCTGAGTCAGGGTGCGAGCAGCGCGGGAGGCGGAGAGCTCGAGCGCGAGGCAACCATGTTCTTCAGCGAGGCGGAACAGACGGGTGCGGCGAGTGAGGTTGTCTTGCGTAGGTTGTGGGATGCAGATCTTGGGAATCTTGAGTGCGTTGTCTGTTCCCAGCATGTCACAGACGGTGTGCTCATTCCCGTTGTGCAGCACAAAGGACATCTCTGCCTTTCTCTTCGACACGCGCTCGTCAGAGAGGTCGTCTCTCGCCATCATCCTTCCTTTCGCGCACGTCCTCCTCATCCTACAACTCAACACCGCACCTGACGGCTCAATCGCCATATTCCCTCTTCGCGAAGTGCAAGCCTCTTCAGCCACAACCGTTTTCGCAACCCGCTCAGCGGTTCTCGACCTCGCCTACCTCCGCCCAGACGGGACGCTCGCCGTCGTGACAGCCGGTGGGGGAGAAGAAGATGTGGATCTACCTCCTCTCGCAGCCGACGATCGACCAGCGCGACTCGCCGGCAATGCTTCCCGCAAGATGATTATCGTCACCGTGCAGCGCAAACGGTTTATGACCTGTTTTCAAACCCCGCCCTGTCGCCTGCTGCGAGACTGCCTCGAAGCTCTCGCAGCGGTCCTTCCGCTCGACGACTTCGTCCAGCTGCAGGCATCGTTTGTGCATCGGCGGAGTAAGAGCGATGCGGTCTCTGGCCTGGACGACCTCGAAGCTGTCCTCGCACCGCTGTTCGGCATCGATATGGCGGCAGCGGGTGTCGGTCCGGATCCCTTTGAGGCGTTCCGACGAAGACGCGCCGGATCTCAGCCTGCTTTCCCCTTACGCGCCTCGACGACGGTCCCTCCTTTGACCGCTTTCGTCGACTCGCCGTTGCCCGACCTGCCAGATCAGCTGCAGGCAACGCTCTTGACACTCCACCTCGTTGTTCAAGACGTTCGGCTATCGGCACGCAGACGGAAGGATGTGGTGAAGCTCGGTCGATTGGTTGCGCGATTGGCAAGTGCAGCGGGATTGTTGGGCTGGGTCGACTATTACAGGCGGCTGCTCGGGGCAGCTCTCGAACCCGTGCAGGTCGGTGCGTTGCCCAGCTTTCCCTCTGCCCCCTAAGCGATGAATGACTTATTTTGTTGACTTCGCAGCTCTCGGCCGCACCGCATCGCGCCTTCCCAGCACTCCGCCAGACCTTCTCACCCACCTAGCCGCCCTCTTCCGCAGCGAGTCTCGACCGACCACTGATTTCGACCTCTCAAGTGTTGCCGACAGCTTCAGCCTCGTTCCTTCCGGATTCTACGGCTCTACAATCGTCGCGAACCGCCTCACGTCCGCCATCATCCGCCTGTACGCGATTTTCAGCGATGGTTCTGCCGGTCGACCAGCACTTCGCATCCATTCAGCCGTGAGATACATGATCGACGAGCTGCACTGGACTGCGGAGGACCTTGACGGCTTGACCTTCGCGGTCGTCCTGCCGCTGCGCGAAGCGATCAGATCGTGCCCACTCGACCCACCTGACAACTGGCCCGTCGAGGCGTACAACCTCATCCGGCGTACCGACCTCGCCCGTCAGCATGGCGCGGCCCAGCGTACGGCGCCAGCGAGTCAACCCGAATCCACTGCGGTTGTGACGAGCATCGACGAACTCGCTCAGCGTGTGGGAAGGCTACCGACACCGCCCGCAGGCTCTGCCTCATCGGCCTCGATGACCGCCAGCCAGAACCCGGTCCCGCGCGCCGCTCGTTTCAACGAGGACAAGCGTCTAGAGGAAGTGACCCGGATGCTCCAATTCGAAGAGCCTGTCACTATCAGCGCTGGCGACAGGACCATGTGAGTTCCGCCAGAACGCTTCTCCTCGTCTCGCTTGTTAACCTCGTCTACCTCCTCGCAGCGACCAGCTCACTCCACAGATACAACAATCCGTCTTGCTCGCCCTCTCGCAACGCACACTCTCGCTTCCAGTCGGTTGGGCCATCTTCCGCTTCCGAACGAAGAGTCTGCAGCCTTCCGACGCGATCAAGATCGGCAAGATCAACGCGTCGGCCAGGATCATTCCGATGCCTTCCCCTATCGCCCTCGTTGATAAGGAGCGCGAGCCAACGGCAGGAGCGCCGCCCGACCGCTTCGAATGGCCTGACTTCCACGCCGGCGTCTCGGCAGCACTCGAACTCCAACTCGACGGCGGGCAAGCGGTTGACAGCTCGCAGATTTCGTTCAATCGCCCGGCCGACCTCGACTCGCGGCATGCGGGCTTGCTGTACGGTCTCGGCTTGAGCGGCCAGCTCGGCTCGATGCTCTCGAGCCAAGCCTACGACTACCTGAAGAGCAAGCACGACCCAACTTCTGTCGGCATCCTGCTCGGTCTCGCCGCGTCGTATCTCGCAACGTGTGACGCGACTGTCACGAGCGTCATCTCCATCCACCTGCCAGCACTTCATCCGCCGCGCTCGTCGCCCCTGAACGTGTCCGGCATGACGCAAGCCGCTGCTGCCGTTGCATTAGGTCTCGTGCACTTCGGCTCGGCGAGGCGAAGTTACGCCGACGTTCTCCTCCGCGAGCTGTGCGGCATCAAGGTTACGAACATCGACGACGGTTCACAATGTCGCGAAGCATACGCTTTGTCCGCCGGCTTCTCCTTCGGCTTGATCATGCTAGGGGCGGGACGACGAGACAAGACCCGCTCGTCGAAGGAGGTCGACCACCTCCGCATCTTCCGCGCCTTGATCCTGGGCGAAAGCAACAACGCGCTATCTGGTGCGCAATCGGCCAAGAACATCACAGACGTCAACGTCACGTCTCCGGCTGCGACCGTTGCCGTTGGCTTGATGTACCTGCGGTCGGAGCGCAAGGATGTCGCGGAGATGCTCGAGATCCCCTCGGCGCCTCGCAACCTCGACTGCGTTCGACCCGATCTGCTCCTGCTCCGTACGATCTGCCGCAACCTTATCCTGTGGGATCAGGTGGCCAAATCGAAGGAGTGGATCGAGTCGCAGCTTCCTTCGTTCCTCGGCAGTGAGGCGGCTGCAAACGCGAAGGCGCCCGACGCCGACTTCGACATCGCTCGGTGGAACATCGCAGCCGGCGCATGCTTCGCGATGGGCCTCAAATTCGCTGGGACGGCCGCCGCCGACGCGCATGCTACCCTCATTCATTACCTCGACCGTCTGAGTCGCGCGTCTTACGTCAAAAGTCAGTGCATCGTGTCCCTTTCTTGATGCGACCTCTGCTTACCCGGTTGCTTACGCAGCCTCGTCAATTCAAGGCAAGATGAAGCGTCAGGCTCTTCGCGCCTCGCATGCCGCCCTCAGCCTCGCCCTCTCGATGGTCATGGCAGGCACGGGCGAGATCAATGTACTTCGACGTATTCGAGTCGCTCACGGTCTCTTCAGCGACGGCATCACCTACGGCAGCCACCTCGCCGTCCACATGTCGCTCGGCCTCCTCTTTCTCGGGCAGGGCAAACAGACTCTCGGCAATTCCGACGCCGCCGTCGCTGCACTCTTCCTCTCCCTCTACCCGATATTTCCGTCCTCCTCGAGCGAGAACTGCTTCCACCTCCAAGCGTACCGGCACCTCTGGGTCCTCGCCGTCGAGCCGCGCTACCTCGAAGCCCGGGACGTCGACTCTGGCGAGCCTGTCTTCCTCCCCGTCCGCCTCCGTCTCAAACCCGACGGCGTTTCTGGCCAATCGAGCGGTAAGGCGGCAGTCAAGCAGCTCGTCGCGCCAACTCTCATCCCCAGCATCTCGCAAATCGACGCCATCCAGGTCGACTCGCCGCGCTACTGGGCGTTCGCGCTCAACCTCTCCTCGAACCCGTCCCACCTCGAGCAGTTCCTCCACGACAGCACGCTTCACGTCAAGCGCAAGACGGGTCACTTGAGCTATGCGCAGGACCCCCGGGGGATTCGCAGCATCTTCACCCGGTCGAAAAGCGAGACGGGCTCGTCGGTGTTCGACTTCGGTCAGACGGCGAGGATGCTCTCGACGAGCGCGAATGGGCTGCGGGACTTTGTCGCGGCGTTTTCGGGCGACGAAGAGACTGTTGCAGCGACAGCGGCACTCTGCCTCCGGAAGGATGCGAAACGACCGCCCTCCGAGTTTGAGGCCTTCTCCGCTTCAGTTCTCCTCGAGTGCCTCACGATGGACAAGCGCGACGTCGCGCCGATCTACCGCGCCATCTACTCAGCCATTAAGAACCTCGAAGCCGCCCTCGACACCGCTTCCTCCGACTCAACTTCCGCCGCCCTTATCGAGACAGACGACCTGCGCTTCGTGATCGATTTCTACGTGCTTGGCGCGTACAAGTCAATCTTCAGCCGAGTCGGCGCACCTGGTCCGTCTTCGTCGAGCAGCAAGTCCAAGTCTGGCTCGTCGACCAGCCGCGAACCCCTCCTCCACCCATCCTTCATCTCGCACCTTTCGTCGACCCTCTTGGCTCTCGGATCGAGCGCTGTCAACGAGGATGGATTGAGCACGCTCAAGCGGTACCTTCGCGAGCTGGGCGAGTGGCCGACCGACGGTCCTCTCTCGACGCGCCTCTCATTCGCCCTTTCGCATCTCCGCCTGCCGTCTTTCTCGAGTCTCTCGCAAATGCGCGACCTGGTCCGACAGGCCCGGCAGAAACAGAATGCGAATGGGAAGGTCATCGAGGTCTTGTTGCGAGCGACGGCGAAGAAGGTGGAGGAGATGAAAGGGAGGGGCACTGCGTGGAGCGAGGAGGGCGAGAGGAGAATGGTCGAGAGTTGGTGCGCGACGTGAGACGGGAGGTGGAGCGTATTTAGCCTGGACGCTGGAACTGTTGTCGGAATCTCTCTTTCTCTTCATGTCTCTTCTACGGATCGCGGTGAGAACCGATATGATACAGATTGGAGGAGGCGCTAGACCGGTAGGTACTGCGAAACAGAAGAGAGTGAGGGAATGCGTTACAAGAAGCGTGCGTATGTGAGCGAGACGCACCGAACTCGCTCCGCGCATAGCCATCCGTGATCCAAACGAGAGCGTCGCCCATCCTCCACTGATCGTCGAAAGGAAAAGTCAGCCAAAGAAGCAGAACGAGCGAGAGGTGCTGACGAACGGGAAGTCTGCGGAAAGACAGGGTCAGTGTCGAAGCGGAACGAAAATGGCGAGATGAACGTACAAGAGACGAAATAGGCAACCAGCGCTAAGCACTGCACAATGGCGCAGACTAGAGTGCCGAGATAGGATTGTTTCTGTGAGATGCCGTGGAACCGCGATCAGCTTTCCCCGCTCAGCGAGAGGATCGTGACCTGAAGGCCACGAGCAACTTACGACGAGTGCAAAAATGAGCGTAAGGATGAGCGAGCCGAAGTAGGCGGCGGTGAA
Organism: Rhodotorula sp. S30-09; assembly: GCA_023628235.1. NCBI lineage: Eukaryota > Fungi > Basidiomycota > Microbotryomycetes > Sporidiobolales > Sporidiobolaceae > Rhodotorula > Rhodotorula sp. S30-09. The sequence continues at coordinate 146,860 of JAMALD010000016.1, forward strand.
GGGTAGGCGTTCCGAGCTGAAGATGTGCTTGAGGTGTGCAAGAGGGCCCTGCAGGATGGCAAAGCCTGCCATAAAGAGGACCTGTAATCAAGCACCCAGGGAGATCCGTCAGCCTACTCGTCCCGCAGGGCGACGGAACACAGAGAAGCGAAACCTACGCTTCCCAGGGTGAACGAGAGCTGCGAGCGGAAGAGCTTGCATGTCAGCTGGATGAGCTCGCGTCGCGTATGCGACACCTCACACGCACCACAAACTTCCTTGGCTTCACTGCCAGCATCGGGAGACCCAAGAAAAAGGCGATGGCGAAACATGCGGCCGCTCCTGCGATGCACATGAGGAAGCCGACGAAGCGCTCCCATCGACTCAGCGCGAAGTAGCTGCGGCGAAGTGGTCAGCAAGGGGCACTCGTCGTGGTTGAACGAGATGCGACGCACGCCTCTTCCTCGTTCGTGCGCTCATTCGAGCGGAGTGGGATTGCGCCGGAGAGAGCGGAGGTGAAGCGGGCAAAGGGTGACTGTTCGCTCGGCTGCGACTGCGAGTCGTCTGAGACACCCTGCGCCCACCGGACTGCGTGCACGAAGGAGCCTGTGTGAGTACTCGAGCAGGTCTGGTGATGACGGGCGAGGAGGCGAGGTGGGGAGCAACGAGGACCACGACAGCGATTGAGCGGGTCAGTGCGGGATCCAGAAGCCACTCACAGCCTTGCAAGTTCTGGCTGAACGACTGCTCGCTCATCGTTGCTGGTTGAGGCGAAGTATCGCTGGACAACCTTCTTCTCGACCACAACCTCATCATTCGACCACCGCTGGGACGTCTTCTGACTGCTTGGGCTATCATTTGACCCTCCACGAACGCGATGCCAGCCGACCCGACCCCGACAACACTCGCCGCCGAGCCAGGCTCCTCGTCAAAGACGCACTTCCCCCTCGACGCCAAATTTCCCGTCTACGCTATCGTATGGACAGACGACTCGACCGTTTTGCTGGCTGGAGGAGGCGGGAGCAGCCGAACGGGTGTCAAGAACCGGATCGTGAGTTGTTTTCAGTGCGTTCGGGACATGTGGAGCGTGGCTGGTTCGCAAGGGAGGCATGCTGGCGAGAGGGAAGTCCAGCGTAGTGGAGACGGGAGAGTGACTCTGTTGGAACTGCTCGGAGTGTCAGCCTGCTGATTCGCCCGCTGACGCCTTGCTGCTCGCAGTCCATGTACTCCGTCGACTCGCAGAAGCGACAACTTTCGCTCGTCACCGAACACGAGCTGTCGAAGGAGGAGGATGCGCCGATGACGATGGCTGTCAACCGGAAGGTGCATTTGTCGTGAGTGCTCGAGTGGTGCGGCTAGATCTGACGGTTCTCCTCCTCCCAGGCGAAAGCGCTCGTCGCTGGTATAAACTCGTCCGCCGAACAGCTGGAAAAGGGCGTCAACGAGAATTTGAGGGTGTTCAGCTACGACGACAAGTCGTGAGAACAATCAGTCCGCGCCTGAAGGCGTGTCCAGGCTGATCCTCGTTTCACCAGGATCACGCACGAGAAACGGAAACAGACATTCACGTCTGTCGACCCTAATCATTACCAAGTGCCTCCAACTCTCGCCTCTACGCCGACTCCACAGGTTGACCTTGTTGCGCGGCCCGCAGAAAGTGACCGCCTTCTCCCGCTCGACTCCTCCCCTTCTCGCCGCCGGCTCGACCGACTCTCAGCTCTCGCTCCTCACGTATCCGGAACTCGAAAACGTCCTCCCAATGCTGCAATACGAGAAGGAGGAGATCTACGATGCCGACTTTGATGATTCGGGCGGCATGGTGGGCTCGCATTCTTCGATCGTCGCTGCCTGCGCCATCTGTTGTTCCCGAGGCTCAACTGATGAACTGCTCGTCCACAGCTGGTGGGAACGTCATCGGACAAGCTCTGCGTCTGGTCGACAAAGGCTGCGGACAACGAGGCGACGCCCGAACCGCTGCAAGTCATTGAGCGCCCAGTCCTGAAGAAGGAGCTGGCGTGCACCTTCCGAGCAGCCAAGTGCGCTCGCCTACCATCTACGCCTATGAGCTTGTTGCCGATGCCCACCCTCGCAGATTCGGCCGCGCGCAAACCGCTTCGAACCTCTACACCGTCGTCAACGCATCACCCGCCACGCGCGTTCGCAAACCCCCTGCAGGATCACAAAAGGCGTTCGTGAGCCTGTGGGACGCGAGGGCGTGGAAGTTGCTCAAGACGAGGACGGTCAGCCAGAAACCAGTCACGGCGTTTGATGTCAGGTGCATTCGCGAGATTTGCAATATCGCGTCTCATGCGTTTGTGTGAAGGGACACTCATCCTGGACAATCGCGCTTGACAGCGAGGACGGCACTCTATTGGCGTACGGCTCGTCCGACTTGAGCGTCGGAATCCTCGATGCGGTGACTCTCCGAGTGCGTTCAGCATCTCGTCCACTCACGGGGATATCATACTGATGCATGACGATCCACACAGCCGATTCTCACCGTCTTGCACGCGCACGACTTCCCCGTCACCTCGCTTAAGTTCAACCCGTCCGCCTCGATCTTGATCAGCGGCAGCGCGGACAACAGCGTGAGAGTCATCGAGGTGCCGAGTCCAGGCCAGCGAGGTGTGTCCGCCTCTCCCCTGCTCGACCCCGCACGAAGCTGACACGGACGTGCGCCCGCAGGAGGCAACTCGACTACCTACACCGTCCTCTTCACCCTCCTCGTCCTCATTCTCGCCATCATCATCCAGATGACGTTCGGCGAGGACCTTCTGCGTGCTGCTAGGTCAGTTTTGTGAGGTTGCGTGGGCTGTCTATACGTTATCCGTCGTTTCGAGCCGTTGAATGGTAGTCTCGGTGCCGTTCTGCAAGAGCTTTCCGGGGTCGCCCGTCCACCTGTCGAGCTGTACGGGAGCCTCGCTGCTGTCACGAATGCTCCTCATTCCCTCCTTACTCGACCTCCCCCACCGTCATCCTCCCTCGGAACGCTTTCCCTCTTCACGCTCACTCCCTCACGCGCTTGCTGCTCGATCACCATGTCAGACCAAGAGACTCTGCTTTCCATGGGCTTTGCCGAAGCGCAGGTCACCAAAGCTCTCCGCGCGACGAAGAACAGTGGTCTGTCGCCCGCGTGAGTGCCGCCCGCTCTCGCCTCCGCCGCTCGCTGGGCTTACGGCACGTATTCGCAGACTCGACTACTTGGAGAAGCACGCGGACGAGGGCGAGGAGTTCTGGGCTGAGCCGGTCGAGGGAGAGGAGGAGGGCGGTGTCGATCTCGAGGCGAAGGTGCGTCGACTTGCTCTGAGAGACCTGCAAAGGCCTTGCTTACGATCTTTTGGGCCATCTCGCAGAGCCTGAAGTGCTCAGAATGCGGCAGTGCGTTCTCTCCCTCTCGTCCCTCCTTCCGCCCCACTCGTTCACTTCGCTTCCTGTCTCACCACCCGCACAGAGCTCTTCCGCAACCAAGCACTCGCGCAGTATCACTCTACGAAGAGCGGCCACACTGAATTCGAGGAGTCGACCGAGGAGTTGAAACCGTTGACGGAGGAGGAGAAGGCGCAGAAGCTGGCGGAGGTGCGTTGCGGCTCACGACTTTCTGCTCGCGGTCCACTTTTGCTGGCCAGCGCTGATCTGTATAAACGACGCTGTCGCACAGCTCCGCGCGCGCATGGAGGAAAAGCGCAAAGCCCAAGCAAAACTCGATGCAGACGAAGCGCGCAGGAACGAGGAGATCCGTCGCAAGTCGGGCAAGGACGAGGCGGTGGCCAAAGCGGATCTGCAGTTGAGGGAGGCGGAGAAGCAGGCTGCGTTGCGCAAGAAGGGTGAGCTTCGCTCGGGTTGTCTCTCGCGTCAGGGCTAGACGGGTTCTCCTCGCGCGTGGACGTGCTCGCTAGCGGGTCTCTGACACTTCCCACTCCGCACTCCGCAGAGAAAGCCGACGACCTCGCCGCTCGTAAGCGCATCAAGGAGCAAATCGAAGCCGACAAGCGCGCCCGCGCCGAGAAGACTGCTCGCGAGAAGGCTCTTCGCGAAGGGCGCAACCCGGACGCCGCCGTCTCCGCTCTCTCCTCCGGCTCTCCCGCATCCACACCCGCCCAGCCCGCCGCGAGTACCGCACCCGGTGAGAAGAAGACGTACGATAACGCGAGGTTGCAGATTCGTATGCCTGAGGGTGCGCCACTGGTGCATTCGCTGCCGGCTACGAGCACGTTGCGTGAGGTGGTCGAGTGGGTCGAGGTACAGACTGGGATGGACAGCGTGACGTTGACGTGCTCGTTCCCGAGGTGCGTCCGCATCCCTCTATGCCATCTCGCCGCTCTGCCCTCTCTGCTTCTGCTGACTCTTTTACGGACGAGACAGGAAGACCTACGGCGCATCTGACCTCGACAAAGACCTCAAGACGCTCGACCTCGTCCCCTCGGCCGTCCTCCTCGCGCAGTAGACAGTGTCTCCGTCAACAACTCTCGCTTCCATCTCGCATACGTCCCTGCATGTTTTGTACAGCAATGCAAACCTCGATTGTCTCGTACACCAACGCTGACGCTTGTGGGTTGAGAGGATCGGTGTATACTGTCAAGTGCGCCGGAGGAAAGAATGGAAAGTAGCTGGGCGGGCAGCCATGTTGCACGGTCTGCAACGAGGCAAAGAGTGCAGTCGCCACAGGCTGGACACGGATCAAAACAGAACGTACTGCAGAAAGGGAAGACAGCTACAACAGGATACAGCTGAACAGTTCACACAAAGCAGAAGTGGTGGTACAGGGCCCTCGGACCCTATGAGTTCTCCCGCTTTTCGCGACTGCGCTCTGTAGCAGCAGCATCCAGCATGTCAGGGGGAAGCCGAGCAAGGGAGGATGAGGGTGGGAGGCGCACCTTCTACACCCAGCGCCGTCGCCAAGATCAGCTCCGTTAGATGTGCGTAGTGCTGCATCCGACCAGCGTCTCTGTCAGTCCAAGCGTCTACTCAAGCCGATCCAGGAGAGAGAAGCGCACCGGATTGATCTGCAGCGTCCCGTCTTTCGAGATAGCGAACGACGGGGTACGCCAGTGCGCGACTAGCGTTCGTTGGGCCTTCGGGATCTTGGCGTCGGTTTCTGATTTTTTCCATAGCTGCCCACGCACTGTAGTCAGCCTCATTTCTCCAAACAAACCAAAGCATGCCGCCTGGGAGAAAGGGAGATGGAAAGAAACGAATGCGACGCACCGACCAGTCGTAGTAGCTCATCCAGATGCTGTCTTGCTTCCATGTGTACAACTCGCCTGTAGTAGTATCGGCAAACTCGTAGCGCATGTTGAAGGTTCCTTGGCGGATGCAATTGGTTGAGAAGCCGGCTCTGCCCAAAAACCAGCCGTCAGCTCCGGGTGATCCAAGCTTCACAGCGAGGGGAAGGAGGTGGTAGGTAGAGCGAAGGTACGCACGGCCAGATGATCTCAAAGGAACTGCTCCACGATCCGCCCTTGACCAGCTTGCACACCTCTGGCCCGTCCGGCCCGCCGCGCCTGAGCGACAAGTCCCACCGTGCGCTGAAGAACTTGACAGGGAAATGGAGGTAGTAGCTGGTGGTACACACGCGCATCAGCCACGATGAGAGAGAAAGGGGGAGGTGGGGAGGAACGAGGGACGCACAGCATGACCTGTTTGTCCGGCCCAGTGACGATGTCGTCCTTCCCCCACATTCTCCCATCCTTGTAGACGTGGTACTCCGCAAAGTCGACCAATGCAACCTGGTGCTGCTGGTTCGGCTGAGAGGAGGACCCACCATCAGCGTGGGGAGGAGGCGAGTACGCGGGAGGTGCGCCGTCGTTTGCTGTAGCGCGGCGAGGTGTCAGTAGGCGTCTGTTTGAGAGCGTAGTGGACGTGCATGTGCCCATGTGCGTTGCGATGCGGTCTGCGAGTGAGCGGGAGGAGAGCACGGGGGAGAGGAGGCGATGCAGGCGGATTGCTCGGCCGGATCAGCGTCGGGTCCCACGGGTGAGCAAAGTCCGGTGAAGTCCGGTGAAGTCCGGTGTGTGGGCTCGACAGCAACTAACGGGCGTAACAACGACACGCAGCAGGTGAGCGGGGACGACACGCCGACAGCGGAAAGCTGTAAGGGTGCAGCCCCCTAACTCAGCGCAGATGCGAGGCAGTGATGGTAATGTACGGGTCGTACAGGAGCGAGTGAACGCTGAGCGGGTAATACGCTGAGAGCGAGTTGCACGCTTGGGGTTTGTTCGTCTCGGAGCGGAGTGCTGGACAGCACGGTGAAAAGGACAGGGGGAAAAGAGAGGAGGGGAGCGGCGTATAGGGGCGGTACAAGCTATCGTAGATCGATAGCAGAACGGAATCGAGCAGATGGAAGCGAGAGGGATAACTGCAAAGCGATTTGCGATGTAAAGTGATGAGAAGGAGAAGAAGAGGCGCCCAAAGGCGGCGCCGACTTAAGGGGAGCTACGGAGGACGAAGAGAAGGCAGAACAAAGGGGAAACAAGCGAGAACGGAGGCCGAGCGAGAGAAAAGGGAGCGAGAGACGCCGCCGACGACGGAGTCGAGGCGTTGCCCGCTCACAAAAGCCTGCCCAAGTGTGAGGTGACCGACAGCCTGGCTCCGCAATGTGTGTAGACAGATGGCTGACGCAACGTGTCAGTCGTCCGTGCGAGTGCGCCTGCAAGTGTGCAATCGGCTCCCGGAAAACTCTGGTGAAGCGAACAAGGCGGCGGACAGGGGGACGCGGAAGCGAGAGTCTCATCGGGACGGAGAAGTTGTGCGCTCGGGCGACGACGACGACGCTCGCTCACTCTCTCACCACTCGCTGGCGTGCCACAGTGGACTTGGACAAGCTCAGGGATCAGTTCAGACAGGCTGATCTTCAAGGCGCGCAACGATGAGCACCTCGCTCGCGGCGCAGCTCCAGGCTCGCCAGACTCTCGACGCCTCTCGCCTCCTGTCAGCCAAGGCGCTCAAGCACCCGCCGACGTTCATCTTCACGCCGCGCCACGCAGCATCGGTCTCCACCGCCGACCTCCACTCGCTAGCGTCGAACGCGTGGGAGCAACTCGCTGCCCTCGACCCGTTCTTCGATGCGCACTTCAAGGAGGTCCTGGGCGAGCAGAGCAAGACGCTCGACAGGACTGGCTTGACGAAGGAGGAGAATGAGAAGGTGGGAAAGACGGTCGACAAGGTGCTGAGGGCGCTCGGGAAGCACATGCTCCTCAAGCCGGCTGGCATCGTCCTCGAGTGGCTCGTCCGTCGGTTCAGGTGCGCAGCCGTGCATCTTGCCTGCTAGAAAGTTCTCTTGCTGACCTGCTGAGCGTCCCGCAGGGTCCAGGACTTCAACGTTCCCGGCTTGATCGCCCTTTTCCTCCCGTACCACAACACTGCCCATTTCCCCTCGGCGCTCAACCTCCTCAACGAGCAGTCCCTCGCAACCACTCCGTTTGCCGCCCTTATTCCTGCGAAGAAAACCCTCGCGTCCATCGACCTGACCGCGATCATCGACCTCCTCCCTCCCTTCTCGCGCTCGACTACCGCCCGCCCTATGCTCGACTTCATCCTCCACCTCCCTCTACACTACCTCAAGAACCAAGAAGCGCCTCACCGCGCTCTCACAGCCTTCTGGCTGCAAGCCATCGCGGCGTACCTCAACCGCGCCGGCACTCGCCTGCCAGACGGCGAGCGCGCAGCAGTCCTCTCGACCGTTCTTGAAGTCCTTCGATCCGCTCGCTCGTATCCGGACACTCTCATCGCGTCGTACATCCTCGTCGCGCGCTTTGCGCTCCACAACCCCTTCGACGCTGAAACGCTCCGGGTCGTCTTGAAGGGTGTCGTGACGAACCGCGCGAGGAGCCACGTCGCGGACGAGGATACGGACGCGGCGCTCGTCACGACTCTTGTCGTGATCTCACAGCTCGGCGAGGAAGACTTGATGGTTGGCGAGGGGAAGAAGTTCTTGGGGAACAGCGGGTGGAAGAGCTTGTTGAAGACTGAGAGGCTCGACCAGCTTGTCGTCCAGCTCAGCAATGAGTACGACGCGCAGAGGTTCTTGAGGCCATTCTTGCATACTCTGGCTGAGGATGCGTGCGTGCCTTTCCTCTTCCTCCCTTCACCTCGCGTATCCTGACTCTCGATCCTGCAGCTTGACTTCCGAAGAGTCCCTCGCACTTCTCTCGTCGCTCCTCGTCCCGCGCCCTTTGCCCGACTCGGACGTCCCCCTCACCCTCCCCGCCTTGATCATCCCGAACCTCCTCGCCTCCTGCTTCTCCGCCATCCTCGCGAGCCCCTCCTCGTCGCCCACCGCGCTCCTCAAGCCACTCTCGCAAATCTACCAGCGCTATCACAGCGTCTGGACCACCCAGTCCCGCATCTTCACCACCCGCGCCCAGTCCTCATCCGACTCGACCGCCCTCCCTCGCTTGCTTCAAGCAATGAACGCCGTCCTCGGCGGCGAGGCTCTGACGGACGACTCGACTGCGCTCGTTCTTTCCGCCTCGGCACCGGACGTTGCGGTGCGGGTTGCGGCGCTCAAGAACGTCCTTGCGCATGCGAAAGAGATTCGCGAGCAGGGCAATGAGCAGTTCGTCAAGGACACGCTCGTGGCGCGGCTTGCGGAGCCGGAGGTGGATGTCGCCAGAGTCTTGTTCGCGGATGAGGCGCTCGAGGTGTTGGAGGAGATGCTCGAGGCGGACGAGGTCGTCGAGGTGCTCAAGACTTCGATTGCGGGCGCCAAGAAGGAGGAGTATCTCGCCGTTGTTCTCCAGTATCTCACGGGCCGGTTCATCCAGCGCCACCCTGCCCTCGCCGACAAGCTCGTCAAGGAGGTCTTCTGGCCTCGTCTCCTCGCAGCCAAGGCAGACGCCAAGCTCCGCCTCGCCGTCTACTCGTCGATCAAGGGCTCACACCTTGAGAAGTCGCACCATTGGCTGAACGGCATCGGGCCGGTCTTGCCTACAGCAGCGGAGGCCGTTACTGTCGAGACGAACGACAAGTTCGTCGAGGTCGTAGCCAGGAATGTGGCTGCCGGCACCTCCGAGCAGGTTGACGCAGCTATCGACTTCCTTGTTGAGCAAGTCGAGGGCGGAGACGGACCCGCCGCTCTTCTGGCGCACCTCGTCGCACTCCGCTTAGCAGGCAAGGTGGAGAAGTCTCGCCGCGTCGGCTTCGCCAAGAGCCTCCTTTCGGCACTCAAGGTATCGCAGACGGGTCTCGATGCGCTCGTCGTTGCCCAGCCGAGCAAGACGTATGCGCCCCTCCAGTCGGACAATCGGGGCGTCGTCGCTTCGAGCGTTCAACAAGCTGTCTTCGCGCACCCCGGCGCCGAGAAGACCGCTCAGCAAGTCAAGGCGGCGCTCCTCGTCGGGTCGCTCCAGGCCATTCATCCTCTTGCTGAAGCGAGCTGGAGCTGGCTTGCTGCTCCCCCTGCGCCCGACTCGCCTGAGGCAACCTACCGCGACCTTTGCCACTCGGTCTACCGCCTTGCGCACGCTCATACCGGCTCACCAGCCTCGATGGCGCTTTCGATCGCGGTTCTTGAGGCGCTCTTCGCCTCACTCGTGACGGACGACGCTCTCGCCTTCCTTGCCTCTGTTGTCACCTCGCGGGCCACCACCCTCGACCTCCGCCTCGCCGCCCTTCGTGACGCGACCGTCTTCATCGAGGTCTTCGCCGCTGCGACGGCTTCGCCGAAGGGCAAGGTTGTCGACTGGCAGGTCGCCGTCCCCGCGCTTGTTGTCGCCCTCGCGGACGAAGACAAGCGCATCCGAACCGAGGCGCTCAAGGCGCTCGACAAGGTCCGCACGACTCTTGCACCGGCTGTGGCGGGCAAGAAAGACGCCAAAGTCGGCACCGTTTACGGGCGCGACAAGATGTACGGCTCGAACGCGACTGCCTCGACGCTCAAGTATTTGGACTTGGGCGACCTCCTCGCGTACCTCGACAAGCTCCTCGCCTCGCGTACGGAGCTCACACTCTCGCCCACTCACCTCGCCGTGGTGCACTCTTCGCTTCTCGACGTCCCCGGACCGAACGACTCGCCTGCGAAAGCCACCAAGCGCAAGTCGTCCCTCTCGTTCCGTATCGCGACGTACCTCGTCTCGCACGCGCAGGCATGGAAGGCTTCGCTCGTCGCTCGCGTGCGGATACTCGCCGCGCTCGAGGGCGTCAAGGACAAGGACAAGTCGACTGCTCTGCTCGCGCTCGTGCGTGAGGCAGTTGCGGATAAGGCTGATTCGAAGGACGAGCCGGAGCTCGTGCAGGAGTATGCGAGGTTGGTGCTGCAGCCTTTCGATGGCGTGCAGCGGAAGTGGCTCGAGAGCGAGGAGTCAGGCGCTGTTCAGACACTCGTTCAGGCTATCGAGACGGAGGATGTGAATGGCGAGTTCGACCCGTCCTCTTATTTGTCAAAGCGTCGCGAGCTGACAAGTTTTCTCCACAGGCCTCCGCGCCGCCCTCCGCAAAGAGGCCCTCCGCCTCACCGCCAAGTCCGTCTTCTCGACTGTCCGCGGCGGCACCCGTGTCGACTTGTTCAAGCGCCTCGTAAAGCTTGCCGTCACGACCGAAGCACGCGTCAACACCGACATCCTCGCCTGCATCCGCAAGTCCAAGGTGGACGGTGAGACGATCACGGCGTTCCTCAACGAAGTCCGCACGGCCATCTCGCCTCCCGCTGCAAAGGGTGCCAAGCGCGGCAGGACCTCGCTTGCCATTGCCGCATCGACCACCTCGCGCACCGTGCGCCTCCCCGAGCTCGTCGTCGTCCTCGAATCGGTCGAGTTCGGCTCGGTTCCGGCGTCGCACAGTCTCGTGCTAGGACTTTTCGACCTCCTCGCCAGCCTCGTCGACTTGCCAACTGCCACCGGCCAGACCGACGTCTCGTACCCTGGTCAGCTCATCCTCGGCGTCCTCGCCCGCGTCGTCGAGAACGTCGAGCCTTCCAGCGGCATTACGAGCGACTCCATCCGAATGGCGCCCGTCATCGACTTCATGCGGTCGTCGATCAACCCGCAGACGTACCACCAATCGCTCCTCCTGCTCGCCCAGCTCGGCCCGCTCGTCCCCGACCAGCTCGTCCACAATGTCATGCCGATCTTCACCTTCATGGGCGCGAACGTTCTTCAGCGCGACGACGCCTACAGTCTTCGCGTTGTCGACCAGACGCTCGATAACATCGTCCCAGCGCTCGTCAAGGCGATGCAGAAGACGGCGCGCGGTCGCGAGGGTCTCCTCGCCGAGCTCAAGGAGCTCTTGCGCGCCTTCACCGATGCCGCCAATCACGTCCCGCGTCACCGTCGCATCAACCTCTTCGTTCGTCTCGTTGAGACCCTTGGCCCGAAGGAGTTCCTATCGGCCATCTCGATGCTCCTCGTCGACAAGGCGGGCAAGGCGACAGCCGAGGCGGCCTCACTCCCCCTGACTCTCGTCGAGCACTTCTCGGTCGACGTCCAGCTCGCTGCGTACAAGCAGGTCGCCGAAGAGATTGCCCGCCTCGTCAATCTCGAGGAGTCGTTCTTGCAGGCGGCTCCCGTCGAGGGCCAGGTCTCGGCTGGCAAAATTAAGGACACGACAATCAACCTCCTCAGCTTCCTTGGCTTCGCGCTCGAGGCCAAGCAGCTGTTGAGCAAGATCGACTCGGCTCGTACGGCGGGATCCGAGACAGTCGACACCTCGTTGACCGAGCTCCTTCGCGGCTTGCTCGACCTTGGCTCCGCAACGTCGCCTTCGTTCAGCGGCGACGAGCGGAACGAGATCGCCGAGGCCGCCGAGTACGACGTGCATGCCGCCGTCGCCCTCCTTTCGACCAAGTCGTTCGCCGATGCCTTGCTCTGGCTCCTCGAGCTCGCAGACCCAGCCATCCAGCCTCGCGCCTTCGCTCTTCTCCGCACGCGTCTCCCGCACGTCAAGCCAACCCGCCGTGGCGACCTCTCTCCCGCGATTGTTACCGTTGTCGGGCAGATCCAGGTCGTCCTCGCAAACGGTTCGGAGACCGTCTCTGATGCGCTCGACACGCTCGATGTCATTGCCGACTCCGCTTTTGCGGACGAAGACGCCGCTTTGGCCAAGATCGTCTTGCTGCTTGCCGATGTTGCGAAGGATGCGTCGAAGGCCGAGCAGACGAGGGCGAAGGCTCTCGAAGTGCTCAGGAAGCTTACGTGCGTTTGCGCTCTCTGCTCGACTCTATAGTCGCCGACTCACCTTACGTTTGGTTTGCCTTACAGGAACCGCCTCGGACCCCGCCTTGTCCCCCTCGTGGCAAAGCTCGTGCAATTCGCGCTCGACCTGCTTCATGCGCAGGCAAAGGGTGCGTCCGCTCGCGTGACTGACTTGTGCAATCTGTCGCTGATGTTCCATCGCTTACAGCCGGCGCATTGGCCGTCGTCTCGCTCGTTGCGGGCGCGTACGACACGCTCGAAGGCCTGTTCAGCTCCGTTCCGTCGTTCGTCGGCGGCCAGCTCGACAAGGTGTTCTCCGCCGCCCTCTCGACGGACGTCATGGCGCTTTCGACGATTAAAAGCAGCGCCGCCGCCAAGTCTCGCGCCGCGCTCCTCTCGACCGCAGCGAAGAAGTTGCCCGCCGAGGCGCTCTACCCCGCCATCATTCGCCTGCACGCCTCGCTCTCGGCTACCGAGCGCGACCCGATGCTCGGCTTGCTCGACCTCCTGAACCGCGCCCTGCGGTACAGCAAGACGACCGACGTTGCCAAAAACTACCGCAGCATGTACAAGCTCTTCCTCACTGTCTTCGACTCGCGTCGCACGCACGCCGCCGGCTTCGACCACGACGACATGGTTGCGATCGAAGACCACGCGCTCGGAGCGTTCGTCCAGTTCATCCTTAAGCTCAACGAGCAGACGTTCCGCCCGCTCTTCCTCCGCACTTACGACTGGGCCGTCATCGACCTCACCGAAGACGAGTCAGCCTCGAGTGAGGGCCTCGTCGCGCGCCGATCGGTGCTGTACAAGATCGTCGACCGTCTCCTCGGACAGCTGCGGAGCATCTTCGTTCCGTACTTTTCGTTCATGCTTGACCAGACGGTCGAGTTGCTTGATCAGGCGACTAAGGGCGAGTTGCGGGACGAGGACTTGTGGGCTGCGGTCGCGAGTGCGCTCACCAAGGCCTTCGAGTTTGACGAGGGTGGTGCGTTGCGCTTCCCTTTTGCTTCAGTAGAATCTGAAACTGACACTAGTCTCGCTCCGCAGGTTTCTGGTCGCCCGTTCGTTTAGGCAAGCTCGCTGCGCCCGTCGCACACCAGCTCGAGGCGCCAGCCGGCTTGTTCGCTCCCGAGGCGTACAACTCGCTCGTCACGTCGTACTCTGCGCTCCTCGCGAACCACGAGACGCAGCTCAAGGCGTTCAACTTGCGCCTACTTTACCTCACGCGGTCGGACGACCTTCGTATCAAGCGTGGCGCGATCGACACGCTCGATGTCGTTTGGCAGGAGGTGGGCGACGGGATGCTTGGCCTCGTACCCGAGTCGACGCCATTCTTGGCCGAGGCGAGGGAGGAGACGGAGGGTGGAGTCGAGGCCGCGACGAGGAGGCTCATTAAGCGCATCGAGGAGCACCTGGGCGAGTCGCTCGACGAGTACCTCGAGCAGTAGGCTCCGCGGGCGTCGTAGGGATGCATTGCGAATTTATTGGCCTTGCCACGCTTTCTGTCGACGAGCGAAGGTGAGAAGGGCAAGCGATAGTCGCGCATCTCACTCGCTTTGTATTATTCGAATACAACTCGCAACTCGCCATTCACCGGTGCAAAGCGCGCCGTTCAAGGGAAGTACCGGCTCGATAGCGATTCTGTAGTCTTGCAAGCCAAAGCACTAGCCAGCACGATGCGATGTGAGCGAGAAACGGGGCCGTCGACGAGGCGGGACTTGGGAGGACATCGCTCGCCTCCGGCTTGATCTCGCTCCCTCACCCCCTTCTCCACCAGTTTACTAGTCTAGAAGATGTCTGACGACGTGCGTCGAACTCACACGGCACTCCTTGTACCACCACCGAGCCCCGCTGACCCTCCCAGCGCCCGCACGCCCTCCGACGTCCTCCCGATTTTCACCCGCCCGCACACTCGCCTTGCGTGCCCCGCGATGACCGCAAATAGGAGCAGGTGCGTTGCAGAGCTTCCACTGGGCGTAGAGACAGGCGCGCAAGCCGCAGAGCGAGAGCTGACACTCACTTCGCCGTCCGTGGCGTGTCCGCGATACAGCACCAGCAGACCTTCGAGCAGGCCTCGGCCGGCGCCTCGCTCACTTTCCCGATGCAGTGCTCGGCTCTTCGCAAGAACGGCCACGTCGTCATCAAGGGTCGCCCGTGCAAGGTCAGTAGCGGATGTTGGGTTGTCCGAGCTCGCTTGGTGGTGAATGCGTCCCGAGGGGCCGGGCGGGCTGGAAATGGGTTTGTGCTGCAGGATGGGTTAGAAATGGGCAGCTGGAGCGAAGGAGCGGCCGTCGCAGGGCGAGGTTGCGGTCAACTGGGATCGTCCGGGTGGAGCTTCGCCTCGTCGCGCGGGATCATCAGGTGTCGTCAGTTCTGGGGCGCTTTACTGACCGCGTTCGTGCACACAGATCGTCGACATGTCGACTTCGAAGACCGGCAAGCACGGACACGCCAAGGTCCACCTTGTCGCCATCGACGTGAGTCGCCTCTTCGTGCGGGACTGCTTCGAAGGAAAGCCGTAGGGCCTTGGGGTGGCTCGGATGGAAGCCGTGGGAAAGTAATAAGCCACTGACCCTGTGTTACGCTTCTCCAGATCTTCACGGGCAAGAAGCTCGAGGATCTCTCCCCCTCCACTCACAACATGGACGTTCCTAACGTTGTTAGGAACGAGTACCAGTTGATGAACATCGACGATGGGTTCCTCAACCTCCTCACTGCTGACGGCGGCGAGAAGAACGACGTCAAGGTTCCGGAGGGCGAGATTGGCGACCAGATCCAGGCTGCCTTCGACAACGGCGACGACATCATGGTCACGGTTACCTCGGCGATGGGCGAGGCGCGTGTTACATTTCACTCACGTTGGTTGGTTTCGGTCACTGACTTGTTTCTCTTCGCATGCTTCGCCCTCCTCTCCACTTGCACCCTTGCCCTCGCCTCTTCCTTTTGCCCTCTTCTCGTCGCCGTCACTGTCGCCGTCATTGTCGTTGTTACCTTATCGTACATCGCCTCGCCTTCGCCGTCCACGCCGCATTGCCCTTTGCACCCATCCGCCCTCGTCCCCCCGACCTATCCTCGATCTTCGACTCGTTCGGGCCTTCGATCGTGATCCCGCTTCGCCTCTTCGCTGCCTCTCCACCTCCACCTTCACCTGCCCTTTCACCCTTCGTGGCTCTCCACCACACCACACCCTCCTCGCCTTTGACTTCTTCCCTTCTCTCCCTCCTGCCCTCTTCTTCCTATCTCTCCTTTTCCGCCACTTTCTACCCGTTTTTTATCTTACAGGAGCACTGCCTGGGCTGGAAGCCGGCTCCCAAGTCGTAGATATGGCTGCAAACCATCCATGCCATGATTTTGACCTTTAATTTCTCGCGTGCGCATCAGACAAAGAGTGGAGACAAGCGAGATGAATGAAAGTAGACTACACGGTGTAGGTGGGAGAAGGAGACTCATGCTTGCTTGTGTCGATTGTAAGAGGCTTGCAGTTTTGCAGGATGGGACAGACGTGGCAGCTCGGCGAGGGATGGCTCCAAAGTATCGTGCTGTCTCGCACGATGTTATGCTAGGCGATCGATACTGACACTGCTCTTGACTGCCAGTTCTGCCAGGAAAACCACGCTTCGTAGTCAAGGAAAGCCTCTTGGGAAGGTCCACCTCGTTTCCGTTGTCTAGCTCCTACAGCTCGTCGTGCGCATGAGTGTGCACATGCGGCTCCCCTTCAGCAGCGCCATACCACTTCTCTGCCCTTGCGCCCCTCGTCTCCGTCAACCTCTCCTCCCAGCTTCCTCTCCTCTTCTCCCACTCCACCTTCCACCCGCTCGTCGGGGCGCACTGGCTCACCCGCTGGCCTTGAACGTTCTGCCTACCGCACGCAGCCGGACACGGTGCGGACTCGTTGAGCTGCTGGAAGTACGGGTGGGTTTCGTTTGAGAGGACTGAGCCGAGCCAGTCGGTCATGTGTGGGAGGGAATAGGAGGCGGAGACGATAAGTGAGGAGGGGAGGTAGATTTGGTTGCGGCTGCTTGGAGGGGTAGTGTCAGAGGGACCTGGCAGCTTGAGCGAGGGAGGAGGAGTCACCCTTGATGATGGTCTCAATCGAAGTCGCCCAGATCACCTCACTCCTTTCGGTTCGGCCTCTTCGGCAAAATTACGACCGTGTGGGTCGCACTAGCCGCCCCGTTGATCAGTGGCCTTACCGTCTTCCTCTTCACTTCGGTCGCCGTTGCTGGCCTACGCAACCTCTCCGGACTGCACTGGACGAGGCGAACTCGGTTTATCGCAACCGCCGCGATGTCACTCGGTTTCGCTGACATCACCACGCCCGGCTGATTCTGTAAGTCGTTCTTCCTGCGTGACGACTAGTATTCAGAATAAGTAACGTCGCCGACATTGGTCCTTCGACATAGCCAACTTCTTCACCTACGCTGGCCCGAACCACGCCCTTCATGGCTTTCTCGACGGTCTTACGCTCATCGTGGAGGAGTCCTACCTCATCAACCTCCTCCTCGCCGTCCCGCTCCAGCTCATCGTTCCTCTTGGCGAGGACGACCTCGAGCACCAGCGTTTGGAGGAGGTGGGGGCTCTCGGAAGCAAGACGAGCAAGTACCGCACGGCGATGAGGAGATGGCGCTCGAGGCGGTGGACCGCAAATAACGAGGGAAGGGCGGTCGAAACGGTCATACACGGTGGATGTCCTCTGTTGTCTGTCTTTCTAGGTCCATGTTCTGACGCGCACTGTTGGATTATCTATTTGTGCATCCTCACCATTTCGAGTATCGTACCGCCGGCGAAGCGACAGAGAGAGAGAGAGAGAACGGGAGTTGACCGTTGACCTTCGCAAGGGCAGGCTCGCCGCGTACAGCTTCTTCCGCAAAGCCGAGCGACGCTCATTTCCTCACACGAGTGACAGCGCTGTCAAAGAACAAGGCATAGGAGCGAAAAGCGTTGCGGTTGCTAAGGCTGTCTGTGACGGAGGGGAACGAAGGGAAAGGAGAGCGATAAAATACCGTCACTTCGTCGACTTCGAGGTATCGACGTCGATGTAAGCCTTCGGTACGCCTCGAGCATTAAGGAGCTTGACGACGAGCGCGTCGTGCGTGCCTTTGTGCGAGATCGTGAGCCTTGCAGAACGGCGAGGGTAGCGGGATGCGCGCACCTTGACACATGATCTCCACCTTATTCACCTGACCTTTCTTCGCCGAACCTGCGATTGATTGAACTGTGCAAGACAAGCGAACGTCAGTTGAACTGCGCAGGAAAGAAACGGGATAGACGAGAATCACTCGATGTCGAGCTGGCGCTTTTGTGCTTCAGTTCCTCGGCAAATTCTTCCGACGAGAAGAGGTTCCATGGCTCGTGACCTGCGTAGAGGTCGTTCGTGGGTAAGCGGGCGATCAAGGGAAACATTGAGGGTACTGGACGTGCCAGATACGAGGGTGACCTGCCGCTTGCCGACATTCTTGATCGCAACCTTGATAGTCGGCGGGGAGCCCTTTCTGCAAGCGACGAGACAGGTCAATAAGCGGATCCATGCAGCAGCTCCAGATGAACGCACTTGACGCTCTCCTCCCCGTTCTTTCCCTTCCGCAAGGCCCAATAACCAGTGCAACCGTCCTTCTTGATTCGCTTCAGCGCCTCGTCCCTCGTAATGCACCCAGGAGAACCCCTCTCCTTTCCAATCTGGTCGGGCGTCTCGCCCCTCTTCAACAGGCATCGCGCGAGAAGCTCGATGGCGGCTTCGGACTCGAGCGAGAGAGAGGAAGGCGAGGTATGTGCGGATGGCGTGAGGAGAAGCAGAGAGCGATGTGAAGGGTGCGCGACGGAGTGAATATCGGTGAAGCGGCGAAGGAGGGTCGAGAGTTGCGAGGAGGTGTAGAGATCTTGCGGTGGTCTGTTTGGAATGCGTTAAGTTAGTCAGGCGTCAACGTACTACCTCGCACGAAGGTCCGAATTGTGCAACCTTCGGATCCGCCGAGACAGGCGAAGGCACGCTAGACTCACCGCTCGTGCTCGACACTCCGGAACAATTCCTTGACGCTGTCTCCGCTCAGCTTCCACAGCTCCGTCACCTCCAGATCTCCCTTCCCGCCAGCTTCACCAACCTCTTTCTTCTCCTCGTCCTTTTTCGCTTTGCGCGCCTGCGCCGTCTCTTCGCCTGCGATCGTCTTGTATGGCCGCAACGTCTCGACGTCCGCATGTTTCGCATTTACGCTCTGCACGACCCACTCGCCCTTGACTTCCTTCGCAGCGATGTAGCCTTTCTTGACAGCCGCCTTGATCAGCCGGTCAAGCTTCTTGAAGGAGGACTTCTTGATCTCGGCGGCGGCGGGACCGGCGGGGGACGAGAGGAGGGTGGCGGGACGAGCTGGAAGGATGTGCGAGGAGTAGAGGAGAGAGGCGGGAAGAGGGAATTGAGCAGACGAGAGCGAGGTCGAAATGGCGAGCAGGAGGGCATTAAGGAGGATTTGGTCGACGTCTGAGGCGCTCAATTCGGTGGATGATGCGGAATCGGTCGGTGCAGATGCGTCGTCTGCCTCTGTACGTGCGGTAGAGTCGCTGAAAGTCGATGTAGCGAGGTCGTCGGCGAGCGATTCGGCAGAGTCTTTCGTCGAGGCCGGCTCAGCAGTTCGTTCGGGCAGTGGTGCATCTACCGCTGAGCCTGTCGCCCATAGGTAGTCGCCTCGTGCGTGAAGCTGTTGGCGAAAGAGGGTTGAACAAGCAGTGCAGGAAGAGGAAGAAGCCTCAACGCACCGTGTTTACCGCCTTTCCCTTCCGCTCCTTCTCGCTCTGCTGCATCCGCACAAGTTCCTCCTTCGTTCCACCGAGCTGCCCTACAGCAACGATTCGCTGCGAAGGATCGGATGCGACAGCGATTGCGACGAGAGAGCTTGGCTGAATTGAGGCGGGCAGGCTGGAGAGGGTTTTGGGCGAGACGCCGGCGGCAAAAAGGGCTGTATGCCAGGAGTTGGAGGAGATTTTGTGGCGGGAGAAGCAAAAGAAGCGGATAAGCAAGAGGATAGGCAAGGAAAGCGAGCACTGCGACGCACCCGATCCGCTCACGAGGTTCTCGACGACCGCCTCTGCCGTCGCCAAGACCGGCAGCATGTCTGGACGAATGTCGAACGCGTAGCAGGTCGGTACGAGCTGTCCGTCGTTACCCTTCCCAACCCTGAAGAACCGAGGGTCTCCTCCCGGCGCCAAGTACAGCGTGCACGGCTCGTGCACGTGCGTCGTAGCCTTGCAAGAGAGCGTCCCATCCGGCAAGAGCGCCTTGGCTGCTGCGGCGTCGGCGAGAGAGAAGGACCGGACGACCTCGTCTCGAAGCTTGCGCAGATCGCTCGAGCGTAGCGGCGAAGACGTCTTGGCCGAGAGTGGTCGCTTGAACATGGCTCTGTGTGTGCTAGCAGCTCTCGCTCGAGCAAGGAAGCGAGTGGTAGCGGTCAAAGAGGGGCCTCATCCGCTTCGCTCAGTTCAGCACGCCGCCGTTGCTCTCCTCGCTCTCTGGCTGGGCTCTGGTTGGCGCAGGCGTTCGATTGACACTCTATAAACCAGCTCGAACCGGTTCCACTTCGATCTGAGCGACTGCTACCTCGCTCACTCCCACTCGTCACCGTCCCCCCATGGCACCGGCGTCGATACACTCGGTGGAGGGCGGCGGGAATCTGCCCGAGGCTTTGGCCACGGTGCACACGCAGACGACCCAGCTGCGGCGATGCTTGGTGCGTTCTCTTCTCTTCCTCGTCTGTGTGGGGAACCTCGCCTCTATCCCTGGCTTCTCATGGGCGTTGAGAAGTGCGGGAGACCACGTTGTGGGCGCGGTGACCGCTTCGATGCTGCAATACGGGCGAGCCGAGCGACTTTGCCGGAGACTGACTTTGTCTCGCTCGCACAGGATGGCGACCAGATCATGAACGCTCTCAAGGCAGCGTCGACAATGTTGGCGGAGCTGCGGACGTCTTCACTATCGCCCAAGCAGTACTACGAGCTGTACATGGCCGTTTTCGACGCCCTGCGACATCTCTCGAGCTACCTCTACGACGCGCACACCTCGGGGAAGCATCACCTCGCCGACCTGTACGAGCTCGTCCAGTATGCCGGCAACATCGTCCCCCGTCTCTGTACGTCGGACTCGCATGCTGCTTCACGATCGGAGAAAGCCTCGCTCACTTCTTCTCGTTCGTAGACCTGATGATCACTGTCGGAACCGTCTACATGTCAATTCCTGGCGCGCCTGTCAAGGAGATCATGAAGGACATGATGGAGATGACGCGGGGAGTGCAGCACCCAACGAGGGGACTGTTCCTGCGGCACTATCTGAGCGGAATGACGAGGGACCACCTCCCTATCGGCGACGATCCTGGGTGAGTCCAGCTTTCCGTGTGCTCCAGCGCAAGATGAGGGGTAAGTCGAAGCGAAAGCTGTACTGACGCAACGGTTCACAGCCCCGGCGGCAACCTCTTCGACTCGATCGGCTTCGTCTTGACCAACTTCATCGAGATGAACAAGCTCTGGGTCCGCCTTCAACACTCTGGTCTTTCACGCGACCGTGAACGACGCGAGCTCGAGCGACGCGAACTGCGGATCCTCGTAGGCACCAATCTCGTTCGCCTCAGCCAACTTGAGGGCGTCGACCTCGAAATGTACAGGCGGATCATCCTACCGAGCGTGCTGGAGCAGGTCGTCAACTGCAAGGACGTGATTGCGCAGGAGTACCTGATGGAGGTCGTTATTCAGGTGCGCGCGCGTCCCTGACCTGCACAGGCGACAGTTGCTTGCCGTCAGTCGACTGACACTCTTTGAATTTCTGTGTCTCATAGGTCTTCACACCCGACTTCCACCTCCTCACGCTCTCCCCCTTCCTCTCCGCGACCGCTCAGCTCCACCCGAAAGTCAACATCAAGTCGATCGTCATCGCGCTCATCGACCGCCTCGCCGCCTATGCCGCAAAAGAGGCCGAGAACGAGCCGCCCGAGGAGCGAAGAAGGCAAGAGGAGGAGGCAAAGCGCAAGTTAGCGGACGAAGTGCGGAAACAGCGCGAGAAGCGTCGCGCGGCGATGGAGAAGGCGGATATGTTGCCGAGTCAGACGGCGGCGGTCAAGAAGGATGAGGAGACAGAGGGATGGGGAGCGGCGGTGAATGTTTTCCCGCCAGGTCATCCCGATGCGGTCAAGGACCTCGAAGTTGGAGATGGCAAGATCGACGGGCGAGAACTACGGAGTGTTGGTCAGGACGGGCAGGTCAGAAAGTTCCGAGGGATCCCGGAGGACGTCAAGCTCTTCGAAGTCTTCTGGGAGCAGGTCGTCAACCTCATCAAGGTGAGCAGCACTTCTGATCGAGTTTATGCAAGGCCTACCGCAGATGATGCGGTACGGTCGTGCTTCTCCTCCATGTGTCCTGCTCATATTCGGTACTCCATCACGCAGGCTCGCCCCGACCTCTCCATACAGGATATCACGGCCCTCCTCGTCTCGCTCGCCAACCTCTCCGTCTCATGCTACCCCGCCCAGCTTACCTACATCGACCAGGTCCTCTCCTTCGCAGCCTACCAATGCACCGCTCACGCCGACTCGCCCGACCTCCACCACGCCACGACTGCCGCCCACCTTCTCGCTCTCCTCCTCGCCCCGATCCAGAACTACGTCAACGCCCTTACCCTTCTTGCTCTCCCCTCGTACGAAAAGCTCCTCTACGCTCAGTCGTACGCGACACGGCGATCAGTCGCGCACGCGATCGTCGCGAGCGTCCTGAAGAATGAGACGGTCATTGACTCACCTGAAGACGTCAAGGGCGTCCTCGAGCTCTGTCACGTCCTCGTGCGGGATCAGAAGGACCGGCCATCCGGACCTGGCGCTGCGGGCAGACCGGGCATGGCGGATCGTGCGAACTCGGGAGGACTCGACGGCGGACGAGGCGGGTTGTTTGGTTCGGGCGGTTACGGAGGCGGGGGTTACAGGAATGGAGGGCAACAGAGCGGCTACGACAAGGAGGAGATGGCGGAGGAGCAGGGCTGGGTTGCGCGGATGGTCCACCTCTTCCGGGCGCATGACCTGGCCGTGCAGTTCCAGGTGAGTGCGCAGACGACGTTGTCGCTGTGCCCCCAGAGTCGGTCTACGGTATCGCTGACGAGGATCCTCTGCGTACCGCAGCTCCTGCAAACCGCTCGACGCGAGTTCACCGAAGGCGGCGACCGGATCCGCTACACTTTCCCGCCTCTTATCGTCGCCGCCATCAAGCTCGCTCGACGGTACAAACAGCGCCAGTCGACGCGTTGGTCCCTCCCGCCAGACGAATGGGACGCCCGCATCTCCGTCCTCTTCCGCTTCATTCACCAATGTACCTCGATCCTTTACAATAAGGTCGAGGCGTCCGACATCTGCCTCCGACTGTACCTCCTCGCTCTCGCTGCCGCCGACGAGTCGGGTCACGAAGAGCTCGCGTACGAGTTCGCCGTTCAAGCGTTTACCATCTACGAAGAGTCGATCTCGGAGTCGCGCGCGCAATTGCAGGCCATCACGACGATCATCGGCGCTCTGCAGGTCGCTCGCGTCTTCGGTGTCGACAACTACGACACACTCATCACGAAGGCGGCGCTGCACGGCGCGAAGCTGCTGAAGAAGGGTCAGCAAGCGACGGCGGTGGCGTTGGCGAGCCACATGTGGTGGCAGATGGACCTGCCCGGACGGGAGCCGAGCGCGAACGCCAAGGTGCGTGCTCGTGTATCGCCTCGTTCGGAGAGAATACTGACGAATCGCGACTTCACAGCCGCCCTATCGAGACGGCCAACGCGTCCTCGAGTGCTTACAGAAGGCGCTCCGCATTGCGACCTCGTCCATCGACGAGTTGACGAGCGTGCAGCTCTACTGCGACGCGCTGGACCAGTACTTGTACTACTTCGAGCGCGGCATAGAGGCAGTCAGTCGGGCTCCTTTCCGCACCTCTGCTTGACGCGCTTGCGATTTCTTGAGGAGTGCTTTCGAGCCTGACGCAGAATTTCACTTCGCAGATCTCGGCCAAGCACATCAACTCGCTCGTCGAGCTCATCTCGTCCAACCTCGACTCTCTCCCTCCTTCCCCCGCACCTTCGCCCAACCCCGCACACCCTTCTCATGCTCCTCACACCACCTACGCACCTTCAACGCTGGGCGGCGCGACCTCCGGCCTGATCGAAGGCGTCAACACGCCCGAAGCCGTCACGCGCCACTTCCGCAATACGCTGCTGTACATCAACGGTCGCAAGGACGGCGCGAATGAGCAGACGACCGAGGAGGTCATGCGGTTGTACCAGGATGTGGATGTTACGGGCGTTTTGCTCAAGTACGGCGCAGGGCCGAACGACCAGCAGCAGCAGCCTTCGCGGAGGTGAAGGGCGATTATCTCGTCTCGTCTTCCTCCCAGTTCCTCTGTCTAGCGGTTGCAATGATGTGTACAGTTACTGTACGGGCAGGCGAGAGTGCGGGTGACGAGAGATAGAACAACAATCAGATGGCATGAGAAGACTGGGAGACGACGCGAGTGAGAGCGATGCATGGAGATAGTACAGACAGCGTCAGGGGTTGAGCGCGCTACGAGGACGCCTTGGCGAGCGAAGTCTGCTCGAGATGTCAGCTGGAGGAAACCGTGGGAAGAGCGTGGGTCGAACGCACCTTTGGCTTCTCCCCTACGGGTGCGCCTTCGATGACGAGGTCGTCTTCCTCGTCGTCTTCCATGCTGTGTGCAGCTTCGGTAGCGACCGGCTCGACGCGAGCCTTGACCTTGTGCTTGTGCGGCCGCTTCGGCGCGGAAAGCTTGATCTCGCGGTCTGCGAGTCCCGACTCGAGCGCGAGCTGTACGACACCAGAAGCCAAACCTGGTCAGCCCACGCCGTGAGCAGGAAGGGGTACGAGAAACGGCGGTACGCACGCGGTACCGCTTCGTCTCGCTCGACTCGTCCCTCGGCAAGTCCCCCGGTTTCGCAGTCGGATTGAAGCCGATCTTGCGCAACGCGTCGGCTTTGAAGACGGAGGAAAGGTTGGGCTTGACGTCCTCGTCCTCCTCATCCGATGAATACGCGTCGTTCTCGTCCGGTGTCCTTCTGCGCTTCTTCTCCCCGCCCTCCGTCTTCCGACTCGAGCTGCGAATCAAGTACTCCCCACCCGCCGTCCGTCCCTTATCCAATTTCCTCAACTGCCTCTTCTCCTCCCTAGCCCTCTTCTCATTTTCGACAGCCTTCTTCAACCGCTTCTTCTCTTCTAACACCGACGGGCCCTCACGGAAGTTGGGGGTGAATCCCCCTGCGCGTGAAGAGGTGGAGGAGAGGAGCCCGCCGCGTGGGACGGTGAGGGTTGAAGAGCGAGTGCCGGTTGTTACGTAGGTTGTTGAGCCGGCTACGAATTTTGCGAGCGGTGGAGCAGCAGGAGCAGAGTCGAGCGAGGAGGAGGAGGACGAGCCGAGCGATTTCTTGAAGTGCGAGTGGTGGAAGGTCCCTTTCTGAGCGAGGGATGCGGTGCTGCGCCACCATCCTCCATCAGTAGTCGTTCGAGCGAGAGGGGTCAGGAGGAAGGAGATGCATACTTGGCGTTCGTCTCGGACCTTCGGACACCCGTCCGCTTAATCGCCAACTCGACATGGAACTGACAGAACTTGCCCGTGCGCCTGCCGTGTCCACCCATCAGCGCCACTCGCTGCGTAGAGAAGAGGGAGGGGCGCACACATCAACCCACTTCCCGCACTGCCTCCCGTCCTTCTTGATTGCCTCGCAGAAGGTGAGGTTCTCTGCGCGTCCGATGACGTGCACCGAGTCTGCCGAGGTGGGCTTGATGGTATACGAGTAAGCCTGTCGAGCGCTCCTCGTCAGTACGCTCGCAGAAGTGCAGGACAGGCCGGGGACGCACCTTGTTATGCGGCAAAAAGATCGGGTTAACAATCGCCACCACCGCTCCCGGACTCTCCTTCCAATACCTCTCGTACGCTCCCCCGCTCTGTCCCTTGTACACCTCCATCTCGTTCCCCTCTTCGTCGACCGCCTTGTCGACTGAGTCGGCTTGGACGAGCATGAGGGACAACTGGCCGGTTGCGGAGGCGGAGGCTCGGGGAGTGGAGAGATCGATGAGGTCGAAGCGGATGTAGCGGAGGCGGCGGGATCGGCGGGACGGAGGCCGGAAGAGAGGGTCTTGTGAAGCCGAGGGCGGGTTCGAGCCGGCCTTCTTCTTCCCCTCCGCGTCCGCCGCACCCCCCTCTTCGTCGCTCTCCCCCTCACTCCCATCCTCACCCTCCTTCTTCCCCTCCCTCTTCCCCGCTCCCCTCCCTATACCCCCATTCAAGAACCTCACCTCATCCTTCCAAGCCAGCACCCCAAACACGACGTAATCCGCATCCACGATCTCGGGGTCGAGGTCGATCCTGTTACGGGAGTCGATGCGCGAGAAGGCGTAGAGGGAGGAGGGAAGGAGCGGATAGCGGCCTGTTAGGAGGTCCTGAATTGAAGAGTGGGGGATGAGGCGTTCCCTTCTCACGCAAGCTCGTTAGTAGCCGCCCATGAGGGGCAGAGGGAGGAGGGAAAGGACGCACTTCAACCGAATCCCGCTATAAGGCTCCACCTTGTCCCACTCCGGATCCTCACTCCTCACGGGGAACTCCCAAGGTCCAATCTCGACTTCGTTCACGACCGTACCGTCTTTGTTGCGCGTTCGGCGGGTGGGGCCGTCGGTGATTCCGAGGTCGTCGTCCTCGGTCAGGCGTTTCGGTTTCGCCGTGGTGGACGAGGAGAAGGCGGGTTTGGACGAGGTAGAGGGTAAGGCGCGGGAGATGGCTGGCGCGGACGGTGTCGGCTTGGCGGAAGAGGACGTTGATGCGGAGGCGGAGGCGGAAGCAAGCAACGTATTCTCCTTCTCCCTCGCGTTCTTCCCCTCCTTCTCCTTCCTCGGCCTCAACCTCGCCCCGTCCCCCTTCTTCCCACCCATCAATACCTCTTTCGTATCCTGCACCAGCTGGTCGAGCTTAACCAGCGACGAGGACGAGGAGGAAGAGGCGAGAGAAGTGAAAGACTGCCGACGACGTTCTTCGACTTGGCGCTTCTTGGATTGCTGGGTGCGCGCGGCGGAGATGGATTTCGACATACTTTCTGCGAAACCTTTCGCTGCGACCGTTCGGATCTCGTCAGCCTCGAACGAAGTAGGGGAGCAAGGGAAAGACGCACGAACAGCCGACATGTGATCCACGAACTTGCTCTCCTGGCTCCCGCCATACGACGAGCGCATCTCGACTTTGTCGCCCGGATTGAAGCTTCGTTCGAGCGCGGGCTTCTCGAAGAAGCGCGGAGGAGGAGGGGGTCGCGAAGTGGAAGTGTAAGTCGAGAGGGAGGAGTCCGCCGAGGGTCGCTTCTTCTTCCCTGGTTGCGCCGGTGTGTCAGTCTATACCGCGGGAGAGTGTGGCAGGGTACGGACTGGGCGATGGGCTGTCTGGCACGAGCTGTTTCGGCATCAACGCCTCCCTCCTGCGCTGCTCGTCCTCCCTCGCTCGCTTGCGCTCCTTCTTCTGCGCGAGTTCGTACTCGAGCCGTGCAATGGCTGCGTCGTCATCCACGTCGCTCATGATAGCCCAACGCGATTGAGAGTGGGCGGGAGGAGGGAGAGCGAGATTTGGCGTTGCTCACGCGTGGCGAGGCGAGCGCGGCGACGAGTCTCATCGAGCAGCGACGACGACGAGCTTGAGCTTGAACTTGTTGCTGGTGCTGCCAGCCAGTCGTGGCGTACTCGTGTGCGCGCATGTTCGCCACGCGCAGCTCGCGGAGGTTCTACGCCGTCGCCATCACGCTCACCGTCCCATGTCCATTCTCACTCTCCTCCCTGCTCAGACACCGCGCACTGACGCTCTGACACCCTCACAGCCTGCGTAGGAATAGGCTACTACCTGCGCGACACGACCGACTCCCACAACGCACTCATCTCGGCCTCGCCAACACTCACCGCGACCGGTCCACCGACTGAACCTGTCCGTCTCAAGCCGGGCGAACGCGCGCAGCTTGTCAAGGAACGATTTGCGGTAGAGGAGAGGCTGGGAAAGCTGAGAAGGAAGGAGAGGGAGATGGATGCGGAGATGGAGGAGCTGGCGAGGCGGTTGAAGAGGGTCCGGGAGAGGGAGAGGGAGAGGGAGAAGGGAGCGACGGAAGGGCGGTAGCCTGACGCGGGCTCGTGCAGTGCGTCAAAAACATCCTCGTTGTGCGCGGAGACGTCCAGGCTGACGTTTCGAAGCGAGCAGGAGCAGCCATTCACCTCTTCCTCCTTCTCTCCCTCGTCTACACCTATCGCACCGCATTCTGTCGCATCCGACCAACTTGTAACGCTACATCTCTCCTCTTCTGCCGTCTCTGCCAAGCTGGAAGACCACGAGAGACAGAGAAGGCGACGCAAAAGCGCATCTCGTTCCGCTCACCCTCACCCTCGTTTAGGGCTGTCCAACAACCACCGCGAACCTCGAGCAAACCAGTCCCTTCCTCGCCTTTTCCTTCACCCCTCGCACTTCTTCTCCACCTCGCCCACCCGGAGGGGCCCACTCGACCCTCACTCCTCCCTCACCCTCCTCCTCCTCGCGCTTCTCCCCTTCCCGCCCCGCCCTTCCAATTTTGAACTCGTCCGCCTCGTCAGCAATCCCAACCTCCCCCCAAGGTTCCCAAACCCACACTTCCCTTCCCTGGCTAACGAACCGCGCGAGATCGTGAGGGTTTTGCGGGACGACGAGGGTCGGTTTCCCTTTACTCATCGTGACGGGGACGGAAGAAGGAGAGGAGGAGGAGGCTGAGGAGGTGGAGAAATGAAGGGAGAAGAAGACGAGTCCTTCGAGGTCCCTCCTTCCCGGCCTCGGTCCCTGTCCTTCCTCGGTGGCGGGAGAAGGGGAGAGGATGAGTCGACAACGCGTGAGAAGCGTTCTCCTGCCTCCTCCTCCTCCTCCTCCTCCTCCTCCCGCGGCAGTGACGGAAGAGAAGGGATCCAACACCTTCCCAACCCTCAACCTCACATCCGGCCGCATGCATTCCGCCAACTCTTCCTTCGTTGAGGGGCGGGTGGAGAGGAGGCGAGAGAGCGAGTGCAACCAGAGGGTATGGCTTGTGCGAGATGATGAGAGAAGTGTTGCGGTGCGTGCGGCGATACCGGAGCTGTTCCACACCCTCGCAACTCGATCAGTTCCCTGGACGACAGGAGAGAGAGATGAATGGAGCGAGACGCACTGGATGTAGCCCTTCCCCCGTCCTTTTTTCCTCGGACTCCACTCGTCCTCCCCTTCCTCCACTTCTGCATCGTCCCCCGCGCCGCTGGAAGCGAGTATCGAAGCAGGCGGCGCAAGGATTGGCTTACGCTCCCTCTCCTTGTCTTTCTCCCTTCCCTTCGCGGCCGAGGGTGGGCGAGCGGGTAAGAACGAAGAAAGGTTCGCGAGCGGTTTTGCACGCTTTAGGTCCGCCTCTGTCGGCGTAGTCGGAGTCTTTGGCCGACCTGGAGGAGGGAGAGGGAGAAGGATTCGTCCGAGAGCCGAGACGGGCGCTGGACGAACGGCGTTTCTGGATGACGAGGAGGTGGCGGGTTTGGGTGAGGAATAGGTGAGGGAGGGTGAGAGACCGAAGGCGGTTAGGGGGTGGAAGGTTTTCGGAGTTGCGATGGCGGGACGTGCGGGAGGAGGGTGAGGGTCGGGAGGAAGGCGAGCTGCGGGTGTATAGATGAGCGGTGTAGCGGACGAAGGGCAAAGTGAGGAGGACGTACCGGAGTTCCGCGTCGGTCGCGCGTTCTGCTTCGTCCCCTCCGCGCTGCTTTCCGCCGCTTCTTCCCTCTCAGTCTCCCGATCCGCTACTCCATTCTTTGTCTGTCCCTTCTCCTTCTCCCACTTCTGCATCTCTTCCACCGTCGCAAGCATCCTTCTCGCCCTCTTATTCGGCGGCTGACGACTCCCCGACCCGGACGAAGAAGCGAGAGGCAGCGGCGGCTGTTGGAGTTGCCGCATCGGCGTATTCGAGCGCGGCGAGGGTTTTGCTGGCTCGGTGCGGAAGTTGGCTAGCGCTGCGAAGGCAAGCGAGAGCGTTGGCGATGCAATGCGAACAGAGGAAAGGGAGGAAGAGGGAGGGACGCACGCACGAAAGCCGTCGAAGCCATCCTCACGCGCACATTCACGCCGTTCTTGGTCGCTTCCCCCTTGCTTGACATCTCGGCGTCCTCGCCCGCGTCACTCGCCCGTCCTTTGCCTTTCCAGCGGCTCATGACAGTGTTGGCGTTGAAGCGAACGAGAGCGGTGACGGCCAAGGGGGGAGCGCTTGGGCGGCCGCTGAGGGGTGCTCAGCAGCACTGTAGAGCTTGGTGAGAGGCAGTCAAAATCAGTCAGGCGCAGCAGGATGAGCGGTCGAGTATCAAGTTGGCTTCGAGGAGGCGCTCCACCTTGATATTCTGCAACGCGCTCGCTCTCGCTCAAACAGCTTAGGATGGCTCTGCAAGACAGCGTAGGAGACTTGCTATGCCTCATCGTGCGTCTCCACCTTCCCCCATCCCGCCCCGTACGCTGGCTCACCCCGCCCGCCTCCTCATCAGGTCGACCTGAACCCGGTTTCATGGGCGCGTTCCGCTCAGCTAGGCGGCGAGACGAACGACGTATTGTCGCTCGAGCAGGCGCTAGATCAAACTCTTGTGTTCTGCAATGCGCATTTGGCGCTGAGGCATGAGAACGAGTTGGCTGTGTTCGCGGCGGGTCCTGGGCGAAGGTGCGTTCGGCAGTGTGCAGCGGTCGAAGCGAAGTTACGTTCGTCTGACTTATCATGGTACGCCGGAGACGTGCACAGCCGCCAGCTCTTCTCTTCTCAACTCACGCCCACCACCACCTCCTCCTCAACTCCCTCCACCTCGACACCCGCAAACGACAGCAACACCTACCAGCAGTTCCGGATAGTTGACGAGCACCTCAAAGCGGGCGTGAAAGAGATGATGGCACACGTGCCGGATGAGGCGGATGGAGGTGCGTTGCTGGTTGGTCCGTCTGGAGTAGAAGGAACTGACGGGATGTCAGTGAACAGGCTCGAATCTGGTTGGCGCTTTGTCAATGGCGCTATGTCGTGAGTCTCGGCGTGCTCTTCGCCCAGAATGAGCTTGGCTGACTCCCATCTAGACATCAACCGTCTCTCCACATCTGACCCCATCTCCGCCTCGTCCGCCGCGTCCGGCATTCGAAGACCAAAACCTCGAATCGTCGTTATAAGCGTCACGCAAGACTCGAGCTCCCAATACGTCCCGATCATGAACTGCATCTTTACGGCTCAGAAGAATGTGCGTCTTGGTCGCGTGTTGCTTTTCTCACGCGCTCGTTCCTGGCGAACGTGCTGACGAGATGCGAGATGCTTGGGAACTGTGACAGAACATCAAAATCGACGTCTGCAAGGTTTTCGGTCCCGACGCCGTCTTCCTCCAGCAAGCCTGCCACCTTACGAGCGGATCCTACTACAAGCTCGCACGACGAGCCGGCCTGTTGCAGTACCTCATGGTGCGCTTTCGCGTTCTACATTCGCACAGAACGACACTGACATGGGAGCGGACAGATGGCCTTCCTTCCCGGCCCCGCCGCACATCGACACCTCAATCAGCCGCGACAGGAACAAGTCGACCTCCGTGCCGCGTGCTTCTGCCATCGCAAGATCGTCGACATCGGCTACGTCTGTTCCGTTTGTCTCTCCAGTGCGTCGAGCTCGGACGACTCCGCTTGAAGGCCAATGAGTTGATCATTCGCTCGCTCTGCAGTCTTCTGCTCCCCTCTGCCCGTCTGCTCAACCTGCCGGTTCGTTCTCTCTTCCGCTTCCCTTCGTACTCCTCCACTGACGCTCCCGCGCAACGCAGCACCAAATTCCCCATGTCAACTCTCAAGCGCCTTGGCTTTGGTGCACGACCACCAGGCGCAGCGGGACTTCCAAAGCCGAAGAAGCGGAAGGTTGCAATTGCGACGCCGGGTGGAGCGAGTCCGGCAGCAAGTCCTGCGTCGGCTGCTGCTTAGAAACGGAATACACTCCGCTGTGGCACTAGAGAATGCCTACATTTCGACCTCAGCCTGTTGTGCATACTCCGCTTGATTCTATGTCCGCCAGCCGTTAAACCACCTGTACTCAGCGAGAACGCTGCCATCCTGGTCAACCTTGGAAGACCGCATGAAGGAGCGCACGTGCGGCAGACAGTCTCCTATGTGGCCCACGTCGCCCGTCCTCCTGGAGCGACGCCGCCGTGCATAGCGCGTCTCCTCCTCTGTGAGGGGTGTGTCGAAGTAGTGCCGAGCCAGGTTGAGCAGCCGGCGGACCGTCGCGCCCTTCGGATTTTCGACGACGCCCGCATCGTCCTCCATGAACTCGAGCTTGGGTTTGGTGCAGGCTGGATGAGTGGCGAGTCCATCGATTGCTGAATCTTCGTAGATGTCGCCGCGCGCAAACGTGACGGAGTTGCCGGCCACATCCTCTTTGTCAATGGTGTAAACGACGACGGGCTGTTCTGCCGCTCGAATCGGAGTGGCGAGGTCGTGAAGGCCGAGGAAGCAGAAGAGAGGATGGTTCTCCACGTCCTGGCCGGGAGTCAACGGCTCGATCTTGCCGGAGTAGACGTATCGAATCCTGGAATTAATGACTGGTATGATTCGGGGTCTTGCAATGTACTGTAGTCAGTGGTTTGTCGTTTCCCGCTGCTTGGCTGTATCCGAGTGCCGAGTGTACCGGAACTTCCGACATATCAAAAGCAAGTCCAGCCTCCACCTTGGCAACGACCGGCCTGATGGCAACCTGGTCATCCTCAGTTCCGCAGGTCTCCTCCACCTGACTCCGGGAACTATGACGAGGTTACCGACTGCGGCGTTGCGAGAGGAGGGGTCGCGGCGCTGGTAAGCCGACGTATGGCGGGAACGGCGCGAGACCGGGCGGCGTATTGTGGACTGGCGCGCGTAGTCGACCGAAAGAGTGCGAGCATAATGGACGGGCGTCAAGAGAAAGCAAGCAGAAGAGAAGCTGGGCGCTCGTCTTCAGAGGTACAAACGAGCAGGTGAACGCGAGCAGGTTCCCCTCCTCGCTCAGGCCGACAGCTTGAGCCGTTCATACGAGTTGTAGAGGTCCCTGAAGGCGTCCATCACTTCGCTATGTCCCTGCGTCCTCGGTCCGCCCCTGGCCCTTCGAGCTGATGAGAATCGGTGGGAACGGAGAGCGACGCGATGAAGGCATTCGGTGGGTCAAGCGCAGGTCCAAACGTCTGCAGCACATCTGCGAGCAGCCCGAGCGTTTCTGCCGCCCGCTCAGCGATGAGCGGCGAGGTGTACAGGGACTGAAGTCGCCTCTCTCCCTCCGACGACTCCCAAGCGCTTCTTCTGGGCTGAGACTGCAGTACTCGCTTTCGCTTGCAGTCTGGAACCGATAGACGAGTGGAGCCTGCAAGTTGCATCCGCTTCCTTCGCCCTTACGCTGCCCGCCTGATCCCTCGTATCCTCGCCACCCGCTCGAGGACCGGCCTGTCAATTCGACCGTCTACTTCCGTCTCGCCTCGCAGCGCCTTGTCGTCCAACGCCGCCGCATCCCTCCAGCTGTCGAGTTCCTCCGGACTTTCGACGTCCAGCGCGCGCGCAACATTCGCAAGATACTCAAGATCAGAGACGAGTTGCGCCGAGCCATGCTTTGACAAGCGCCGGATGTCGGGCAGAACGGTCGAGGTTAGGTGCGAGAGGATGGAGAGGGTGAGGGAGGAGAGCCAGGTTGCGATGACAGTCTCAGCTGAGAGGGAGATGGTAGCTGGCTGACTGGCGGAAGCGTGCGAGCCGGATGAGCCGGCGACGAGCGACCCGCGGCGAGTACGAGTGAGCGCAGCAGATGCGGGAATGCCTCCGCTCAGCGCCTCGGACGAGGTCGTCTTGTGGCCCGATCCTTGGCGAAGCATCGGCGGTGCAGCCTGCGGCGGCTGTTGCAGCGCTCGAAGCGTCTCGACGTCGACGAACGGCAAGGTTTCGATGGAGAAGGCGAGCGCGTCGTCATCGGCGTACACCTCGAATAGACGCGGCAAGTTGAACAGGCCTTCGCCCACACGGGAAATGGTCTCGGTAGGCGAGAGGGAGAACGTGGGAATCGCCAAGTCGAACGCGCCCTTGCCGCCAGGTCGCTGGTCCTGCGTCGTCGTCCAGCACGCCAAGGTCGAATACTCGTTGAGATGGGCGAAGAGAGGGGCGAGAATGGTGTCGTGCAGGAAAAGCTGAGTGGTGCGAGTGAAGTCGGTCGCGGCGCCGCGAGCCTTCGGCAAGAGATAAGGCGAAAGAGGCGGAGGGGGTGGGGGATGAGAGAGCGAACTGCCTGACGGCGCTTCGTGCGGCTTCTCGAGCGGGTCGAGGAGCTCGGCAAGTTCTGCCGAGTTGAGCGTCGACTGTCGCAGGAGGAGGATGGCACCCTTGGTCGTGCCGGGGACGGTGTATCGAGCTGGACTCTCCCGCGCTTCACGCACGGCGTGCGCCAATACCGTCATCCGCGCCTTGAGCTTCGCCTCGAATGCCGTCAAGCGCTCCGCCATACCGCGGCACGTATCCAGCAGCTTGAGGCCGAACTGGAAGGTCGACCAGTCCTCCGTCGAATACTCGAGTCCTTCGAGCACCATCTCCTGCTCCTCGTCCGGACTCGCAATCCCGCCCCCCAAAGCCGCCGCTGTCGCCTGCGCTCGACGGCGTGTCGACGCTGACCCCTTCTCGCGTCCCGCTCGCATCAAGTCCTCCTTTCGCCGGTCGAAGAAGGCGACGAGCTGCTCGTTCATGACATCGACGAGCCCTCGCGCGCCGTAGCCGTGCGTCAAGGCGAGGTTGCGGCCGATAGCTTCCTCGAGTACCGAGAAGACCTTGCCCGCCTTGTCGAGCAAGACCTTTGCGCCCTTCTCCGACCCCGCCGAGCTTGACCCACTCATCAACCCAGCCGTCCAGTCGCCGATATCGCCCAGCCATTTGCTCATCTCGAACGCGACATACCGCCGCTCGAGCTCGGGGTACTCGACTTGCCAGTCGAGGAACGGCTCGAACAGTGCCGTCTCCCAAGGTCGTACCTGCGCCGCGCTGGCCTCCTCGTCCTCGTCGCCGCCATGGTTGCTTAGCAAGTCCGGTCCCTGACCCGTCGCAAACGAGATCGACCTAGCAGAGAGCCGTTTGGACAGCGATCTCCGCTTCGACATTCGACGTTTCGCGGGAGTCGAAGGAGGGCCGCCGGACAAGGAGGGCGAAGACGGGCTGTGACTTGGACGCGAGGAGGTAGGCGAGTGCGCAGGTGGAGAAGGGGCGGGTGCGGGAGTCGGCTCGAGTCTGATGAAAGTCCGCTCGACCTGGACTGCGAAATCCTCCGTCGTTTTGTACGCGGCGATGAGTTCGGGCAGGACGAGCGGGCCATAGAAGTCGGCGATCGAGGTGAGTCGCTGCGGTATGGGCGGTGAGAGACCTTCGAGTGTCGTCTCAATGAAGGAGGAGAGCGTAGGCGCGGGATCGGGAAAGATGGCGGGGATGTAGGTGCGTTCTTCGGCAAGGAGGACCTGAAGGTCGCTGTAGAAGTGAGCGAGGGCGTCGACGAAAGTATGCGTCGGAGCATTGAGGTTAGAAGTAGCCGAGACGGAGACGGCGGACGGAGCTTCGAGGCAATCGCTGAGTTTGGCCGAGGTCCAGCTGTCGACAAGCGTGCCGCGGCGATTGCTGAAGTAGTAGGTGCGGTACTCCTGGTCGCGCTGGATCATGCCAAAGATGTTCCATAACTGCTTGCAGCCCTTGACGTCGCGCTCGTTGATCGCCTTGACGAGACCGCTGCTCAGGCTCGCCTCGAGCTGGTTTTGGAGCGAGATCATGAGCGCTCGTCGTCCTTCGTACTCGGCCGTATTTTGAAAGACGACCATCGACCGCGCCGCCTCTGCGAGTCGCTCGGCAGCCTTGGCGTACTGGTCTTCGCCAATCAAGCCCGTCACCTCGCTCTCCAGCGTGCTCCAGCTCTCCGCCTCCCGCAGAACGTCCCGCGCCGCCTCCATTCGCTGCTTGACGAGGTCCAACACTCGCATGCGTTCGAGGACCTTGCCCACCTCACTCTCCGTTCCGTATCCTCCGCCTCGTTTCCGGATTCCGTCGAGCGTGAAGCGCAAGAGGAGCGCATTCTCCCGCATCAGCTGGAGGTCGAACGTAAGTCGTGGTACCGAGAGCGAGATCTCGTTGATCAGGCGGTCGACGGCCGCCGAAGTGTCGCCAACCGAGATGTCGAGAGAGTGCAGGGTGCGGGTGAGGATGGATTCGACCTCGGCGAGGGACTGGTCGCTCGACTTGCGCTTCGCGAGCGAGTCATCGACAACGGCATTGAGCCAGTCGGCTTCGGAGGTGAATGCGTCGGAGGTGAGCGCTGCGAGGTCGAGTTCGTCGCTGTTGGTGGGGGAAGGCGAGGTATTCGAGGTCGGGGACAGCGCAGACGGCGAAAGCGACCGTGGAGGCGTCAGTCCAGCTGGCATCCGCAGTGCAGGATACGCCATTCTGCCGCCAGCCGCCGTCGTCTCGCTGTTGTGACCGGAAGTGGCAGAGTGCTGTCGACGGGTGAGAGCAGGCGCCGTTAGCTCGCGGAAGCCAGTGCGGGCGTGTGAGCGTACCTGTTGCTTCAGAGGAGGCTCTGCCCAAGCTAACAAGCAAGAAGAGCGAAACGAGCGGGCGAGACGGAGAGCAACCTCCTGCCGACCCTCTCCTCGCAGAGTTGGTCCGCGTCAAACATCTCGCTATCCGCTAGATGGGGCGTTTTGTTCTTCCAGAACATCGAGAGCAGGCAGACGACTGCCAGAGGGGGCGTAAGGCGCGCTGTGAAGCCTCGGATTCCTCGTTTTCCTCCTGGAAATAAACGCATGGTAATGCCAGCAGCATGAGATACACTTTAAAACGGTTCAGACGCCCCTCAGAAACCCTCCCGTCTCGTTCAGCTGGAACGTCCCGCGCTCCCGCTGGTCCTTCTCTGTCTCCCGCTCCTCCGTTGGCGCTTCTCCTCGAGAATTGTCGAACCCTGCACCAGCCGCCCGAGACATGAGCTCCTGCAACGCCCTCTCCCGCTCCATCAACTCCTCTTCATTCGGCTCGTAGTCGTCGTCGAGCTGTGCGGGGGCAGACTGCGGCAGCTGAGGAGTTGGCGTCGGACCCATGAGCTCTGCCAGTGCTCGCTCGCGCTCAAGCACCTCCGCCCCATCCACCTCCTCCACCTCCTCCAGCTCCTCCAACTTGATGCCTCCGCCCGCGCCCCGTCCCATCACCGCCATTGCTTGAGCAGCCTTGATGACCTCGGGACGGACGCCCGCTCCTGCGAGGTCGATGGTTGCGCCTGGACCTCCGGGCGTGACGCCCTTGGCGAGCTCCTGCATTGGAATGCTGCCGATGTCAATAGGCCGGCCAAGAATAGCGTCGAGGACGATCAGCGCGCCGAGCTTCGAGACGACCGCGTTGGCACCGGAGCAAAGGTTCGAGGCGACGCCTGTCGAAATCCTCGTCAGCTCTGCCGGCGACAAAGGCGGCGAAATCGGACACACAGGAAGGACAGCCTTGCGAGCAGCGGCAGTTGGCGATTGTGTCAGCGGCTTGCGCAATGAGCGTGTTGATGTGGTCAAAAGCCTTGGCGCAGATACCGGCCGATTTGCCAGCCGTGTCGTACAGAATGAGCCTGACGTAAGACAGTGTGTCAGAAAGCGCAAGGCAGGAGGCAGTCAAGTCAAATTGCGACGCACCTTGCCGGCCGCTTCCTGGTCGTGTTGACGCGCGACATCTCCTTCTCCGGGTTCTTGCACTCGGTTCGGACGTCTCCTTCGGCGCACATGGCGAATACGGGAGTCAGGCTCAAGAGCGCATGTTCCGCAGCATGGATGCTGCCAGCGGGATGGAAGTTCTTTAGGAGGAGGATCTCGAGCGCCGTCCTTGGCACTTCGATCCACAAGCCGTGCGACGAGCGGACGAAAGGCGGAGAATGGACGTCAACGGCGTCTAAGATGTTGTTCTGCGATGTGAGGGGTTCAGACGAAACAAGTCGAGGAGATAGACAGGAGAACGCACCCTTCGGTCAACTTTGAAGTAGCCGAAGACAACGGCGGTGACTGCGCAAAGCCAGGTCAGCGTTTGATGCGCTCGAAAGGCAACGTGAAAGACGCACTGGATACCACACCGTACGAAGCGGTCGTCGCGCCGCCTTGCACCTCACGAATGGACAGCGCTCCGACCGGGTCGATGTCGCTGCAGAGTAGTGATTTAGCCGGAGTTCACAAACGGCGATAAAGCCGCCGACGCACGTGTAGTCGCGCTGCCTGGTCCTCCACTCGAGCGACGCCTCTTCGATCTTGGCAAGCTTGCGGTCGTGGTTGACTTCGCGAACAAGGAAGGTCCGGCCCATGTGCATAAAGACAGCACCCTCGTACGTCGTGAAGATGGCACGACTCGTCTCGACCTCTTCAACGAATTCGCTCTTGCCGCCGGTGATGTCGACGATCGTGTAGTACTCGTCTTCGGTGTTGCGGATCGGAACGGCGCGAGCTGGGTAAGGCTTATAGCGCGGGTGGCAGTGGTAGAAGCCGTCGTCGTCGCCGACGAGCCGACTGAGGCAGATCCGTCGCAGCTTGTCTTCGTCGCCGCCGGTGAAGTAGACCGCATCTTCTACGGGATGTAACGGAATCTCATCGGCGGCGCACTGAATGTGAGCCTCAAGGACGAGCGGATTGTCGAGGTCGAGAGCCATCTTCTGGAAGGGGCTCGAGAAGATCAGGTCAGGATTGCGGGCGTAGTGCTGGTCGAGGGGGAACGGGTCGCAGATGAGCATGGCGAGCGAGTCCTTGTTGCGACGTCCTGCACGTCCAGCTTGTTGTCGAAGACCGGGAAGCGTGTAAGGGAAGCCGACGGTAATGACGGCGTCGAGACTGCCGATGTCGATGCCGAGCTCGAGGGCGGTCGTCGCGATGACACCGAGGAGCTGGCCGGAGAACATCTCCTGTTCGATTTTGCGGCGGTCCTGTGGGCGAGGCAGGTCAATTACTAGCGATTCACGAGCGAGGAAGCGGGACGCACCTGCGCGCTGTAGCCGGACCGATAGGACATGACGCGCGAAGCCATATCGCTCCGTCCGTCAAGCATGAGATCCTGGCGGACCTGCCGCATGAGGATCTCGCATTGCATGCGGACCTGCAGGCTCTGCGTCAGCACAAGCGGCGACTGAGTGCGGGGGAACGACGTACTCGGCAGAAGACGATGACACGAATGCCGCGCTCCATCAAAAACCGGAAGACTCGACTCGTCTCGGCGATGGTCGATACGCGACCTTGCTCCGGGTCGAGGTCGTCGATGTAAGGCGGGTTCCACACGAGGTGTTCCTGTAGGAGACGGGATGAGCCGACGCGCAACGGACGAGAGGAAAACGACGCACCTTTCGCCCGCTTGGAGAGCCGTCCTCGTCGACCAGGACGATGTCGTCGACGCCGAAGATTGTGCGCATGTGCTGCAGATGGACTCATTAGGTATGGAAGGAGGTGAGACGAGCGACGGACGTACCTCAACAGGATTGGCGATGGTCGCGGAGCAGGAGACGAAGCGGACATGGCGGTTGCCGAGGGCGGCGCAGATCCGGCGCAAGCTGACAGTACAAGTCAACATGGCGAAAGAACTACTCGCGCTAGCGTACGCACCGCCGCATGACAAAAGCGACATGACAGCCGAACAGGCCCGAGTAGATGTGCAGCTCATCGACAACGACGAAGCGGAGTTTGCGGAAGAAGCGGCGCCAGCGCTCTTCTTGCGGCAAAATCGTGATGTGCA
The DNA here is from genome assembly GCA_023628235.1 of Rhodotorula sp. S30-09. Taxonomy (NCBI): domain Eukaryota; kingdom Fungi; phylum Basidiomycota; class Microbotryomycetes; order Sporidiobolales; family Sporidiobolaceae; genus Rhodotorula; species Rhodotorula sp. S30-09. Next base: position 185,742 of record JAMALD010000016.1, read on the forward strand.
GCATGTCTGGGTTGGTGAAGATCTGAGAGTCGGGAGAGTCAGCCGCAAGGCGGAACAGGTAGCGAGAGAGGCGACGGACCACGTTCGCGTTCTCGCGAATGTAGTCGCGGTCTTCCTTCGGCGTGTCGCCATCAAAAGTCGCGATTTTAACTTCGCCGAGGCCCTCGACACCGGCGACGAGCTCGCCCAGCGACCGCTTCTGGTCCTGCGCAAGCGCCTTCGTCGGGAAGACGTAGAGAGCAGTCGCGTCCGGATCCTTCTCGAGCTCCTGGACGACGGGGATCTGGTAGATGAGAGACTTGCCGGACGAAGTCGAGGTTGAGACGATGACATGACGGCCGCGCGGATGGGCGTCCGAAGGATGGAGAGCGTTGATGGCGGCGGCTTGATGGGAGTATAGCTGGTGGCGGTTGATGCTCTTGGTCGCGAGGAGGGCTTCCGCAAACGCTGGAGAAATGGCGTGGTCGAGCTCGCCTGCACGACGGACGTCAGTGAGAGCAAGTGAGCGACTTGAAAGCGGCGCACCGTAGATCGCCTGCCGCGCCTCGGTCGTACGGTGTCCGTCCTCGACAATCTGATCTCGGTACAGCTCTTTGTCGCTCATCATCTCCTCGATAATCTGCCGCATGCTCGGCCGCAGGTCCGGGTTCCGCTCCCTGAACTCCAGTTCCTCCTTCCTCTCCTTGACGCCGCGCTCGCGGATGTCCTCTTCCGTAAGGAGCTCGTCCGGGTGGACGGGCAAGTTCTCCTCCGTCGCCTCAAGGAGGAGTTCGACGGGGTCGAGAGGCGGGTTGTGCGAGGAGCAGGCGATAAGGAGGTCGGAGACAGCGGCGCGAAACTTCAGGTTTCGCTTGTTAATGAGGTCGGTCATCGATTTGGTCGAAAACTTGGGTTGCGTCTCAGGCGGCGGTAGGGGCGGAGGCGCTTCGCCTTCTTTCTTCTTGCGTCTATTCGCCAAGCTGGTCAGAACTGGCCTAACCGAGGAAAGGGCAAGCGGACGCACTGAAATTTCTTCGCGATGACCTTGCCGACACCATTCTCGCTCCGCAGCTCGCCATCGTTGAAGCTGAAGAGCAGCACCGTCCCACCACCTCTTGTCCGTCTCCCTTCTGTCGCTTCTTCCCCCGCTCCTCCAGCTCGATACGCCTCGTCCAGCTCACGCTGCTTCTGTTCGCGCTTCGCCGCTTGAGCGTCCCCCGATGTACCAGAGGCGTGCACACGAAGCTGGTCCGAGTCGATGTAGGCGAAAGTTACGACTTCTGGAAGGAGCGACTTGATCTGGGCAATGTCGTGCATCTCTAGAGGTCTGCAGCATGTGTGCGTCAACCACTGCGTTATACGAAAGCGGAATGAGTGTCCGCACCGCTGGATGAGGTTCTCCACGCTGCCCTTCAGCACCTCGAAAGTCGTTGCCATGCTCTTGCGAGTTGAGCAGAACGTGTAAACGGTGTTAAGCGCCTATAAGCGAGGAAGAAGGTCAGCCAAACTGCTGAAATGCGCAAAGCTCAAATGGAGGAACCTTGAACGTCTTCTCCAGCTTGACGAAGTGCTCAGGAAAGTCGACAGTCGGCATAACCAACTTCTCAATCGTCTGCTTGTCCGTCTTTGCCTTCCCCTCCTTGCGACCTCGAGCAGCCGTCAGTCCTCCTCGTCCTCTCCGGCTGCCTTTCCCTTTCCCTCGAGCACTCTCCTCCATTTCTGCCTCGACAGGTTCAACCGACCCTTCCGCTCCTACCGACCTTTCCGCTCCTTGCTCCGCCTCTTCCTCGCCAGCATTTGGCTTCCGCTTCTTCTTGGGTGGAGGCGGGAGATGGCTGACTCGAGCGTTGGAGGGCGCAAACGAGGCCCTCGCTGGCGCTGTCGAAGGTGCGGCCGACGTCGACGCAACCGGCTCAAAATCGCCCTCATCCTCCGCATCCAAGTCCTGAAAGGCGTCCTCAAATCGGAACAGCGGCTCCTGAGCGGTTCGACCGGTGTGAGAGTCGGTCGAAAGGGCGGGAGGAGGTGGGGAGGTAGTCGGGGCGTGGGAGCTAAGGAGGCCGCCGCCGGTCAACTTAGCTCCCTTGGAGCTTTTGCCGAAGATGTGCGAGGGCCCAGCTGGAGGTGCCATGCGTGAGCGAGCGGGAGTGGCGGGAAATCAACCAGCGATGTCAACGAGCGAAGGGAGGGTGTCACTTTCAGAACAGGCTGGCTGTGCTTCGCTAGGTGGGCAAGAGACGCGCATGTTGTAGCAGAGGCTTTACGAGCAGCAACGAAGCGAGACAGGCGGGAGACGAGCCTTTCGACGAGGCAGACTCCCTCGCCAACGACGTTACTTCACCGCAGGATGTCGATTACAGGTAGACATGAGGCAAAACAGCTGTACCGAAGCATGTACTTAATGGCTTGAATGAAAAGGCGACGCCGCGAAAGCCGAGGAATTGAGGTCTTTGGTATTAGGCCGAATGGAGACGCGATACGATGTATGTAGAGGAAGGGACGTCGAATGCTGTGTTTATTGCTCGCCGACGGTAGGAAGAACGTAAGGGGGGCCATAACCCGTTCCGGCTTCGCTGCCTTGGCGAGAGCACAGTTCGGGGTGGCCGATCTTGCGCAGCTTGCCGTCGTAGTCGCCTTCACGGTAGCCTTCGACGACTGTGTGAGAGTACTGTCACGAGCTGGAGCAGAGGGGCGTGGTTGAGAGGACGCACTGCGCTGGAGGAGCTCGGAGGTCGAGATCCCGTTCGTGCGCTTGGTAGGCAGGAAGGCGCCTGTACGCAGAAACAGTCGCACAACCAGTCAGCGACATGTCCGCACGCAGCAGACATGCGAGAAACTCCGTACGCACCGATAGACTTCGCATACGCGTACACATCGTCCTTGCCCGCACTCGCATACGGCTCCTCGTCATGCGCGACATAGTCAATCTTCCACTTGTCGATAAACTCCTGATCGACCTGCCATGGCGCATCCTCGACGACCTCGTCGACCCAACGAACGTGCCGCATCGACTCGTACCGTTCTTGCGATGAGAGGACGGGCTTGGCTTTGTGTTGTTCGACGAGGGCCGAGGAGCAGACGCCGACGAGGAGGTGGACGGAGGGAAAGGCGAGCTTGCATTGTCGCAGTTGGAGCATGTGGCCGTCTGCGTCGAGGGTGAAGAGCGTTAGTCGGCTGCACTCATCCGGGAAGTGGGCAGCGACACACAATGCAGCAAGTCGTAGACGCCGTCGGCGTAGATCCTGACGGGCCTGTCGGTCGGAGGAGGTTTGATCTTGTAGGCCCGCCCTGGGTCACCTGCAATCGCTCTCCGAATATGGTCCTGCGGGAGCGGCGTCGTCAGCCTCCAAAGTTGAGCGTCACAGTATCGTCGAGCTCACCTGAATCTCCTCAGCTGTCAAGTTGCTCAAGAACCCGCTCGGCGCCGGCGCCCACAGGACGGGTTCCTCTCCCAATCCCGGATGTCTGCTCTCAACGGCCGCCACAGGCGGAGGCGGCATCTCGTCGTCCTTGTCCGTCTCGGTCTCTGTCTGCTGCGAACGAGGCGAAGACGAAGGGGAAGGCGAGTAGCCGCTCTCGCCGGCGGAAGAACGGTAGGAGGGTTGGTGGTAGAGACCGACGGGGGCGCGGAAGACGTGGGCGCGGGAGGCAGGGGGAGTGATAGCGTGTACGGAAGAGGAGTTTGCTGTTGCTGAGGAAATGTCGCCCTCATCTGGCGTCTCGAAAGTTGACAGCGGTACGAATGACGGTGACGGCGAAGTGAGGAAGGGAGGGTAAGCGGCAACGACAGGCGGGTCAGTCGGGAGCGTCTCTGCCTAGCTACACGCTTTCAAAACAGAGGAACGGGACGCACGACCAGCCGACTCGTACCCTTCGTTCGCTGCCGCCAGCTGCCCGACCCTCGTACCCGCCGGAGCAGTCGTCCCGACGCCCACGCTCACCGGTGCACCCAAACTCAGTCCCTTCAAGTCCTCCGCAATCGGCTGCGCATACACAGGCGCCGGCCGCGCATCCGAGAGGTCGAGGTCGTCATCCTCGCTCAATCCAGTCTCAGCGTTCGATTCCTCCGAAGCCTCGCGGGAGGATTCGCCGCCGCCTTCTGCGCGCAAGACACCGCGAGCGTGTGGCAGTGCGCGCTTCTTGCTGCCCGGACTTGCGAGGGAAGCCATCGAGTGAAGCGTCGTGACGGAAGTGTGATGAAATGGGGAGAGTCGGGACAAGACTCGCCGCGTGAACGGGCAGAAATGCAGGTTGCGAGTGCGGGCAAGATGCTAGAGAACGGGGCTACAGCGTGGTAACAACAAGCGAACGAAAGGGGAGAGCGAGACGACCTCTTCCACGCGAGAGAAAGGCTCGGGAAGGGATATCAGCGGTTCTGGGGGACGTAGTCTTTTGACAGGTCAATGCCCTGGTCCTTGAGATGCACGTTCGTGATCTTGAACCGCCGATTCGACGAGCCATGCCCTTTGCGACCCTTGGCTTTCGCCTTGGTTGTTGTGGGCGGAGGAGGCGCGGCGGACGATGCGGTGAGACCGGCTGCGAGGAGCATAGCGCGTCAGCCTCGTGTCCGATGTCTGCAATTTCGTTGCTCGCCAGAATGCCCCGCAACGAGGCAAAGCAGCTAGACACGACCAAGACGCACCGTTTTTGAGTTCCTGCGCCAGCTCGTCGCCAACAGGAGTCTTGAGCGAGCGCCACAGATCTCGAAACTCTGCACGGCGGGAACGAAAAATTAGCCGACGTAACCGAGTAGGCGTCCGCTGCAGTAGGCGTACTGAAGCGCAGGGACAGCCACGAAAAGGTTGCGAACTGACCTTGATCCAGCGGATCCTTCTCCTTGCCGATATCGTCCAAGAAGACCATCTTCATCTGGCCTTCCCTCTCCTGACTCTGCTCCGTCTTGCCCGTACGCGTAACCAACACCCTCCCTTCCCGCTCAAGCTCCTCGATAGCAGTCGTCACGCCCGCCCACGACTCGCGCAGCTTCTTCACCGGCAGACCGCCTTGTGGAGAGTGTCGTCGCAGGAGGATTAGGAGGTCGTTCTTGGATGAAAGGATGAAGTCGGGCTGGAAGAGGGAGTCACGGACGACGAGGGAAAGTGTGAGGATGAGCACTCGGCTTCAATCTCGCATTGCACACCCTCCTTCTTCACGCTCGCTACTCCAGCACAGAGACGGAGCCTCACCTTGTACGCGAACAGGCCCGTCTTCTCCGTGTACCGCACTCGTTCATGCTTCTTCAATCCCTCGACGAGCTCGTGATTGTGCAGCAGCCCCTCGACGCCCGACCTGAGAGCGAGGTCTTCGAGTCGGATAGGCCCGTTGAGCTGCTTGAGGAACGCGACGGAGAGGGCGAGTTGTGTCTGCCAGTGACGGGCGACAGTCGACGACGAGGTGTCGTACAGCGACATGGCGAATCGGAGTGTAATCACAGCGCTGTAGAGCTCTCTCCAACTTTAACACGCCATCCAAGGCGACGCGAGAGCGTGTGGCAGCGAGTGGCAGGAGACGAAGGAGATGAAGCGAGGGTCAGCTTCGTCTGGACTGCCTCGATTCGCGCAGGAGCGGTTTTCGCAGCGCAGACACACTTGCTACGACCATGACGACCATCCCATCGAGGCTCGCACGCGTCACGCAGCAGTCGGGGTCGTGGGACGCTGCCCGGACACGCACGAGGTCGCTCTACAGGCAATGGTACCGCGCAGGTGCGTTCGACTCTCGCTGTGCAGAGCTCTAGACTGTCTGGCAGTAGCTCCGGCCCGACCACGCTCGCCCGGAGACGCTGTGGCCAGCTACCAGCCCGACCCCCTCATCCTCATCAACCGAACGCAGAGCTGACCCTCACTCGCCGGTGCAGCACCCGAAATCGTCTCCCTCTACTCGCTCAACGTTCCCGCCTACTCCATCCGCGCCAAGATCCGCGAAGAGTTTGAGCGACACCGCGAAGTGACCGACTTGACGGCCGTCGACATCCTCCTCCTCAAAAGCTACCAGGACTTGCAAGAGGTGCGTGAGACCAATACTCAGGGTTCTCTGCTTGTGCGATTTCGCTGACGGACCACACGCCTTGTCATCTCTTGCCGCTCCCTCAGGCGCTCAACTGCTGGAAGATGGATTCGTACGTTCGCCCAGTATGCCTTTACCATCACTGTGTACTGACGATGCTCGTCCGCATAGTCACATCATGCGTTGGTTCTCGAAGGAGGAGGTGCGTCGGCACGAAGCGTTCGCTCGGAAATGCGATCGAAGCCATCTCGCTGCGCTTTCCTCTCTGCCGTGGACGAGGTTGCTGACCAGATTCTCTACGTTGGTATATCGTCCTGGTCGTAACAGCTTCCCCGTACGTCCAGCCCTCGCCGTCACTCGGGACCTCTAGCCGCTCACTGACCTCTCGCTCCTTCCCCTCGCACAGCACGACCGAACTCGTTCCTGGAATCCTTCTACCTCTCCCGCGACGACTCGAAGGAAGTCCAGCCGACAGCGTAGACGTGTCCTTTCCCTTCTGTTCCGCAACCATGGTCTGTTCTTCTCAGACCTTGGCCGCGGCCGCATTGCGGACGTTAGGGAGACTTGCTGGATCGCCACAAACCCAGCCTAGGTCGTTCGCGATCTGGCTACTGCGCACCAGGCTTGGATGGACGGCAGCCTCGTCAGCGCCTGCTCACTCCGCAGTTGACCTTTGCTCCTCTCATCCGCTTTCTTGCATACTCGACGCACGGCGGCTATAGCTCGAACTTGCTCCAAACCTCTCGCAAGTCAGCTCGTAAGCGAGCACTAGGCGCGGGTTGGACTTGGACAGCACTATTTGCAATAAACGAGAAAAGACAAGAAACGGCAGGGGTATCTCCCACACCTTCCGCCGCATTGCTTGACTTCTCTCCCACCTCCTCCCTCACCCTCGACAACGACAGTAGGTCGAACGGGTGCGCCTAGTCCTGCTTCTTGTCGACAACGACAGTCTTGACTTTCTTCTTGTCCGTCTCGCCGAGACGCTTGTCAGGGTCGGCTGCGGCCTCAGCCGAGGGAGAGCCGGTGGCCTGCGCCGGAACGAGATCCAGAGAGTGCATCTCGAAGAGGAGGAAGGAGAGGAGGCGCACCTGAGCCTTGATGATAGCAAGCTCCTCCTGGGCCCTGATAAGGTCGAGGACGAGCGAGTACGTGCGCGAGAGGATGAGCGAGAGGAAGAGGCAGGAGCCGTGGAGGTAGAAGTTGCGCTCTACACCCGAGTCAAGCGTGAGTGAATGAATGGAAAATGAGAAGAGAGGGGCTGGCGCACCCGAGAGGAACTTGCGGCTGCGGTAGTCGGCTTGAGAGCGTGCGTCGGGTGCCAAGCCTCCAGCAACGTTCGCCGACCTGCCCCTTCGACGCAAGACGGATCAGCTGAGAGTGTAGGGAGCTACGGGAAGAGGACAACGCACGCCTCGCGCTCGCGGTGGATTTTGACCATCTGGTTGACGGCGTCGACGAACATCAAGGCGATGAAGACGAATGTGATCTTGAGGCCATACTGAATCTGCGCGGGTAAATTGATTGAGGTTAGGCGGGGCTGAGAGCGGCACGTCGCGAGATGCAAGCGAACCTTGGCGATGATGTCTGTCCGAGGCGTGCCGTCAGCGTCCAGGCAAAGGAGCGGCTGAAGAGGTTACGCACGAGACTCGGCGATGGTCTTGAAGAGCGCCCGACGCCAGGTGAAGGGCAGGGGAACGATCAGGACGAAGAACGTCAAGATCTCGATTCCGACAATGCCGAACGCGATGAGGTTTTGGATCTGTATGGCGGTGGCGGTCGCGGCAGTGTGAAGGACGAAGTCGTGGAAAACGGGTGAAAACGAGATGATGGCAATGACAGGTCGGCGACAAGGGAGGGGAGCGAAGCAAGCGTCAGCGGTCGCCCCGAGGCCAGGTCCGTTGATTGCTCTGTCCTTGACCATCCCTACTCGTGCGCCATGCTCTGCTCGGCCCCAGGGGCCGCCGCCTGCGACTTGCAGACCTCGAAAGTCGAGGAGAGGTGGACTCGTCACACGAGCTGCGGCTTCTGGCGGTGGTGCTGGAACGAGTCTGGCGGTCGACGTGGGTGACTCACGGCCATGTTGGATTGCTCAAGAAGTGTAGCACGGTGTAGCGCGGGAGGATGCAAGGTGTAATCTCGAGGTGCAGCCCAGTGACGCTTGCGCAGGCGCGGCGGGGACGTCGCGGAAACGGCCACGTCGGCGGAGAGTTCGCACACGGTCTCAAGGGCAGCTCTCACCACTCGCTGAGCAGTCGCAGGATCGCAGTGCAGGCCGAGACACGGGAAGCGAAGAGATGGAAACGAGAAAGTCGACCCCTGTCAGGACGGAGTGCGCGTTGTCTTCGCAAACGATGGGATGACAGGACAGGGGTACGACGAAAGGAAATGTCACACGGCTCCCGCGGCAGCCGACGAGCGGAGTGAGGCGATGTCGGGCAGCGTCGTCTCGTTGAACGGCCCTCGCTTGCCCGGCTGTAATCCGCTTGGCTGGACTGCGCCGGTCGCCGTGAGCGCTGCGAGGGTCGAGCGAACGAAGGTCGAGTAGTTGCGGCGGGTCGTCTCGTCGTGGATGGCCTGCGAGGAGTCCAAGGGCGGTCAGCAGCGCCATTGCTTCTCAAAGTCGAGGTCCACGCACGGCCAGGTTGTCCCGCAACGATGCCAGCATGCTCCGAAGCAGGTTCATGATGGTCCCACGAGGAATGATCGGTCGAATCGGCGCCGCGCCTGCACGGCCGAGGAGCTGGGCTGTCGAGGGTGGCAGCGTCGACGCAGTTGAAGCCGTCGCCAATCGTGCCGCGTTCTCAAAGGCAGCTGCGAGAAGTCCCATCAGCACTTGCGGTCAAAAGGCGAGCGAGCGACGCACTCTTCAGCAGCTCCGACCGCTTGTCGAGAAGGTCCAGCTGCTCGACCTCGATCCTCCCGCTTGGGGCGGACCGGTCGAACGGCAACCCTTCGAGCAGCGGCGAGACGATACCGATGTTCTCGACGTCGACGTTAAGCAAAAATTCGGTGAGTATGTGCTGCGAGGTGAGGCGGCGGGCGACGATGGACTCGAACCAGATCTCGAGGGCGTCCTCGGCGAAGACCTGCAGTAGACTCAATCAGAAATGCGCATGCAGGCGGTACGAGCTGGACATACGGTGTAGGCGGCCGGGTCGTGCTTGAAGATCTCGATCATAAGGAAGAGACCGATGTCGCGGCGTCCGACGGGGTCGCTCAACCGCTTCCACGACTGCGCACCATATTGCAGATACGGCCGCCAGTCCTGTGCACGCAAAGTGGTCAGTCTTATGCGACGTCAGCGAGTGGGAGGTCAATGCACCCCCACGCCGTTCTCGACTGCAACAGCGGCACACCTGACCCAGCACTCGACGGCGGACTGGGCGTAGCTGACTCGGTCGGCAATCGTCGGACCGCTTCCGGAGGAGCTGACGAAGATGCTCGAGACGAGGCGGAAGAAGGCAGGCGCGATGTTTGTCTTGAGGAGCTGCGAGCGGAACGGATTAGCAAGATGTCAGCGAAGGGGCTATGCGAGCTGCGCACCTCGGCGCAAGCTTTGTCCGCCGTGCGCAGCGCATCGTCGCCGCCTCCGGCACCGACAGTCTCTCCCTCGATCCCGAGCATGGCGTTCAGGGTCGGGTCATCGAAGTCGAGATCGTCGAACGTGCCAAAGTCGTCTTGACTCTCGCCCTGACCGCCGTCATTTGCAGCCTGAGCTGCGTTCTTGCGTGGCAGGGCGGCGCGGCGGACGTCGAGGAAGCAATCGATGACCTTGATCGCTTCGCGGCCGATCATTGGGTCGAGCGCGAGAGGCGAGTCGAGGAGGTGCGAGGTCCATGCTGAGGGGGGAGTAGGCGCAATGTCAGTGCGGGAAGAAGAAGCACCAAGATGAGCGAACTACGCACACGGATTGAGCAGGGCGACGTCGGGATACACTAGCGCTGCATCTCCCGCCTTCTTGAACCGCAAGATGACCTGAACCGACCGCAAGACCATCGTGAGGAGCACAGCCCGCTGCCAAAGCGGGTCGCCTTTCCCACTCGTTGACTTCGACCGGTCTCTCCAGAGACGGTACTCCACCTTCCTCCGCCGCCGCTCGATATCCGAGTACTCCGCCTTGAGCGTATCGGCGATGCTGGCGAGCCACTCGACGATAGGCTTGAGCGGCAAGTCGTGATAGCGGAAGACGGCGGCGAAGTACAGGATGGCGCGGATGCAGGTCCGACGCGCTTCCTCGTCGACGTCGGCGAAGGAGACCAGGCGTCGAGCATGCTCGACACGCTGACCGGCACCTGGCGGGTGGAGCATGGCGAAGGCGAGGTCGAGCGAGTAGTGGTTGACCAGGATCGACCCGCTTCGGGTTAACTCAATTGACTGTCTCGACCATGAAGCCGAGACCATCGGCGAGAGGCGAAGGAAGAGGCGGGTGAGCTGAGCGCCTCGACGTCGCTTGTCCGCGTCGGAAGTCGCCGGCAAGCCTTGCGCCGCTGCGATGACAAGCTTGAGGAAGATGCTGAAGGCGAAGTCGGTTGAACGGTCGAGCCGAGTGCCGCCGAACTTGGTCAAGTCTTGCAAAAACTCGGGAAAGTCGCCGCTCGTCTCGGTCGTCAGGTCGGACAGCCGACGAGCATTCAAAAGGTCGAAGAGTCGAGGGAGAAGGTCGTCCTTGACATCGACCCGCCAGCCCCACCGCTCGGCGAGAACGAGGCATCGGGCGAACAGCGTCCAAAGGTAGCGGTCGCGCCGCGCGACTGCTGTGCTCGAGAGGTTGTAGTCGGGTGCTGCGAGGGCGGAAGGCTGAATCACGTCGAGAGTCGCCATGACGGACGTCCAGTGCGCAGGCAGACGAGGCGTTGACGTCGAGACGCCAGACGGCGAGAACTGCGAGATGGCGCACAGCATCAAGGTGGTGTAGGCGAGGATCTCGCCGCCGGCCGGGCCTTTCTGTGCGGTAGCGGAGAGGCCGGCGCGCACTTCCTCCTCGACAATCCGCCAGAGCACGTCGACTGTCAGAGCGGCCTGACCGAACGAGTCGGATTTGAGCGCCAAGCTGATTAAGCCGAGCCACGCCTCGACTGTCCCATCTGCAATCAACCTGTCTCCGCTGCTCGCCGCCTTCAACGTCTTGACCGTGCGATCTTGACCGTGCCGAAGAAGATTCTGGACAAGAGACCTAACACGTTGCTGGATTCGGCGTTCGTCGACCACGCCGCTTGTCGTTCGCTGGACGCGCGCGGCGATGTCGACGAGGTACCATCCCACGAGGACGCGACCCCGTCCAAAGTCCCTTCCGACTGCTTGGAAGACCGGACTAGCGTTGAGTCGGTCCTCGAGGCGCTCGAGGCTCGCCAGTATGGCCGGACCGATCCTCGCTGATTCTGCTCCTGTCGCTGCGTCGATACGCTTGCCGAGGTACTGAAGGACTCTCCCAGCGTCGGCAAGAGGATCTGGTCCTTCACCATCTTTGCCGAGACGAGCGAGGTCTTCGAGGATGTCATCGCAGATGGCCGGGAGATGCGACTCGAGCTGTTCGAGCGACGTCGAGGGCGAAAGGTACAAGCCGTAGATGTCGCATGAAATGGAAGCGGCGTTGTCTGCGAGTTCGACGAGCGAGTAAAGATGGCCGTTGGCGACGAAGGAAGAGGTCGAGGAAAAGCGGATGCCAGGCGGCAATCGGTCGAGGCCAAAGTCGGGCGAGAACTTGCCGAACGTCGCCCAGGCTTCGTCGTTCCGGAAGTCAGTCGCTGAGACGGCTGGGTTGCTGGGGAAGATGGCGTCGACTCGGTTCGGCGGCAACTGCTCTGCAGCACTTCGCGGCTTGACCGGAGGCACGATCACCACGACGTCGTCGTCGCCCTTCTCCGCGCCCGTGAGCTCCTGATGACGCACGAAGGCAAAAATGTCGTCGTCGGTGTCGAGCGGGATAGAGCGAGGCTTCCGCTTCGGTGCAACGTGACCATCGAGAGGACGGTAACCGACGACGTAATTGCCGGTCTCCTTGAGCGCCGCCCGCTCTTTCCGCCTTCCCTTTTGTTCCTTGGTCGAGCCTTCGCCACCGGGGTGAGCGCGAGAGCCGACGCCTTTTCCGGCCTTCCGCGTCATCGGCGGCGGCCGCTTCGCCCGCTTGAGAAAGCGGTCGACGATATCTTCTTCCGCTGCGTTTGTCCGTCTAGGCGCGAAGGACTGCAGCCACGATGAGACGGCGTCGTTCTCGTCCTCCTCGTCCTTGTCGCTGAGTCCATCGTCCGACCGGTCCGGATCGTCGCCACTCTCGTCCGTGAACGCTTCTCCTTCAAAGCGCATTGGGGCGTCGCCTGGTACGATCCGCTTCGTCGCTCGATTTTTCCGCGCACGCTCCACTGCCTCTTCGTCGCCGGAGTTGAGCTCTGATCCGCTCGAGTACTCGCCGACCTCGCGCTCCCGCGCCATGAGCTTGAGGTCCTTCGCAGCCTTCTTGAGAAAGACGGCGGGCATCATCGCGCCGAGTGCGCGTTTTCGCTTGTGGCTGAGCTCGAGGCGGGACGGGCCGAGCTGGCGGTTGGGCGGCCGCAATTCCTCATCACCCCCGACTTCCTGCTCGTCTTCCTCCTCATCCTCGTCTGACGGCAACTGAGATTCTCCGTCGCTCCTCCACCGCGACGATGATGGCAAGTTGAGGATGTCCCGGTCAAGCGCATCCCGCTCGCCGGATCCAGCTCGTCGGTGCACCGACTTCGACGGCTTGGCCATGTTGCGCGGTTTTTTCGCCGTGCCAACGGGCTCTCGACCCGGTGACGAAGTCGGAGGCTCGCTATCTGCCCGAATCTGCCGTCGTGCGGAAGAGGCTGATCGGCGAGGCGCTGGAGTGGTCGACCCGGATGGTTGGGCACCGGCAAATCGTCGTCGCTTGGTACCGTTTCTTTTTCGAGGCGAGTGGACAGGCGAAGAAGAGGGTGGTGCACTTTCGGCGCGTCGAGGCCGCCGACGCCGTTGTCGAGGAGAGGTGATAGTCGCGGTTGACAAGTCGCTGCAATCGTCGTCTGATGTGACAGATTCGCGGCGCTTCTTGCGCGAATGAGGCGTTTTCGTGCGGTGAGGAGGGTTGTCGATGCAAGAGGGACCGTGTCGATGAGGCGAGTAGGCTGAGGAGGCGATTGCTGATGAGCGGAGCGACGGAACTTGAAGACATAAGGCGGAACTCACGACGCTTCTTGCCGTTCCCGCCCAATGCTGCTGCCACCGCCAGCTCCATCCGCTCCTTTCTCCTGGCCTCCTGCTCAAGCAGGGTCATGCCGTCTTTGTTGCTCTGCAACCCGCTCGACGGATCCGCGCTCTCTAACGAGCCGTCCTGCAAACGAGGCAGACTTTCTCCTGTCCCGTTCTCCTCATCGCTAACGAGCCAACCTCCTAAACTATCCTTCGGTTTCCTCGCAAGTTCCTCCTTCTTCCGTTGGAGTTCCTCAGCCGTCTCTTCGACGGGGCGCTTCGTCCGTACGACAGCCCCCTCCCACCCATTCTTCAACAGCGTCTTGGTGTACTTTAGCTGCTCAACCGAGTAGGGCTTCAGTTGAGCGACGGTGCGAGTGCGAAGGGAATGGCCGGCGACGAGATGTGCGGCATCCGGAGGGACGTCAACGGGAGAATTGGCGCGAGAAGAGGAGGACGGAGGAGGCGTTGCTGTGCGGGGTCGTTTACGAGGCAGTGGTGTCGGTGTTCGAGTGTCCAAGGGCGAAAGGGGCCGACTGGGGCGACTCCGCGCGAGTACGCGCGGTCGTACAATGGTGTCGAAGATATGGGATGAGGCATCCGAGAGGGCGGGCGAGGTGGATCGCCTGTGCTTTCGCAGAACCTCGTCAGGGTGCGGTAGAGAAGGTTCTGGCGATGGGCGAGGTGAAGGGGAATGAGGTCGGCTGGAAGAGGGACGGCGAAAACTGGGTACAGCGAGAGATGGCGATGGTGCGCGGCAACGCCTCTCGGCCGACGAAGCGAGGGTGCATGCTTGAAGTCGAACGGGAGACAAGGCGAGCTAAATGTCACGAAGTTTCAGCCGTAACGGAAGAGCAGATGAAGAGGAAGGAGCGCACCTCATCATCGCTCGAAAGGCCTGCTCCGAACTCGTCCGTCCCGCCCCCCTCCTTGTATCCATCCTTCCGGGTCTGAAGCCGTGCCCAGTACCGCAGCCCAAGCAAGCCGGCCCTAGCCTCCTCGATCTCGCCTGCTTCACTCGAAGGAACGGGCGAGGACGGCGGTAGGACCGCTAGTCGCGAGCTGGACGCGTCTGAGCGAGTATCATAAACGCTGCGGTCCATCGCCACGCCGCTCACTTGCGGCGAGGGGCGGGGACGAGGCGCTCAAAGGCGAGTTATCCGTCGAGTCGCGATGAGCGCGAAGAAGGACTGGCTCCACCCTGTGTCGTTCGTAGGCGCCCCCTCGCTGCTGCACACTCCTTCGAGCAGATGTCGCCTGTCAACGGACGCAGTGAGTGCGAGGTGTTGGAGCGAAACCTCATCCTCGTCCCTCTGCCGCTCCACATTCGCAAGCTGTCCCTCACAACCGCCAGGATGCCCGCTAGACTGCTCATCCTCGTAGCTAGCATGGTGCTGCTGCATTCAGCCTATTCCGCCTGGCAAGGTGAGCCGTCGTTGTCTCTCTCGCCCCCATCGACGACGACCGCTAACTTGGCTTACTCCGCACCTTGCAGCACGGATAACGGCGGATACGGGTGGCTTCGAGGTGGAGAGCCTGTTCGGCGCGCGAATCCCGCCAGATGTCCGTTGTTTCCGCCTCCCAGCCCACCGGCTGCGTAACTGATGAAGCTGGATCGTGCCGTCCCACGGCCTCGCAGATCCTCGTCGAAGCCGTCAGCTCTTTCATTACACTCGTGATTGGCATACTGTGGAGCTCGCCGGCCTTGAAGGGCGTGACTTTCGCGAGCGAGATGGATTCCCGGTGCGCTTTCTCCCCCTCTCACCCTCCCAGCCCATCCCGCTGACCGTTACCTCGCTCGAACAGCTCGGTAGACTCGACAGACTCGGGCATTGCATTCGCCAACGTACGGCATCGAGGGTCAGTCCTTTTCGGACAGGAAACGAAGTCGTAGCTTCGCGTGCATCGAGGAATGGTCCACCGTTGTTTGGCGGTATCGATACCGAGTGCTGGTCCGTCAACTCGCCTTTCTTTCACGCTGTTGATCTCCTAGGGCGAAGCGCGGCTCGACGTTCCGGCCTGTGCGACGTTCCGGCCTGTGCGCGCATGAGGGGAGCCTGCTTCCCTTCGGTAGCACGTCCAGATGGCGTTCGTCCACCCCTTCCTTCCTGCACGCGCGTCCCCTCTCCTCATCCGCTCGATTCTGTGCCTGTCCATTACCACAACATCCGATGCTCGCGCTTCGCCTTGCCCGACCGTCCGCCTTCCGCAGCCCCTTGCCGCGGTTGCCCTCCACCTCCCTCCTTCCGCGCGCAACCTTCAGTACCACCACAAGCGCAATGCAGTACTGTGAGGAGTTCCATCCGGGGCATACATGGCGTATGGTCAAAAGGAAGTCCGTGAGCAGGATCCGGAGGAGACTCAGGGTGCATCCCACTCAACAACGCTTGAAGTGCGTCCGCGCTTTTCGTCGCGGGTGAGGATACGCTGACTCGTTTTGAACTATCCAGGCGCCCGACAATGTGCTCGACGCGGCGCCGTAAAGCTCAGACGCAAAGGTCGAAAGTCTCAAAGCCAGGCAGCCCATCGAGCTTCACCCAGCGACCTACGACATCGACTCCTCTTCATTGCCTCACTCAAATGGACTAGATCCATTGCACGGCGGTTCATCTGCCCGGAGCAGGGAGAACCCGTCTATGGGAACGTCTGCCAGGATCCAACTATGGACGAGCTGGCGACTTCGCCGCCCTGCGCTCGCCTCGTCATACGTATGCAAGGCGACCTTTGATATCAGCAATCCAAAGGCCGTACACATCCTCTGCCGCAACTTTAGCGCTTATGTTCGCGCTCCGCCATTGTCGACCCTTCGATTCCTACCACGTCCTGCGCGTGACCCAGCACATCCCCCAGCCCCGAACGGCCTTCAGCTCCTCGTCAAATTGCCCGCACGACAATAGTCAAGTTATCGACGCGAAGGTATCACAGGAGCGGATCTACTTCTCCAGCACAACGAAGAATCAGCGACGGAAGAGCAAGATGCCCGGATCGACTTCTGGAAAGACTTGGCCGAGGTGGGTGGTGACTGAGTGTCCGTTCTCCTCCCCCATTTACTCCTCACTTTCGCTGTTACGTTATACGGTAACGAAGAATTAATTTCAAGCATCTTCAATTCCGCCCTGGTCTCCACGTCGGTCGTCTGGCGCTGAGCCAGCCCGTCGGGCTACATCCTATTACGAACATGTCGAGTTTTATCGGACGAGTTCGGCGGAGGACAGCGTCGGCTGGGCAGATAACATAGACTACGAAGATGACTCCACCTTCGACAGGAACGCTTACGAGGATCCCTCCGACAACGACCTCGCGACCTCACCGCCATGCAGCCGCCTGGTTGTGCGCATGCAGGGAGACCTCGCAGCTAACATACACAACCCGCAAGGCGTCACGGTTTACGACCTCGTCGAAGGTGTTGCCCGTGATTACGAAAGGCCCGTCAGCGAGGAGGCGGCCAAGTACTGGCGGCGCAAGAGGATGAACACGAGTCTGTGACAGTCGTGCATTACTTGCCCAAGCACTGCCAACGGCCGGACTAGGACGGCGGACCGGGAGTGCAGGAAGATGGATTGGTACTTCTCGTATGTACGAGGATCTATGGCCACAATGACTAGCATCGGTAGCCAGTGACTATCAGCGTCAGCCGGATATCCTGTTAGGCGATGAGCGGAAGAAGCGCGAAAGCGGAGCAGGAGGTATGAGAGGCGAAGGACAGCTGCGTTTCTCTTCCCTGCGCTGTCTCGTCCCGCAAGTCTGAGCTTGCATGGCGGAAACAACAGCTGCAGTGCATGTGCGAGCAAATGGTACAGCAACTTGCGCAGGAAAGGGGCGGCGGGGAATAGATGTAGCGGAACGGCCGGCGAGCGTGAAGTAGGTGTAATGTCTGTGTGTATGTGGTTATCCGGAAAAGAGATGGGAAAAGTCTGTCAAGCGAAGGAAGGTCAGCAACGGAAGACGGAGAATCGCCGTCGATGGCCGCGCACCTATCGGATCACCCTCGCGCGCTTCTTCGCCAAGTCCTGGTGTCGCCGTTCCCACCGACGCGTGTCCTTGACCCGCTCGCTTTGCAAGTCACGCCGCACCTTCGCAACAGCGCCAGTCTCGATACTCGCCGCCTGTCCCGTTCCCGTCGGCGCGACCCTGAACCGCAGGTCGCTTGTGAAACTTCCTGAGCCATCAATATTCGGCAGGACGACCGTTTCGGTGAATTGCCATCGCCCGTCGCCTCGAGTCCAGTACGAGGTCGGGATGGTGTACGTGAGCGGGACAACCGTCGTCTTGCCGCCGCGCTCGAAGCCGAAGGTGGTCGAGAGCGTCCCTACTGCAGCGTTGGCGAGTGTTCGCGAGGGAGAGGTGCCGGAAGTGGCGAGAGAGGCGGTTCGAGAGGATGAAGACGGCGGGAGGATGACGGAGTGGAAGGAGGCGGACGAAACCGGAGTAGGGCGAGTGCCGGAGAGTGAGGAGGGAAGCGCCGTCGAGTCTATCGAGTCGGTGGAGTCGGCGCTTGCGACGTGCTTCAGATTATTCCGCTCGGAGGCCTTCTTCTGGCTGACGCCGACGCCAACACCGACAGCGACACCGACGAGCAGGAACGCAAGCAAGACGAGGAAGACTCGTCGGTTGTTTCCCTTCTTCGTATTCTCCTCGCGCCAAGGCTGATCTGCATCGGTTCGCGACGCGCTCGAAGACGAGCCCTTGCGCTGGCTGAGCTTCTCCTTGTCGTCGAGCGTGAAACGGTTCGTACTCGGCTCCTCGGTGTGCGTGCGAACGAGCGAGACCGGGTCGTACGCGCCGGCGTACATCGAATCGTACTTCTCGTCCTCGGCCGTCATCCAGGCGGTCGTCGCCTCGCTGTCCTTCTGGACGTGCTGCGAGTCGCGGTTGTTGTATGCCAAGATGGACCCTCGGCGGGGAAGCTGCACCATGACCTCCTGGTGCTGGCTGGGCGTAGGCGAGCTGTTGTTCCAAGGACTGCCGGACCGCTCTTGACCTGGCGGAGCGGCAAAGTTGTCGATGGGGACAGGCAGAGGAACGGGGTTGAACGTCGGGACGGGCGTTGTGAGTGGTCGAGAAGGAAGATGGTGCTTCTTCAGCGAGAGTGCCGGGCTCAGTCCTTCCTGCGTATCGGGGTTCGTGACGGAGAGGACAGTAGGAGCGGGAGCTGGAACGACGGGCTTCGTCGCTGGCAAGGGTGCTGAGGTGGGAAGGTGCGCCTGCTGAGGCGGCGATGGGAACGACATGGAGGGTGTGCCGAGGGCGAAAGCCGGGTCGACAAGAGATGGAGCGGACGAATTGTGCGAGTGGGTGGACGAGGTTGACGGCTCCTGCTGGGACTCGCGCGAGCGTGATGCAGACGAGTACGCCGATTCGGAGTATTCGGAGATGCGCGAGAGGGTCTTCGAGGGGTAGTTGGACGAAGTCGAGAGGTGCGCCGGGTTGGGCTGAGCGGGAGCAGCGGGACCGCCACCGTTCAAAAGGCTCTGGGTGACCGAAGTGTACTTGGCGAGGTATTGTTCGTCGATAGATCCTGCTGGCGGGGCTTGGTGCTGGCCGTACGAGTCAGTGATCAGGAGGGAAGGGTGCGACAGCGAGCCAGAGGCAGGAGGGACGGTCGCGGGATCGGTCAAGTCGAGCGACCCGTGCGAGCGCGGGAACTTGTACGAGGGAAGCATACTGGCTGTGAAGAGCGGGAGGACGAGGGTCAGCCTGAATTTCTGAGCGCGACCGTACGCGACAGCCAAACGCGCTCCGCAAACACGAGCAGCTCTTGCGAACGACACGCCCCTGCGGATTAATCGTCTCGGTAGCGCAGTCCAGGCCTATCCTTGCACCGTGCGCGAGCGAGCAGCGCCCTCGTCGTCTTCAAGGCCTGCACTGACCTCATCTCGCGACCTTCCCAAATTCCGCTGAGGGCCTGAGCGATGGAGCAAGCAAACATCGGGCTCACCTGTAGCCCTGGCAGCGTGCTTGAGATGTAGAGCGCGTCTGTAACACGCGTCCTAGTCCTGCGATGCGCCGAGAGGCGGAAAAGATGTCGCGTGCCGGCTGTTCAACGGTCGGCGAGCGGAGGAGATGGCAGAGGCGCTGGCGGCTGTGATGGCTGACTGGCGCGTCCTAGGTGCACCCGGAGACGCGGAGAGTGATGTGAGAGTCGCGCGGGCGTCAAGGACGCGCGAGTTGGCGCAAGTCGCGCGGGTGAGCGGGAGGAGGACAAGAAAGGGCGGCAGCGCGCTGGGCGGAGGGGCCGGCTGTCGTGAGGTCGTCAAATACGCGTGCAGTCCCCCAGGGAGTGCTCGCGAGCGAGAAAGAGGAGCAAGGACGGACGTGACGAGTCGTGAAAGGGAAGAGAACGACGAGCGACTTCCGGCGTCGCTCTCCGAGACGCGTCTGTCGACCAGCTTTCGTGTTCCGCTTTCGTTTTACTAGCGCATGCAGTGACCTTCGACGCTCTCTTGCACGCAAAGGATCCAGCGGAAGCAGGGCCGATTCGAGGAGGGTTCGTCACCGGTCAGGACAAGGTTACGAGGTCAACGAGTTGAAAAGCTTGGTATACAACCTGCGGAACGGGCGAAAGGATATATAGGCGGAGAGTACAGGGCAGTGCGACTGGCGGTGGGGGACACGAAGGAAGGAGAATGAAGAACGACGGGTGGAGACCGGATATCGCTGCGTGGCGGAAGGAGGGAAAGTCACCGCGGGTATGATACACTTTGCTGGGCGAGAGAGCGGTCGTAACGAGCGTGAGAGAATCGGATAGAGTGAGTAAAAAGTGCGGATCACGCCTCGAGCTTGCGCGACAGCTCGTGCATAACGTCGTGCTCGAGGGACCGAATCTTGAGGCACCTGAAGTAGACGCACGACGTCGCTTCGAACGTGTAACGACTTGCGAGATCCTGGAAGGCGACGACCTTGCGGACGGTGCTAGCGAGGACGCGGAACTTGTGGACGTTGACGAGCGGGGCGAGCGAGATCGACGGCGGCAATGGAGGGAGCTCGTCAAAGGCGGAGGGGTCGGCGAGCGAGATGAGCGAGCCAGCAGCGTCCACTTCAGCGGACATGTCGGGGTGAGTTGGATCGAGGAAGGTCGGAAGCTCGGCGTTGAGCGCGAGGTCGCGGAGGAAGATGCCTAAGAGAGATGGTTCGTCAGATCACGTTCGCATGGGCCAGTACAAAGGGACGCACCGAGAAAGGGTATGCGGCCTTTTGCCACAGCTGCGGCGGTCCAGTCGAAAGGGCCCGAGCGAGCGGCCGGCAGACCAGCTTCGGCCGCGACGAGCGCGTTCGTGACGGCGCGCAGGTACTTGAACTGCATCACACAGCGTCAGCAAGGCCGAAGTCGGCGAGTCAGAAGACGAATCTTACGTTCTTGAGGTGCGAGACGAAGACCTGCATGCCGCGGAACTTGCGCATCTCCCAGGACGGCACCTTAGCCCAAGTCTTGCGTAGGCGTTCCACGTCGGGGATCTGCAGTCCGTGCACGATCTGCGCGAGGGTCTGGAAGTTCGATATGCAATAGCATTTCTGCGGGAGAGCGGCGAGTCAGCACTTGAGTAGCGACAGCAGCAACGTCGGACTCACGAAGGCGAGGCGGATAAATTTGGCGAGCAGGATGGCGCGCTCGTCGATGCTGGCCGTAAGGAGGATCTGCGTGACTGATAATTAGCCTGCGTACGAAAACAGCGGATCGACAGGCTCACCTCGGAGCAGACCCAGTTCGCCGTCAGATTGAACCTCGCGATGACGTCTTGCACGGCGCTTGACGGCTGTGCGCCTTTCTCCTTTGCTACCAAGTCTGCTCTACGGCGCTCCTTGACGTACGCCTCCCAATCATGGACGTCCGTTTCGCCAATCCGGTCCTGCCAGCTCCCGCTCGCCAACTCGGTGTAGCTGAGCATGCGCAACATGTCACGTTCGATGAGCGCGAACTGCTGGGAGAGCGTATCGGTCTTGCAGAAGAGGATGAAGGAGCGGTGGGCGGGAGCGAGGGGTATGGTCGGGCGCAAGGCGGGGCGAGTCGAAAAAGGGTGGAAGATGCGGCTGATGGGCGGCTTGCGGAACGCAGGTGGGTCGGGTGCGACAAGCTGAGACGTAAGCTTGGTTGAAGGAGCCGAAGAGGGCGCTTGGCCGACAGGCGGACCCGTGATCGTCTCGACGCCGCGAGATTCTGCCGGCGCGGTCGAAGAAGGGGGCGGAAGGTCGACTGCGTCGGGCAGCCTAGCGGCAGAAGCAACGGCATGGTCGGTCGCAGGCGCGACGTGAGGTGCAGCCACATCAAAGTCGATCTCGACGCCTTCGTCCCCCTCGCCTTCCTTGGCAAGCCTGCGTCGCTGCTCCTCGAGCTTCGAGCTCTTCTCCATCTGCATCGCGACGCGCCTCGCCTTCTCCTGCTCCTTCGTGTCGTCGACCAAACCCTCGAGTCTTCGCAAGGCAGCCTCGACGTCGCCGGGCTCCTCGTCATCCGAGTCGACGAGACCTTCGAGGATGAAATTGGGTACGGGGGCGACGCCCGGCTCGATACCTTCCTCGTCGTCGACAAAGAGGAACGACTCGCGCGGCTGGTCGTCCCGCGACCAGTCGAAAGCGGCAGGACCTCGTGTGCGTCGCCGCAAGAGATCGCTCGTCTCCCAGTCAATGGACTCGCGAGGCGGGAGCTGCGCATGGTCGAGCGACCCCTCTGCGACAAGGCGGAGATCTTGCGCGGCCGGCAACCGCTTCAGAGTCCGCTTCGCCTCGATGACGTCTTCGTCTTCATCCGAATCGTCGAGGTCGTCCAGCTCAATGCGAACGGACTTGCGGCGGTCGAAGCTGGCAACGTGGCCAAATGCGCCCGGCCTGAGGATGAAGTCAGGAGCCATGGACGGAAGCGTGGCGGGTATCTTGGCTGTCGAGTCGGCACTATACGAAGGATCGGCAAGGAGGGGTAAGGTGTTAGGCGTGGGCGGAAAGGCGTAGTCGATTGAGGCGATGGGAATTGATTCGCCGACGCCGACGATGCCCAGCCGAAGGCTGGATGACTGGTCGACCGCGACCGCAGGAGGAGACTGCTCGGGGTCGTGCACGACATCCGGCTCTGGCGAAGCAATCTCGTCCGTCTCGAACGTCGAGCCGTTGCTCGTGAGCGTGGGCGTGACTTCCTGATCGTCGACCCATGCGTCCGACTCACGCTTGATGTTCCAGTATTCGAGGTATTTCTCCAGCCCTCCCTCCATCCGGAGGAGGTCGCCTTCCTCGCTGCCCATCACCTTGAAAGCTTTCCTCGAACCGCTATGATCCCCCGCAGTCTGGCCCTTGGTAGCCGCGCCCAGCTTGCGCTTGATGCGACCGATTGAGCCGATGGCGGAGGAGAAGCTGCGAGCGATCGGGTTCTGCGAGGTCGAGTCCGGGAGCGGGAAAGGCACATCGACCGAGACGGGCTGGCCAGGAGGAGAGGAGGGAGAGGAGGTGGCGAAAAGGCCAGTCTTCGATCGGCTGCCGAAGTCGTGAGGTCGAGCTGGAGAGGTCCCGTTGACCGGTACGCTTGCGAGATCGAGGTCGAGCTCGTCTTCCGGTGCGCCGCGGGCAGGACTCTTTCCGCTTGTGGCCGCCGCCGTTGACATCGCGCCGAGGATGTACGCCTCCTTGCACTTGCGCGCCGTTTTCTTCAGTCCCTTGATGAGCCTCGCGTCCTTCGGGCTCGACCGGAACCGCTCGTCCCTAGCCGCATTGTTCAGCCAAACCGTCAAAGTCGTCCGCAGCTCGCGAGAGGGGAAGAAGTCGTCCATGAAATGGTTGAGGAGCCAGTAGCGAATCACAACGAAGGTTCGGACGCGGACGACTCGTCGGAGGGCGTCATCCTCCGCTGCGAATGCTGCCGAGGACGACGACGAGGTCGATGACGAGGGCCCGCCGTGCGGCTGCGTCGACGGCGTCATCGCCCAGTCGAAGCGGGAGATGAGGAGATGGAGGAGGTCGACAGGCGCGATGAAGTGGCGGTATGTGAGGAAGAAGTCGGTCAAGAGCTCGCTCGAGATTTGCGAAGTGAGTTCGGCGACGAGGCGTTCGACGGAAGCGGCCATCAGGATCCGCTGTGCTGGGGGTGACGGCGCGATAGGCGCGTTCTTACCTGACCCGACCGAGTCGCGGATGCTCGTTGCGGGCGAGCTAACCGGACCTGATCCGCGCTGACTGATGCTCCATCGACGAGCGCTTGGGGCGGGACTGCCCGTCACGCTTGAGGCGGGACTGCCGAATTGGTCCCTTGCACCGTCGGCTACACTGTCACGACGACCGCTCTTGCCCAGCGTGACCGGTGGCGCAGCTGAGCCTCGTCGCGTGCTCGTTGCCGGAGGCGAGATCGGGATGATGGGCTGTCGCGCGCCGTTCTTGAGCCCCCAGATCACGAAGCGAGGATCGTCTCCGGTCGCAGGAACGACCGTGATCTGCTGTCCTGACGCATGCGAGCCGCTGGAGCGTGCCGAGGCGAGCGAAGCCGATGAAGGTAGTCGACCGTGTTGGCCGAAGGGGATGTTGTGCGGGAGGTCGGTAGGCGGAAGAGGCGGGCTTGACAAGCCGGTCGGACGATGAAAGACGTCGAAGATAGTCGGATCCTGGTAGCGAAGCCGAGGTGCGGGCGATTGGCTCAGCGGCTGGGCGTCGTCTGCTCGAGCAGTGCGGATCGAGTCGTTCGATGCAACCTCGCGCATTGGGTGCGGTAGACGCGGCAAGCTCGCTTCGTTTTGAGTCGTCCACGAGGCACCGCTGAGCGGAACTTGCGAGACGTCTCGGGGGACGCGCACGCCCGTTCCAAACGGACCACGAGCGAAAGACGGCCGTTTCGGCGGCGTGGCGAAAGGATGGTCGAGTCGAGCCGCGTCGAGAGCAGAGTCGAGTTCCTCGACTACTACCGCGAGCCGAGATCAGCAAATCCCGGATGCGACGAGGAAGCGCGGACTCACGATCGTCAGGGAGGTCCGTCGTGTCCGTCTCTGTTATACTCGCTGCACTTCCCTTCCGGCCCCGCTTTCGACCGCTGCTCCCCTCCGCGGTGCTCCTCTTCCGTCTGAACAAGTCCGGCAACCCAACCCTGGCCGTCCCTTCCCTCCGGCTCTTCGTCGCCGTGCCAGTCTTCAGCCCCGTATGCTGCTGGAGCGTCACGTCTTCTCGCCAGCCCAAAATACGACCGAGTACGTCTCCTTCGTACGAAGACGAGCGCGAGCTGTATCGATTGTCGAGCGAGGACTGCTGCGCGGGCGCAGGCGTCGACTTCATGGTTGGCGAGCTACCGATCCGTCGCAGGCAAGACGTTTTCGCCGAAGCACTTGATTGTGCAGTCTGGAATGCGGCGGCGGTGAGACCGAGCAAGGCGGGAGAGGGAGAAGGTTCCGCATTGAGGGGCGTCGAGCGGAGGACGGGAATCGAGCGGGACTGGCGGAGTGAGCTACGGTAGAGCGCAATCTTCGGGCGTGATGTAGCAGGCGTAGGCTGACGAGATGGCCGTGCAAAGGGTATGTGCGAGGAGGCGGCGGATGAGGAGGAGGAAGGCGAGATGGGCGAGTCAGCGATGGGTCTGCGGGTCCGAGTGTCAGCCTATCCATCATCCATATCTGGACATCGGCACTCACTTGACCCCGTACATCGTCTGCAGGTTCTCATCCACCCTCGTCTGCATCGCGCCCTCGTTCTCGCCTTCGTCCCGCGCCTGTTCCGCATAGAACCTCGCCAGAGTCTTCGCAGCCGCGTCATTCGTAGTCTCCGCGAACCCCTCGCCAATCGCAGTCCACATGCCGCTCCTTTCCGGCGAGTCGCGTACATCGAAAGTCGGATCGTGGGAAGTCTGGACGAGCGAGCCTGGCCGGCGACGCGTCGCCTGTGTGCTCATCTCCCTTTCGAGATGCCTGCGAACCGTCCCAGCGCCTCACCACGCCCTGCGAACCTCCGATAGGAGGTTCGAGCGAAACTGATGAGAAGTGACGAGGCAACAAGGGCGAGAGAAGGGGTTTGGCGTGGCTTGCGGTGCGTTGCACGCGGGTATATGGGTCGTCTGACCAGCGTAAAGAGTGTTCTGAGCAGTGTGGGCGAATGGTCGAGGTGAGAACGACGAAGTCGCCCTCGACGCGACGATGTATGCGCGTCAACTCTCGCTCGTGGGCTGCGTGGCTCAGCCCAATGGCCACAGACAGCTATATCGAGTGCTGAGAAGTGGGAACAATGTGCCGGGAAGAAGCGAGGCGGCGGTCCTGTGAGCGAGAAGAGCGCTCGCCCTCTTCTTCCTCTCTCATTCACGCTGCCAAACAATCTTGTGACGCTCGTCAGTGCACCAACACTGTCCCGTTCTGCAAAGCCCTCGCCGAGCTTACCCATCCGGCGCCATTCCTTCCCCACTCTCCTCTACCCTTCTCTCGTCCAAACCACCATCGCTTCTTCCGCGCAAACAGGCAGCTCGTGGCTCTCTGTTGTCTCCCACTTGCGTCTGGCTTTGTCCTGTGTCGGCCTGCGCTTTTGGTGCGCGGCCTCTCGCAAGATCCTCGCCTCCTGCCTGCTCGGCGTTCCTTCCCAGTCGACGGTTTCACAAGTCCTCGTATGCTGCGCCTCTCGCTTGCAGCACGAAGCCACCAAGGAACACCAACACGGGACAGGCAGCCAATTGACCCGTGCACGAACCGTCAACACGTCCGCCTGCTTTTCTCCTTGTCAACACCCTCCGCTCTGCCGCTCGAGTGATCGATACCCCTCGGCCCGCCAACGTTCGTACAGGCAGTTGTCTCATTGGCGAGAGGGAGCTGATAGACTGCGAAGTCGACGGCTTGTTCGTTAAGCGGACTCAGTGGGGGGGAGGGGGGGGGGGAGGGATATTGTTGTAAAGTACGGGATCTCGGTCTCGAGCGGAGAAGCAGACGTGATGAGGGTGATCAGGGCGAACACTTCTATTCCTGTCCCGGATGTGCGACGAGACTGGCCGTTTCGCCAACCCTGTGCGCACGCTGTGTCGCTCACTTTCGAGTCTGCAGGTCTACAGCGTCGTGCACAAGGAGGCGACGGGCGAGACGTTGACGTATTGATGTCGCGACCTGACGAGCAGTTCGAGGGAGGTGACGAGTACTGGTAGATGCAAGACAGCCGTTTCAAGCTCGCACTTCTAGATACCCATTCCTCCTGTCACTTCGATCAGTGCGCCTGAGATATAGCTGCTAAGAGGGCTGGCCAGCATGAGCACGGCCTTGGCAGCCTCCTCAGCGGTACCAGGGCGGTTCAAGGGGCTGTCGACGCCAATCTCATCAGCTCGCGTCCCACGCCTCCAATAGGACTCGTACGCACATGTGAGGGTACGACTCAGGCTTGTCATCCTTCTTCTTGCCGCCAGTGGGAATACCAAGCGCAATCTCTGCTCCGCCCATCAAGTCAGCAAGCGAAGCGAAAAAGGAACGGGGAAGGGACGTACTCTTCCCGTTCACCTCGATGGTCTCGCCGAGCTCCTTTGCTTGCGTGAGGCGGGTGAGGATGTGGCTGCGCGAAGGGGGCGTGAGTGAGAGAAGGAGAGAAGGGGAACGGGAGACCGACCCGAAGGCGACGGTGTTGGCGCGGACGCCAAAGGGTCCCCACTCCTTGGCGACCCTGCGAGAGAGAAGACGAGTGAGCTTGCGAGCGGAAGGAGGAATTGAGCGGAACGCACGTCTTGGTCAAGCCGATAACACCAGCCTTCGCAGTCGCGTCTGTTCAACCACCCACGTCAGCTCACTCCCGAACAAACAAAATCGCTCGCACGCACAGTTCGTTTGCCCGACATTTCCGTGCAGACCCGCGACCGACGAGACGTTGACGATTGAGCGGTTGGCCTTTGCGCGCTTGGGGTCCTTGGAGCGAAGGTACGGCGCGGCCTCGCGGATGATCTTGAAGGGCGCGACGTTGTGGACCTTGAGCATCAACTCGTAGTTGTCGTCCGTCATCGTGTGGAGCATCTGTGGAAAGTGAGAGGCTCAGGGAGAGGTGGGAGAGGCGGAGGCGGTGGAAGCAGACCTTGTCAGAGGTAAAGCCGGCCTGCGATGGAGAGACATCAGTCAAAACAGTCGAAGGGTTTTGCAGGGGAGAAAGCGAGATGCGGACGCACGTTGTTGACGATGTGGTCGACGGTGCCAAAGGCGCTGGGAGAGCGAATGCTCCGTCAGTCCCTTCTTCTTCGGACGGTTTGCAGGCTCACAGACTAGCTCCTCGCATATTGACGCGGAAAAGCCGTTGAGCCCACGTCCAGCGAAACACCGCAACCGCGCCCGCTCATGACGGATAACCTCGAAACTCACGCAACAGTCTGCTCAATCAGCTTCTTGGCAAAGTCATCGGCGGTAACGTCTCCCGCAACGACGACAGCTTCTCCGCCGTTCTGCTTGATCTCGTCGACGACCTTCTGGGCCTTGGAGCCGTCGAGATCCGAGACGACGACCTTGGCTCCCTCGGCGGCGAAGAGGAGGGCGCACGAGCGGCCAATTCCTTGCGCGGCCTGCGTGTCGAGCGTTGTAGGGGAACAAGCGAAGTGGAAAGCAGGCGACGTGGACCGCGGGACGAGAGAAAGTGGGGTGATCGAAGTGGACCGGCAAGAGCGAGTTCGTCAGTTGAAGGCCGCACGATGAGCTCGTATGGACTGCACGCACACCCGTGATGACTGCGACTTCGCCGGCGAGGAGGCCCTTGGGGTGCGAGGCGGACAGCTGGCCCTGGACTTGCTGGAGGCGGTTCTGGGCGGACATGGCGGGCGTTTGTTCGTGCGGTGTGTGGGAGTGAGTAAGAGAGTAGCAAGGGTTGTCAAGTTGCTGGAAAGTGACGATTTTGAGGGGAAGAGAAAGCGGAAACCAAATCCGAGCCGAAGAGCGCGAGCAGCCGGAGAAGCCGGACGCGGGCCGGGACAACGTGCTCCGGCGGATAATCCGGCGTCTGTTGTTCGACACACAAAGGGGAACAGTAATGCTAGTTGCGACACATACAGATAGAAGAGGGCGACCCGCGGGAAGAGATGAAACAACAGGTGTGCGGGTGATGCGTATGCACACAAAGCGTGCTCAACGAGAGTGTAAAGAGCGCGCGTCAACTCCACCACATGCCACCGCGGTCGTGCGCCTGCTCCTCCTGCTCGTCCGCCATCCGCTTCTCCCCTCCGGGCCCCTCGTCGCCCACCTCCTCCTCCTCTTCCTCCTCCTCCTCGTTGATCGCAGGCTCATGCCGCGCCCCACTGCCAAACTCCTCATCTCCGCGCCAGTCGCCCTCGTCGTCCTCCTCATCTCGACGTCCCTCATCCTGCCCACCCACCACACCAGCTTCGTCGTCCTCCTCATACCCATCATCGAACTCGTCTCCGTCTCCTCCTCCCCAATCCGCACCACCTCCACCGGTCCGCAACCCCAACCGTCTGAACCATTCCTCATCGACGCCAAATTTGTCCAACTCGAGGTCGTCTGCCGTGAAACTGTACTCTCCGCCTCCTTCCGCTCCGGCGTCCTCCTCGCCGTCGGGGTCGGAGAGGTCGGGAGAAGTAGAGGACGAGAAGGCAGCGTCGGCGCAGGTAATAGTCGCCGAGCGGAACATCTCGAGATCCGCGTTCCGGGGCCTCCGCTTCCTCCTCGCTTCTTCCTCCTCGTCCCGCTCCGCCTCCTTGAACTGCAGTCTCGGAGGAGCTGGGGCGGGACAGTCCTGACCATCGCTGCTCTCCTCAACGCCGGACCAGTCGCTTACCCCCTGACCAACCACACTCGGCGGAGCGCTAGGCCACGCACTCGCATACCCACTCCCTCCACTCGCACTCGCACTCGCATATCCACTACCTCCATTCGCACTCGCGTACCCACTGCCTCGCGAGTCCTGCCTCACCGGTCCAGCAACGGACGAAGAAGGCGGAGGAGGGAGTACGCCTGCTGCTGTACTCGACGCAAGCCACTCGAGGATCCCATCCAGATCCGTCTGGCCCGGAACTGCGTCCGGGTCGGGCCTTTGACTGGCCGCGCTCGCACTCGAGGGAGTTTGAGTCGCTCCCTGCGCGGGTGCGAGGTCGAGTCGTTCGAGTGCGGAGGTGGCAGAGACGGACTGCGCGACGGATGGTGCGGCGCTTTCGTAGCCGGAGTAGTTCGAAGAGACGGGTTCGAGTGGGTAGCCGTAGATTGCTGGATGGGCGTTAGCGGCGCCAAGGTCGAAGATATCGCTTGAAGCGGCAGAGGAGATCGGATCAACAGGGTTTCGGTACTCCATCGGATCGGCGGGAGGTGCATGACCCCTTTCCGGGAACGCGAGGGATGAGAAGTCAAAGTCCGAGTCGGAGGGTGCGGAAGCGGGCGGTTCAGGGTCGGAGAAGAACGATTCGCCTTCTGCGCCGTACATCGGTGCGAGGGAGACTGCTGGACGGGAGGGTTCGGGTCCGAGGACGTAAGCTGCGACGGCGGGGTCAATGGAGGGAAGGGTGGTCAAGAGAGGGTAGTCGGAGAGGGAGGAGTACGGCAGGCCGCCCATTGCGTTGTCGGATCCGCCTGGACCCTCGAGAGACGCCTTGAATCGCTCGAATTCTTCGTAGTCTGCGTTCGCGGGCTGCTCAGGCGTAGGGTTCGAAGGGAGGGGCTGCTGGTGCTGCGACGACAGGACGGAGGGAGAAGCGGACGCAGACGAAAAAGCGACGGCTTGAGGAGGAAAATCGCGGAAGAAAAAGGCCGACGCGAGCTGTTCGTTCGTCAGCTGCGGCGTCGCGGGTCGAGGGGCGGAAGTCGCAAGGTCGGGCGAGACGGCGGGAGGTGCGGGAGCGCGAGAAAGAGGCAGAGGATCGGGAAGCTGGAACTGCTCCCGCGCGCGAAGAGTAGGAAGCTGAGGAAATACGAGGTCGGATGTGCTCGGAGGAAGAGGAAGAAGAGGCGGAAGCTGTGTAGTCGGCGCCTCGATCTTGACGACCACACCACCCGACCCGGAGGGCGAACGCCTGTTCGAACCGCCCTCACCGCGCTCTTTGTCATGCACGAGCGGCGACGGAACATGGTAGTGGTGGTGCTCCTTCGGCGTATGGTGCGGGTAGGGCGAGTACGCAGCCGAGACGTGCGTCGGGTGGTCTGCGAGGTGCCCATGCGCCAGGTCGTGCGGCTTCTTGTCCTTGGCGGAGGAACTCCTCCTCGAGATACTCGTAGGCCGCGAGAGACTCTTCTTCCTCCCGACATTCGCCAGGTCCTCCTCAGGCGCAACGGAGGAAGCAAAAGGACCGGCGGAGTTCGTGCGATGCGAGGTGGAAGGCGCCGACGAGACGGATCCGTGCGACTTGGTCGAGGACGAACGGCGAACGAGTGAGATGGACTGGAGGTCTTTCGCGCCGTTTGGAAGCGTCTTGAGCAGGACTTCATGGGCTGCGCCAAATCGTGGGACGCGAAGTCAGTCTTGCGATCTCACGCAAGAAACGCAAGAGGCAGGGAACGCACTGTCAACCTTGTCCTGATTGTGCACGCAAGTCCTGTGCGAGTTCGACGCACGCCTCAGCTCCCGACACTCCGCACAAGCCGTGACGGGCCGTCCGCGCTTCTGAATCTCGCGGAGAGGGCGGTCCGCATGCGTGCAGTTGGCTTGTCGGTGGCCTTTGATGCAGCTCTCGCAGCTGTACTGTGGGTTGCAAACGAAAGTGGGTCAGCTGGCGCTAATAGGTGCACGATCCGCGAACAAAGCCCCAGCGGTAAGGCGGGTGCGAGGGGTATACTACAGCTCGAGGCAGGTTGCGATCGTGGCAGTAATGCTGGAGTGGGATGGAAAAGGGCCTGACACGCACCTTGACGCCGTCGATGATCATCCCGGGCAAGGGCGGAAAGACCGCGATGAGAAGGGACGAGGGGAACAGGCGGCGGGTGAGGCGGACGAGGAGCCACGCTGGAGAGGTGGAAGGCCCTTCAAGGTGCTACGGAGAAGACTGGGCTGCTCAAAGAACGCCCAAAGGGCACGAGAGCTGGGACGGCGCCTCAGGAGGGTCGACGGGTGTCGACAAGAGTCGCTGGGCTGTGAGCGCGTGCTATTGGCGGTCCATGGCGTTCAGGCAAGCGACCGGGACAACTAGCAGCCCGCCCTCGAGAGGACGGGGACGAGAGCGTGCGGCGGCGAGGTGAGGAGGAGCGTGGGACGCCCGCGGTGTCGGCGGCACCCGGGGCAGTCCTTGACTCTCGGGGACTTCTGTACGGTCTTTCCAGCAAAGTGGTGGTCGTGATCCAACCAATTCGAGTTGCCCGGCTCTCCAAGTGTCCTTTCAACCCATTCCAGCCCATCCTTCGTCCCGTCTACGTCCTTGATCCGCCTCTCAATCCACGAGATGTTGCAGCGATGTAATCTGTGCGGGCAAAAAGGGCTGGTGACGTCGCAGAAAGAGGTGAGGCGAGCAAGCCTGGTTGTGCGAACGAGCCGTTCACTCCGTCTTTCGTTGGTCTCGTCGAGCTGCTAGTGCTTGTTTAATCTCCGTTCGGTGCGAGAGGAAGCTATGTAAATGAAGGTAATTCAGCGACTGGAGCCTGAGCCCGAAGCGAATGTCCGGGCGGAGAAGGAAGGGCCACAACGCACATCGTGGCCAACCCGATCAACCCTGCGACCGCACCCACCGCGACGTGCTTGCCCGTCTCAAGCAGATCGTCCTTCCTCCCGTCTGCGCCGCTTCTAAGCATGACTCGCTCCGTCCAGACCGCCTCGCTTTTTCGGCAGACGACCCCACCGACCACGAAGACGACAGTCGTGGCGAGTGAGGGCGTCCATGCGCGCCAGTTGAGGTTGTCGGCAATCCGTCGACGCTCCTTCTGCAGGTCCTGCCCTGGCTCCTCAGCCTCAGCCTCGACCTTCTCCCCCTTCTCATCCTGCCGCAACGTTTCCCTGAAGTACCGCACCATATATACCGTTGAAAACGCCGTCCTCATCCCCATATTCACACAATTCGCTACCACCAACCCCTCCGCGCCCATCCCCCACCTTCCAATCGTGACCCACACGCTGACCGCAAAGCCCGCCGCGCAAACAACCATCCACGCTGCGCCGCGCTGGATCCAGTGCGCTGGAGCGACAGATTGAAAGAAGGCTTCGGTGAGGCCGTTGAAGGCCAGGAAGGGGAGGGAGAGGGCGTAGGTGCGGAGGATGGGCGAGGCGGATGTGCGTGACCAGCGCGGGCCGAGGATGAGGTGCAGGAGGGGAGTGGTGTAGGCAGGGGCGAGGAAGATGAATATGAGGGCGAGTTGGGTGTATGAAAGGAGGAGAAGTCGGAGGTAGGACGCGGCCGAGGCGATGGCAGACAAAGGCGGTCCGGAGCGTTTTGACCCTGGTTGCGGCGAAGGAGGAGCGGCTTCTCGAGGTGAAGACGCAGAGTCGTGGACAGATTTCGACGCGAGGGACGAGAAGTAGAGACGAGAGGACTCTTCGAGCGGTTGGAAGAGGAGCCGGGCGACGAGAGAGCCTGGCAAAGGGTTCGTCAGTGGCTTCGCAGCATTTCATTGGGCCGGCCGTACTCACCGTAGTTCAACGCGACTGCATATCCTCCCATATCTGCCGTACTCCCGAACCTGCCAATCGCCAGCTTGTCCGCCTCGGTGAGCAGCTGCTTCACCACGCTCTGCTTCGTCAGCACCCAGCCGAGCTCTGTGATCCCCTCGTCAAAGAACCGTCCGTCGACTTTGCGTAGGGTGAGCGACGGTGGGTGGGTCGACGTGGAAGACCGCAAGATCCATGCGAGACCCGCCCAGACGGTGAGGGAATAAACGAGCTGGCCGATCCCGTATCCAAGCAGCGCCTCATCCTCCGACACGACTCGCACAGTGACGAGTGTCCCGATGGCCTTTGTGAGCATGGCAAAACCCTCGACTTTGACACGCTTCGAGGTGAAAGTTTGCCAGTCTTGCAGAGTGCGAAGGTAGAGCGGCTCGAAGACGAGTTCGGCGAGGGTTGAGAGGCCGTAGAGAGCGAGTGTCATGACGTAGTATGCTGGCTGTGGGGTTGGGACGACGAAGCGGGAGTAGAGGAAAAAGGCGAGAGCGGCAAGAGGGGAGAAAAGGGTCGGGAGGAGGTGGGCCTGTCTCTGAAGAATGGCGGCGTCCGCGGTCCCGCCTGGACGTGTTCGCTGTCATTCGAAGCGTCAGCCCAGCGGAAAGAATGGGTCTAAAGAGAGGAACTCACGACGACTGCGCCCCGAATACCCTCCCTCACGAGGAACAGCACCGTCGCCATGAGCGTGTCGAGCTGGATCGTCGCAATGCCGAACGCCTGGGGTGCCGTCGACCGCAACAGCAGTTGGTTCAGTGCGAAGGAGAACAGTCGAGAGCCGAGTTGGAGGACGAAGAGGGAGGCGCCCGCCCCCAGTGCGGACGAGCTTGACGGCGTGCCAGCCATAGTCTATGTGCTTTGAAGTGCTCTGGTCCACTGTAGCATGCGTTCTGAGTTAGCTGAGCAGGGTGGGGGAGGAAGACTTGTCGACCCCCACCTCTTCGACCTGAATAGCTCGCTGACAACGCTCACACTGCTTGCCTAGGCCTGTCGATTGCCGAGACTCGACTTCAAACCTTTCGAAGCGCTTCTGTCGGACGTAGCCCACCCGCCGCGCCCCGGATCCTATCACACTATCCTCATCTCTTCATCGCCCGACAGATCGACCTCAGCGGAAACAGCTTGTAGGTGCGTCTGTATTTCCCCAGCCCGGACCAAGCTTCCTATTAAACCGCGCGCCGTGCCCACCAGCCATGTCCGGCCCCTCAATCGTCGACAAACCGCTCTCAGAACTCAACGATCACGAAATAGCCTCTCTTACCGCCGAGCTGAAGGACCAGGAGGCCTCTCAGCGTCCCCTAGTTGGTCAGCCTGAGACCCTTGACCATCTGCGAGACGAATACGCGCAAGGGTCGAGCGTGTTCGTGGCCAAGATTGATCGACTGAAGCAGGATGGGTGGACTGGATTGAGGCGGGCGAGGGGAGACGGGGACTGCTTCTACCGCAGTGCGTGCGGACTATCGATCCGTAACGATGGCGCCGCAGGACGCTAATAAGGAGTCTCGCACAGGCTTCATCTTCTCCCTTCTCGAGACCTACCTTCCCCTCCACCCCTCTCACTCGCTCTATCTCCTCAGCAAGTTTTCGACCCTCCTGCCGCTCCTCACAGCGTGCGGCTTCGAGCAGGTGGTCTGGGAAGACTTCTGGGAGCCGCTGCAGGCTTTGCTGTACCAGATGGGTCCGGAAGAGAAGGACGGCGGAAAGAGGAAGAACGGGATGGAGCGATTGACGCGTGATGGGCTGGTCAAAGCGTTCAACGATGCGGAGACGAACAGGTGCGTCACAGACTGCTGACACTGGATTTTCGCAGAACCACTGACCCTGGTTCCGTTCAGCTGCATCATCGTCATCCTCCGCCTGATCACATCCGCCTACCTCCGCACCCACTCCGACGAGTTTTCACCGTTCCTTTTCGCGCTCGAAGACGACCCTCGCTTCGCGGCAGGTGGCGGCGTCACGATGAAAGATTTCTGCGAGCGAGAGGTCGAGGTGAGCGGGCAATCTCGGCGCTTCTCCCAAGGGGGGGAGTTGCCAGCATGCGTCAGAGGCATGCGCGTGCGGGATCGCTTATGCTTCCATGGTTCTACCGCAGGCCGTCTCGCGCGAGGCTGACCACCTCGCCATCACCGCCCTCACGCGCGCGCTTCACGTCCCGCTGCGCATCGCCTACCTCGACCAGTCTTCGATGCCGTACGGCGGTGGTGGAGGACAGGAGACGGGCGAGGTCAATTTTGTCGAATTCGAGGAGGAGGCGATGAAGGAAGGTGAGAGAGGGGTGGAAGGGGCGCTGTTGTACCGTGCGTACAGCTTTTCCTCGCTTGACGAGATGTTCTCGAGCTGACAATTGGTTCTGTGCTGCAGGACCAGGGCACTGTGCGTTTCCCATCTTTCCCCAAGCGATCAAGACTCAGCGGACCTCTTGCCTCGCCCTCCCCCACAGACGATATGCTCTACCGGTGACTCCGTCCTATCAAGATAGAAGGTCAGGCCTGAGCGCAGCGACAGTCCATGGAACTTTGTACAGCTCTAACGCCGTTCGTTCGGGGTCACTTCCTTACATCCTCTCTCTGCGTTTTCGCCGTTCCTCCCACCCTTTGCTGCGACACAAGGACGCGGCCACAATGCCTCGCCGTGCGTCTTTCGACCGGGCCTCCACCACACCGCTTTGACCTTCCCAACGCCCGCTCGCACCTCTACGTGCTTCTCACTTGTCGATTGGTATCAACGCATCTGTCACTCGCTCATCCACTCTCGCCGTCCAGCACGAGCCTGGTTCGGCCACCGTCTCACGCGCCCCATGTCCTCGGCTTTCCATTGCTCGCGCTCTCCTCCTCCTGGTCGACTGACTGTCGAGAACCGTGCTCTTCCCGCGTCTCGTCCTGACCCGAGATCTCCTGGTCCGTGCATCGCCTCCGCGTCCCCCGATCCCTCTTCCCGAGCTGACACTTGAAACTTGGTCCCGAGAAGCACTTTCGCAAAAGTCCCCGCGCGCCAAACCGCCGTCCTCGACGTCGCGAACGCCTTCCTCTCGCTCCTCACCTCCGCCGACAACCCTTCGTCGACGGCAGTGCGGTCCATCTTCCTTCCCGCCGTCACCGCATCGGACGCGCGTCCGTCCATCTCCTCCTCCGCAGCGCTAGACACGCACCTCCTCACGCTCCTCTCCACCGAAACGCCCCCAACTCGTCCTCTTACAGACCGTACCCACTATCGAGCGCGCCACCGGACGCGTCGTTCGCCAGTCCTCACTCCTCGGATCCTCTTCGCCCTCATCGGCGACGCAGCGGGTGGGGTTCTCGACTGTACGAGTATGCCTCCAACGGTGAGCAGGATGGTACCCCCTTCACAAGGGCGGAGACTCGATGTACGCTGTCGCGAGCGTCCTCACGCCGGCTGGGTTGGCCAGGGTGCGTGGGAGTTGTGGAGTCCAGGGCGGAGCAGGCGATGCGGGCCAGCGTCAAGGTTCGTCTCGAGAAAGGAAGGGAGGAGGAGGAGAGCGTGTTCGCTTGAGCCCGCGTGAAGACGAGCACGATCTCCTCACCAGACGCTCGTTTCTCCGCATCGCTCGTCATCACCACTGCAGCGTCCAGTCCCAGTATTTCCTGTGCAGCATCTAGCCAGTCCAGCGGTTTGTGCGCGCTGCAGTCGTTGCGAAGAAGGACTTGTCGCTGGCCGATGCAGCGTCGCCGGGTCGGGCGGGTCGCCGACGAGCGCGACGGCGACGGCGACGAGCGGTGACCGAGATGGATTCGGGAACAGCGAGATCGAGCGCGGGGGCGAGCGGCAGCGCGGACAGCTAGCAGAGCCAAGGACGCGCGCGAGAGAGAGCGGGCGCGGAGAAGCAGGGTTCGCGCGGACGACAGAACCCGTTCGTCGACACACGGGCGCGGTGGAGAGCGCGCAGCCGCAGCGAGACTACAACCCGAGTGTAACGAGTTTCTGTATTCCGCTGCTGCTTGTATTCGCCGGGGCAGGTCTCGTCGCGGACGTCGAGTCTCGACCGCGGGCGGCCTTTGTTGGCGTTTCTCACCGCTTCACGTCCCGTCGTAGCCGTCTCGCTTCTGCTGGCTGAGTGTCGCACTCGCCGTCGACCGCGAACTCGGCACACCCGCTGTGGACCGCCGACCCACTCTCCCGCTCGCCCGCGCTCGTCGCACTCGTCGCACTCGTCGCACACTCGCCCTTCCCCAGATCAGCACATTCCCGCTCTTCGCCCGCTCGCCCACACCGCCCGGCCAGTCTGGCCGCACCACACACCTCGCACAGTCTCACGCACGGCCACACTCGGACGAGCGGACAGCGACGAGCGAGTGAACCCGCCCACCCGTCTCGCACCTCCTCTCCGCCCGGACCCTTGTTCGCGCGCTCCCGCCCTCGCCCCTCGCCGAGGCGACTCGCGTGTCTGTCGAGCAGGCGCACTCTCGCGCAAGGATGTCGGTCATCCAGAGGGAGCCCGCCTCCTCGTCTTCCTCGTCTTCGCGGACAGGCACCACCGCCCTCAACGGGTTCGACCCTTCGTCCGTCTCGCGATCTGCCTCGCGCAACGGGCACCCGCAGCCACACCCTTCCCCGCTGTTGTCGCCGCCGACGCCTGGTGCGGGAGGCGGCGGGAGCGGGAGCGGGAGCGGTCCGAGTCCGCCTGGACTTGGGGTCAGGCCAGCGATGGACAGGATGCCGTCGACGCTGGGTGACACGCCTGTCGCGACCAACTCGGCGCTGAACAAGGCCGCGTCCGCCTCGTCGTCCATCTACCAGCGGTGCAGTACCGTCCGCGACAGGCTGTACCGCGTGCCCGATTTTGAAGATCGCTTCCTCCGCACCGATACCGACTCGTCCATCCTCTCCGCCTCGTCGTCCTTGACACCCACACCCGCTCTCTCCCCCGCCCTCGGCGCATCAATATCCGCCTCCGCTCCGGACTTGACGACCCAAACCGACCCAGTCTCCCAAGTCCTCTCCGTCCTCCGCATCGGCTCGTCCCTCTGCTTTCTCTTCAACCAGCTCGGCCACCCACACCAACTCGACGTCAACCCCCAGGCGACACTGAGCAACCTCAAGGCGTGTCAGAGGGGCGCGGCGCACTTCATCATGGCTTGCAAGCAGGACTTGAAGTGGCCTGAGGAGGATCTATTTGCCGTCAACGAGCTGTATGGGCAGGATACGAATGGAGTTGTCAAGGTGAGCGGGCGCTCCGAAGGTTTCGCTCGCGTTTCCGAGGTTTCGCTCGCTCGCGCGCGTGCGACTCTCTCGGGCACAGCGACTGATGCAGCACTCGCACCCCGCTTCGCAGGTCGTCCACACGGTGACCAAACTCCTCGACCTTCTCGAGTCGCAAGGCGTTCTCCTCCCGCCTCCCGCCGACACCTCCCCCGCCCAGCCTCAACCAGGACCGTCGGACGAACGTTCGCTCGTCGTGCGCGAGATTCTCGACTCGGAGCGAAAATACATGCAGGACCTCGAGGTGTTGCAGGTTCGTCACCGCCTCCTTTCCCCTCCTTACCTTGCCTCCGAGCTGACGAGATCGGTGGAACAGGACTACCAACGCCAGCTTCAGATGAACGATATCCTGACCCAAGACCAGATCCACTCGCTCTTCATCAACCTCAACAAGCTCGCCGACTTCCAGAGGAGGTTCCTCATCGGTGTCGAGACGAACGCGAGCTTGCCGCCGGAACAGCAGAGGTTCGGGAACCTCTTTCTGCAGATGGTGCGTTCCCGCTCCCTTCGCACGCTGTGAGTTGAGCCGAGCGAAACTGACGCGCATGGCGGGCTGGCAGGAGGACAACTTTGCTTGCTACGAGCCGTACTGCGCGAACTTGACGCACACGCAAGACCTCGCCATCGCAGAAAACGCCGCTCTCTCGGTGCGTCGCCGCTCGCGCTGTCCTTTCTCGCTTCGGACGTGAGGCCAACCGTCTCGGAGAGGTTGCGCAGAAACTCGCCCATGTGCTCGACCCGGTGTCGGAGCTCGCGCCGCTGCTCATCAAGCCCGTTCAGCGGATATGCAAGTACCCGCTCCTCATCTCGGTGCGTCTCTCTTCCTTCCTTGTCCGCGACTCGCGCTGACCTTCCGCTCTCGCGCCGCAGCAACTGCTCAAGAACACGCCGGACACGTTCCCCTTCTATGACGAGCTCAGAGCCGGTCTCGAGTCGATCATGCGCGTGACGGACAAAGTCAACGAGGAGAAGCGGCGAAAGGACAACGCTCAAGCAGTCGACGACCTCGCTCGGCGCGTCGAAGACTGGAAAGGCCACGACATCAATTCGTTTGGCGACCTACTGCTTCAGGAGACCTTCGTCGTCATCAAGAGCGACAATGAGCGCGAGTACCAGGTTTACCTCTTTGAGCGCATCATCCTTTGCTGCAAGGAGGTTACGGCGCAGGGGAAGAAGGACAAGAAGAGTAACTCGTTGCTCAAGAGGCCGCCCAGCCAGCGCATCAACAAGCTCCAGCTCAAGGGCCGCATCTTTGTCAACAACATCACCGGCGCGTCGCAGATCCACGCGCGAAGCGGTGCGTTCCCGTCTTCCCCTTTCGTCTCACTCGCTGCTTCTCTCACGGCTGACTGGCTCGCCCGCTCGCCCGCGCAGGCCAATACCTCCTCGAAGTGCGCTGGCGCGGCGATGTGACCGAGGAGGCTTTCACGATCAAGTGCCGGACGGAGGAGCTTCTCAAGCAGTGGCAGAAGGCGATCAACAAGGCCGTCGAGGAGGCGCCGACCCGTCGACGCGCGTACCACCTCTCGTCGAGCCGCCGCTCCGACCGCAGCGTCCCCTCGCCTGCCTCGCAGTTCCCCCCGACTCCCATGTCCGAGTACGGCCCCCTCGGACCCGCCGCGTCGTCCGTCTACCCGCATATCACGACCGAGTCGAGCTTCGCTTCGCCGGCGAACGGCGCATACCCCCACGGCCACCCATATGGCTCGCTCCACGCCGCTCACTCGCCCTACCCTCCCGCGCACAGCGGTCCCGGAACGCCCCATCTCGGCTTTGACGACGACCACCACGACGACGGTCATTCGGCTGGTTTTTACGAGCCAAGCGACTCGGGTCGCTCGACGCCTTCGATGCGTCGCGGACCCGTCACGCGCTCTCTCCCGGCCGAACAACGCCGAGACGGCTACGCCGCCGGTGCGCCCCATCGTCCGCGCGCGCAGACCGAAGACTCGTCGTCGAACGTGATCAACCAATGGAGGAACCAGACCCCCGGTCAACCAGGGACGCCGAACCTCCCTTCGCAGCCTTTGCGCGGAGTGTCGTCCACGAACAGCGTTGGCGGAAACGGCGCGGCGGGCGCGGATGCCCAACCGCTTCGCAGTTCGGCGAGTAGTCGACAGCTGCGGAACAAGCAGAGTACGGAGTGGGGCGGACCAGGGTCGATCACGTCCAGTCCAGCGCTGAGCAGCTACTCGCGCTTGCCGACGCAGGAGGAGGAGCCCACGCCGCGCATGGGTCCTGGCGCGCCCATTCATCGCCAGGCATCGCACCAGTACCCTGCGCAGAACGTCGCCGCCCCGCCCCTGCTGCGCAACAGGTCGGCTTCGTCACCCAATATCTACCAGACCCAGGGCGGGAGGTTCCCCGACTCGCCGCAGATGCCCGACGGGATCGACCATGCCTACCACGCTGGCGACGCAGCGAAGGCGGGCCAGCGCGGCGTCGGGACACACTCGGGCGGGACGCTCTCGTCCATGTCGGTGTCGTCGCAGCAGAAGCGGTCGAGTACCGCCTCGAGCAACGCGACGGATTGCTCGTCTGCCACCTCTGCGCACTCGTCGAGCGCGCTGCCGTATGCAAGCGCGAATGGCCGCGGCGCCCTCGTCTCTCCTCCCGCCGCAGCAGGCGCCGCCTCTGCTGTCCGTGTCAAAGTCAACTTCGGCGAAGACGCCTTCGTTGTCGTTGTGCTCGACAACGTCTCGCACCCTGACCTTACTGAGAAGGTGCTGAAGAAGATCCGGATGTGCGGAGGCGACAAGGCGCGCGTTGAAGGCTCGGCGGTCAGGCTCCGTTACCGCGACGAGGACGGCGACAGGATCTTGATCACGAGCGAGGAGGACGTCTCGATGGCTTTCGAGACGGCTAGGGTCATCCATGCCGACACGGCTGCCAGCGGCGCGCCTCTCGAGCTCGTCCTTTACGCCTCGATCGACGGGCAGTGAGCCCCGCACCTCTTCAGCACCGACACCGATACCTCCTTCAGCACGCATACCCGTCTGTGTCGATGTCGCCCGCTTTTCACTCGCCCGACAACTCGTACATACCCATACTCTCGCCCGCGCCTTTCCGCTTCGCCGTGTCATACCTCGGCCTCGCCTCGATTGTACAACAGCGCCTCGTGCC
This sequence comes from Rhodotorula sp. S30-09, assembly GCA_023628235.1. Classification (NCBI taxonomy): domain Eukaryota; kingdom Fungi; phylum Basidiomycota; class Microbotryomycetes; order Sporidiobolales; family Sporidiobolaceae; genus Rhodotorula; species Rhodotorula sp. S30-09. The sequence continues at coordinate 226,731 of JAMALD010000016.1, forward strand.
TCAACTCGTCGTCCCACCCCAGTCGTTCCCTTCGCTTCAAAGCTGTTGCCTCTCTACTCTTCCCTTCCCTCGTTCCTTCATCCCTCGCACGCGCTCCCGGCTTGACTACCAGGTCACCCGGGCTCTCGTATGTAAGTTGGCGGTTGTATTTGTTGCTCGCTTCTTCCCCCTCCCCCTTTGTCCTTCCTACCCCTCCTCTTCCTCCTCTTTCCTATTCTCGAGCGTTCCGTGTTCTGTGCCCTTTCCTACTCGTTCGCCCTCCTAGACTTCTCGACTTGACGCAGAAATCAAGACTGAGTTCACTCGCACTCTCGCACCTCTTCGCCCAGGTTCAGGGACTCGGAAGGGGAAAGAATCGCTCGTTGCAAGCAGGAGGAGGAAGAGGGAAGGGAAAGGGGAAACGGCTCATTCCCGAAAGATGGTTATTGTCAAGAGTCTCCGCAGCGTCCCGAAGGACTCGGAAATTTGGGTATATGAGTTAATAATCACGGCCGTTTTCCCCTTCCCCCTCCCCTCAAGTAGCGAAGCAAGAAAAGGCGGGAGGAGAAACCTGTGGAAGGAAAGGATGTCAGATCACTTCTATCAGAACCCCTGCATGCGTAGGCTTCAGGACTGTCAAACTGGATCCGTTCTGATCTGGCACTGTCCGTCTCGAGCGACTCCCTGAGGAGAAGCTCGTCTGCTCGGCGCCCTTCGAGCGGAGCGCGCGACGAGGGCGGGCAGGGGACGTGCGTGGGTAGGGGGTTTGGAGACGGGAATGCGCGCGCACCTGTGCAGCGAGAGAGACGGGTGAAGATGGCGAGAGGAGGAAAAGGTTCGGGTGTGCGCGAGTGAGAGCAGTGTTCGGCGGTTGTAGCGGGATGTCAGGGTCGAGCGGGAGTCCGGTGAGTCCGCAGCAGTTGTCGCGAGGCAGCTGGTGCGATGCGAGTGGTGAGCGGAAGGCCAAGGAGAGAGGGGAGTCCTTTGCCAGGACGAGGACGAGACAGGAGGACGCTCCGGCTCACCTCGACCCCTTGTCTCTCTGCAACCCCTCGCTGTGCTTCCGGTGGACACTGATATTTCTCCGCCAACACTCTCACCTCACCTCTACTGCATCCGACAGCTCCCCGCTGAGTACGCGCTGCCGCCGGCGTCGGCCTCTCTCCCTCTCCGAAGTCGAACTTGGCCCCACCTCGCTCGTTCTCCTCGCTCTCTCGCTCAACCCACTCCCTGTCTCCTTTACGAATCACCAGAAGCACCACGCCATGTCTACCGCACAGGACCGTCTCAGCGCCGTCTCCGGCCAGCTCTCCGCGACCCACCCGCACGGCTTGCTCGCAGGCCAAGTTGCCATCGTCACCGGCGCAGCGCAGGGTATCGGCAAGGCGTGCGCTGTCCTCTTTGCCAAGGAGGGCGCAAAGGTCGTCGTTGCCGACCTCGACGAGGGTGCGCCTCGCTTTCCCTCACCGTGAACAGGTCTTGTCGTTCGACCGAAGGCTGACCGTGGACCACGGCGTCGCGCGCAGCCAAGGCGAATGCTGTCGTCGACGAGATCAAGAAGGCTGGCGGGCAGGCGATCGGCGTCGGAGGAGACGTGACCGCGCCCGAGTACCCGAAGAAGCTTGTCAACGCGACCATCGAGTGCGTTCGGTCGTTATCCAGCGTTGCGAAGGATTCAACGATGGATTCGACAGATGGAGCTGACTGTGGGCGGTCTCGTGCAGGGCTTTTGGCGACATCAACGTCGTGCGTCTTGCGCTCCCGAGCCGTCTGTCGCCGAGCTCTTTCGTTTCAAGACTGAATTTTTCTTCGCTCTGTTTGTGGCACAGCTTGTCAACATGGCCGGATTCACCGCCGACCGCGTCCGTCTTCTCCCTGCTCCCTCTTTCCCAATCCTCGCTAACCCCCATCTTGGGCCCAGATGCTCCACACGACGCCCGACGACATGTTCGAGCTGATGCTCAAAGTGCACAACACGGCTCCCTTCCGCTTGATCAAGGAAGTCGCGCCGTACATGCGCAGCAAGGACCCGAAGGATAAGGGGAAGAACAGGAGTATTATCAATGTTTCGTCGACTTCGGGGTGCGTTGCGCGTTCTGCAACGAGCTTTCCCATGATGTTTGCCATGTCTGGGGCAGCTTCGCTGACGAATCTGTTGGTCGTGACTCGCACAGCTTGCATGGAAACGTCGGACAGGTTCGTCCTCTTTCCCCTTCTCCTCCTTTTTTCCCCTGCGCTCTCCTGCTCACGAATGCTGTACGCATGGCAGGCCAACTACGCCACCGCCAAGGCCGGCATCATCGGTCTCACCAAGACGTGCGTTCTCACTTTTCCTTCTCCTACTTCTCCTTCCTCGATCTACGATCTCGAACTCCGTTGACTGTTATGTCCTCGCTGCCCTCGTTAACAGTGTCGCCAAGGAATGGGGTAGGTCAACTCCGTCAAGCAGCGGCACGAAGCGCAAGACGAGCGGCCTTCTCAACTCGCGCTGCTGAACTCAGCTCCTCGACGGACTCTAACGCTTCCCTGCCCGCCTCGAAACAGGTCCCTTCGGCGTTCGCTGCAACACTGTCGCCTTCGGGTCCGTTCATGCCCATCTGTTCTCCCCGCTCTCTCTCCTCATTCCGCTGACTCCCGTTGCATGTGCAGCTACATCACCACCCGCCTAACTCAGGCGAAAGAACTCGGCGAAGCCATCGTCGTAAACGGGAAGAGTACGTGCCCTGTTCCCCTGCCCTCTCCTCCATCCTTCCTTCCTCTCCTTCGCTCTGCAGACAACGAGTGGACGCTAACGCTCGCAATGGCAGAAATCCCCCTTGGAATTCCGTCGAAAGGCTCGCACTCCCAGACGGATGACTCCCGCGTGCCGGATATCCCGCTTGGAAGGCCGGGGTCGCCGGAAGAGGGGGCTGCTGCATGCCTCTTCTTGGCGTCGGGATTGTCCGCGTACATCAGTGGGCACACGTTGGAAGTTACTGGAGGGCGTGGGTGAGTCTTTCCTTTTGTTCAGTTGTACGAGGGGGAGGGAGAGGAGGGAGGACCGCACGGATTTCAGCGCTCAGGATGGCTTACTGACGCCTTTCTGTACTTCCTGTGCGCAGTATCTAGCCTGTCAACCTCGACGAAGCGCCTGCATCGAGCGTGAGGCGGAGAAGGAGGAAACAGCGAGGAGGGGAGGGGTGTTTGGCCAGCTTTCGGAAAAGCAGTCATTTGGTTCGGAAAAGCAGTACTTTGGTCTTTCGTGTCTGGACTTCTGCATGTCAGAAGAGCTGTGAGAGCCCCTGGGGCGCAAAAGGCGCAAAGCATTGAGGGGAGAGCATGGATGAGGGGAGCGAGGGGAGGAGGCGTAGGCCGAGGCTTAGGCTGAGCGGCTGCGGCTCAGCCACCGCCGGTCGAAGGAGCGCAACTATTAAAGGAGCAGCAGCCGGAATTGTACCTTGAAGGAGAAAAGAGCCCTTGCGTGAGGAAAGCGCGAGGGAAGCGGGAGGAGTCGGAGCGCGAGCGAAGATTATACAGGCAATAATGACTGGGAGACGTGGTCTCAGAGCATGTGCTTGTTCAATCAACGTCCGTCCCAAGACTAGCGGGAGAGGCTCGCGTGCCGCAGAGCCAGACCCCTGGTGAGGAGGAGACGCAACGTTTAACACTCTTCTTCTCCGCACTGGGCTGTCGCCAGTTCCTCTGTGCCCTGCCTTTGCGACTCTTGTTGGTCGGTCAGCGTGACCGCAGCCCCAATGAGCGCGTCTAGGAGAACGAGTTCGACAAACTGATGAGAACCGCAAGTTCGGGTGAACGGCGTGCGGCAAGCTGCCGAGCCGCCAGGCGTGCGCGAGTAAGTATACAACGAGATTGAGCACGTCGAAGACCCCGCAGAGCGCGAGCGAGCGTTAGAACAAGGAACAACCCTTGTTCGCCGCCACTCCAGACCCCGTCTCTACCGCTCACTCTCGCTGTACTTGGCTGAAATGCAGAGCGAGCACCACCAGGACTCGCCTGCACGCTCATTAAAGCGCCCCACGCCATCCGAGTCGTCCTACACATCCTCCCCGCCCCACATTCACCCACCCGCTGCGTCGACATCGGCAGAGGGATACACCGCACCTACAGCCGCAGGGTCGAATGGGCAGCCTGCGAAGAAGAAGATCACGCGGAGGAGACAGGTATTGAGTTGTCGGAACTGTACTGTTCGGTGCGTTCTCCCTCTCGTCCGAACTCGACTACCGAACGCTGAGAATGGTTGTTTCGTTGGGCGGCGCAGTAAGATCCGGTGTGAGCGGGAGGGAGGACCGGGGACGTCGTGCAAGGCGTGCAAGAAGCGCGGGGAGGGTAACTCGTGTGACAGCGGAGGCGCTCCTGGTTTGGCATCGCCTGGTACGAATGGATGGTGCGCCGGTTTCGCTCACTTCTCCTCTTCCCGGTCCCGCTGACTGGTTGTTGCAGCGACGGTTGCGCGGCCCACCGAGCCGACCTCGAACGACGGATCATCGCGCTCGAGGCGGCGGCGAGAAGCGCTTCGGTGTCCAACGAGGGAGAGCCGCCTTTGCGGCCGGCGTTCGTCGACGGGCCGGATTCGGAGACGGAGGACGCGGCGATGACACTCGAGGACATTGGTGCGCCGGACTGTCCCCTCTTTCTCCCTTGCGCTGAATCTCTTTTCCGTAGCTGTCAACGTTCGAATCGCAAATCCGGCAGCACGACAAAGTGCCGCTCCTACGACTCCCTACATCGGCACCTCGCAACTCCTCCCAGCCGCCGCCGCTACTTCGTCCGAACGCGCCTCTCTCCTCGTCCCCGAAATTTCGAAGCGCTTTCGCGGCGTCCTAATCGACCTCTACAACTCGCTCCCGTCTCAGCCAAAGGTGGACTGGCTCGTAACGCACTACTGCAACTCCCTCAGCTGGTATTGGGTCGCCCACCATGCTCCGACTTTCCTTGCAGAGTACGACGCTTTTCGACATCTCGTCGCCGAGGGACGGCAACTAGAGGTGGATCCGCTGTGGCTGGCCGTACTCTTCCTCGTGAGTCGTCTATGAATGCGCGTGAGCAGGCTTGCTCTGCCTCGACCTGTTGCGCTCCAGACCTTCGAACACGTTCTCATCTCGTTCCTGCAGACTCTCGCACACTCGGCCAACTCGCTTGAGTACCCCGGACCGACTTCCGACTTCACTGCAGACGAGCTCAACGCGATGATCCCGACTTTCTTCGAGGCCGCGCGAGCCGCCCTCGACTGCGGCGATGCTTTCGGGACGCCCAGGCTCCGCACGGTGCAGGCGGTCGTCCTCCTCGGTCCGCTCGCGCTCAACTCAGGCGACCCAGGTCGCGTCGACGTCTTGACGCCCTACGTCGCAGCAACCGTCCGAGTCTGCCAGCACCTCGGCCTCGACCGCCTCGGCTCGGAGCCAAGCAAGATGCCTATGAGCGATCCTGCGTCGCGGTGCGGCCCCAATACCTTGCGGCGCGAGACGGCACTTCGACTTTTCCACGGCCTTCTCCACCTTGACCAAGTAATCTTTCGCGTTCGCCCTGTTCTCCCACTTCACCTAGTCGACTGCGCCTTTCCCGGCAACTACGACGACCGAGATCTTCGCGGCGACGCGATTGTCCCGCCTCGGCCAGACTCGGTGCGGACGATCGCGTCGTACGAGGTCGTCCGGTTCAAGACGGGCGCGATCCAGCGGAAGTACCACGAGCAGGTCGTCCTCGATCCCAAGTACGAATATGCGACTGTCCTCAAACATGACGGCGACTTGCGCAGCCTGATCGACCAGTACGAGCTCGAGCGGCCTGAGGCGAACGAGTCCATGAGCATGTTCTGGGCGCGCCTGTTCGCCATGCAGAACGTCCAGATCCGACGTATCCGCGTCAACCGGCCCTTCATGTCGCGAGGATACCGCGAGCCGGCTCTGCGGAAGTCGACGGATGCAGCGCTCGAAGCTGCGCGAGCGGTACTCGAGACGCAGAAGGAGCTGGATCGAACCCGCGCCCCGCTCGTGAAGGAGAGCTACCAGATCAACCATATCCAGGTCGCCGTCATCGTCCTGTTCTGCGGCATCTGGCACCAGGAGGAGGCGAGTCCGTACGCTCCCAGCGCCGACTACCGCCTCATCAGCGACGCGGCGTTGTGCTTCCATCGTGCGCTTGGATCGGTCAGGGAACGGGTCAGGATCGTTGCGAGGCAGAGCTTGCTGGTCGTGCAGTGTTTGTTTGAGGCGCTGCACACGCGGTCGGCAACGGTTCGAAGGGAACAGTGAGTTGCGCAGCTTGCTCCCTCCGCGCAAGAAGCTGACTTTCCTCGTCGACAGCTTCGGCCAGCTCCTCAAGCGCGTCTCCGTGGCCGTTACCGAGACAGATCGCCGCGCCGCGTTGCAACCCGCTCAGAACGGCACTCAGTCTCATGCCTCCGTTCCCTACACCGGCCAGGTCGCCCTCCCTGCACCAGACCCGATCATCGGCGACGGCAGGTCACTCGTCCATGACGCGCCGCATCCAGCAACCGCCTACAATCCGAACATGGCTGTCCCGCATTTTCCCTCGGCCGCCTCGACTGGTTCGGCGACGTCGTTCTCGCCGAACGAAGTCCAGTTCGGCGACTTGACGTCAGACTGGGGAATCGAGTGGATCGTCAATTGAAGGAACGATGGAGGAGCGCGAGGAGAAGGAGTTGCAGTATTCCGTCCGTCTTGTTGTTGTCGCTTTGCCGTCTTATCGTTCGTATGCGCGTCTCCGATCGTCGCAAGTATGCTCTTGTATCGTCTACATCTGGCATGCACCTTCAAGAGAGGAGTCCCACAGACGCCTTCCCCTTTCTCCTCCTCTCGCTTCGTCCGCTATCTCTTGCCATCACAATGGCAGAGGGGCGCTCGGAGGTCGTGCTGCTGCCCGAGCGCTCAGCCAGGTCGTGTACCGAGGCGGGTCCCAGCTCTTATCGCTCTGCAGCTGGCGCTGCACAACTGACCTCCACCGACTTCGGTTCATTAGTGTGCGAGGAGGAAGACCGCGTGTGACAAGGTGCGTAGCTTGCTTGCTATGCTGAGTCTGTTGCATACAATGCTTTCCTCCTTCAGAACCTGCCATGTGGCGCCTGTGTCAAGCGGGGCATGTCCTCGAGTTGTACCAGCGCCCCCACGAAGCGCAAGAAGCCGACGTACGTCCAGTCCCGCGTTCGAAGCAACTGAGGAGACTGATAGACATTCGTACTTTCACGCAGAGTCGACCCGGCGCGCGAACTCGGACAGCGACAGACTGCTGCACTCGAAGAACTTCGTCTCTTCCGCACGACTCTCGACTCGCTCAAGGCTCGTCTGCCGGCCATTGAATTCTTCATTGCAAACTCGAACATGAAGGACGAAGACTCGGTCGAGCTCGACGCGATTGCCAAGACGTTCGGCGACCCTGTCACCGAGTTGACAGGTTCTCGAGAACCGCTGGCTTCGACATCTGCCGCTCCTTCCGGCTCTGAACCCCCGACGAAGCGCACGAGGCTTCTTCCGCCGAAGCAGGACCCGGACGAAGGCGAGGCGGGAGTTGAGGCGAGCGTCAATCTCGAATTCTTCGCCCTTGGGCGACCCCGCGTTTGGACCGAGTCGAATGTTGCGGCAGCACCGTCGACCGAGGACGACGGCCTGTCCTCGCCGTCGCATCGTCTCGCGATCCTCCCACCTGAGGGTCAGCCCGATTCGCCCGTCCTGATGTTCCCGAACGGACAGGCGCTCTTCGACGCTGCGCCAACGCCTGAACAGGAAGACATCGTCTTCCGCCAAGGTCTCGAGCGCTATGGCTTTCACGTGAGTCTTCCCCCTCCTCATGCCTGCCATTACGCTAACTCCCGTCTCGTGCAGCACGCCGTCGTCCACGCCCCGACTTTCTGGTCGCAACTCGCTGCTTTCCGAAACGTGGGCGACGACCGGTTCGAGCGCGCTTCGCTTGCATGGCTCAGCTTGTACTTCGCTTTGCTGGCCGTCAGCGCGAAGTTGACAGATCGGGAACAGCAGGACGCGATGGGCTGGACCGAGGCGGAAACGAGTGGAGCAGCCAGTCGCTGGTAAGTGACGCCTCTCGCGCGCAGAGTGTAACCCCGGCTCACGACGCACTTGGCAGGTTCATGTGCTCGATCGCCTGCCTGTACCGCCACAACTTCCTCCAGCTTCACGACTTTTCCTGCCTTCAAGCCATTGCCGTCCTAGTCCTGTCCGGCCGCGACGCCGGTTCTGCCACCCTGATCGCTTCGCTCCTCTCCGCCGGTCTCTCCATTGCCCAAGACTTAGGCTTGCAGCGCCTTCCGTCCGACGAGCAGTGGAAGGAGGCGATGAAGAGCAAGCCGGCTCGCGTGCGCGCGAAGGCACTCATCGACCGCGAGATCAAGAAGAGGGTTGTATGGGCGCTCGTGCACTCGGAGTGGTTCGCCATCCCGTTCAAGGGGTACTCGCTCCTGTCTCGGCCGCAGATCGTGACGCCTCTCCCGCTCAACGCGACGAACGAGTGCGTAATCCGTTTTCGCCCCTTCGTTCGGCTACTGACATCAGCACGACACAGTGATCTTGCAACGGGCGAGCTCGTCAATCGGCCACGAGACGAGTACACCGATGCTTCCTGGCTGCTGCAATGTGCGTTCCGTTCCTCTCCTCGCTTTTTCGCCCAATTAATCGCCGACCTGCAGACGTCGAAATCGGGTCCCACATGGCCAACGCCTTCGAGTCAACACGTTCCGAGATGACGACCGCCTCGCAAGCTTATCAGCGCTTCATCGACGAGGACAAGCAGCTCGAGGGAATGCTCGCCAATCTGCCGGCTTGGCTGCGCCCTGGACGACCAACGACAAACATGCCCGACTGCGCCGAGGTGAGCCGTGCAATTCTCGCAGCTGCACACGTCGAGGCTGACAAGTTCCGCTGCAGATTATGCGAAGCACTTACCGAATCGCCCTCCAGCACAAAATCCTGTCCATCCACCGCCCCTTCCTCGCCAAGCCGTCTCGTGCTACAACTCACACCTTCTCCCGCCGTCGCGTCATCGAATCTGCCCGCGCAATCCTGCGAGAAGCGCCCGCTTGCCGCAATGCCCGCATCTGGACCGTCATCTATCACATATCGGTCGCCTCGTTCAGCCTCACGCTCGAGCTGTACGAGCAGCTCAAGAACCCGACTGCGGACAACGAGGCGATTCGGAACGAGATCCACCAGGCGCTGCCGACGCTCGAAGGACTGAAGGCGGCGAGCGCAATTGCCGAGCGAGGGCTTGGACTCGTCTTGCCGTTGCTTGCGGACGAGAAGCGCTTGCGGGAGGAGGGTGCAGGGCGGAAAGAGCGGAGGAAGGTGAGCATAGTTGTTCTTTCGTTGTCAAAAGCAAGCTGATCTCGTCCGCCTGGGCAGGGTAAGGGAGTCGCTCAGACCACGTCGATGGGCCCGGCCTCCAATCCGAGGAACGGCCTCGCCTCGACACTCGACTCCACTGCGACAACAACGCCATTTGCTCCCTCGGCGTCGCCCACCTCATCCATCACCGCTCTTCCCGACACGAACGGCACCGGCTCTCCATTCGGTCACGCTTCCGACCCGTCCGGTTCTCCATTTCCTTCTCCCTCTGCTTTCGACGCTCCAGCTAGTAGGATGCCTTCTCAAGGGTACCCTTACCCCGTTCCGCCGTGGTTCTACGGCGAGCACTACCTCTATTCTCATCTGAGCACCCTCGATGGCGCCCCCGGCGGAGCCGGTCCTTTCGCGTCGATGCCGCAAATGTCGAGCGGCGCGCCATACAGCTCGTTCCCGGGCATAGCCGGTCTCGGGCTTGGAGGAGGAGCGGGAATGGCGACTTCGGGAGGAGCAGGAATGGGCGGACCAGCAGGCTGGGCGTTACCGCCTCTTCCTCCCGCAGCGTTTGGTTCGGCGTTCGGATGGGATTGGAGCAGTCTTGGTGGAGCAGGAGGAGGACCGGCTTCGGCGGGTGGACAGGCGGGCGAGGGCTCGCCGGCTGGGTCAGGTCGTGAGGGAGCAGACGGGCGGTGAAGGCGTCTCTTGGTTTGATCCATGTCGTACTTGTAGCTTCTCTCTGCGGGCTGTATCGACGAATCGTTCATCGCATGCAAATTTGCATCTGGGTTGCGTTGCTGGGACAGGAGACTGCTACAACAAGATTTTCACATCCTCCTCCTTCCTCCCTCTCTCACCCATAGATTACTTCGACGCACTTCCGCACGCTGTCCAAGTCGCCCAACATCCCAACATGTCCGTTGGAAGTCTCGACGACACCCTTGAGATGCGCCATCCACCTGTCCGTCTCCGGTTTGCCTGTTCGTGGCCGACCTGCGAGTTCGGGGTCACCGGGGAGACGGGTCGCTGATTCGTAAAGGACGATGCCGTCGCCTGATGCATTCACATCGTCAGTTCTCCTTCATTTGAGAAGGTCGACGCAAGATAAGCGAGCGCACCTTCAGCCCAAAGCAGCCGCTGGTATCCCTCGACCGCGACATGCTTCTCGGACGTTGCGCAGACGGCGCGGACGGTCGGCGTCTTGCGCGAGGTGAGAATCGCGATGGGAGGGTAGAGGTGCGCTTTGGCTGGGTCGTAGAGGTTGACGAGGTCTTCCTGGAACTGCGGGCATGCGAGGCCAACCTGATCAGCACGAGAAGGGTACACAAAGGAGGAGTCGAATGGACCAACCTCCCTCGCCCGCTGTAGCGTCCGCTCGAGGTACCGCCCCACCGTCTCAACCTCCTTTGCCTGCTTCTCCAACCTCTCCATCTCCTCCCTCTGCAACATCTCATTCTCTTCGCTCGTCGGCTCCATCCCGCCCGCCCCTATACCCGCCGTCGGAACACCCATCTCCGATCCCTCCCTACTCGACTCGCCCTCGCCCTCTTCACCACCGAAGCGCTCCCCTACACCCTCCAGCGCGCTCTGTACCCCTTCCACGGCTTCAACGGCCTCCGTCGCCCCTGCTTCCCCCTCACCCAGGTTGCCCGGACCGCCCGCTAACAACCCTCCTCCTCTCGCTCCTCCGCGGCAGACAACCTTCTGAACGGGCTTCGAAGGATGCGCAAAGTCCATCCCTGCACTCACAGGGCTCAGCGCGTGTGTGGCCCACGTTTGAGGGGAGAAGAGGTTGAGCGCGAGTGCGCGGCCGGAGGGGGATTCGAAGGAGTTGCGGAGGAGGGAGAGGAGGGGGATTGAGGTTGCGCGTTTGGAGGGAGCGGGGCGAGAGGGAGAGGGAGAGCGGGAGGAGGAGGTCGAGCGAGGGACTGTAGCGGTCGAGCCCACGGCGGGTACGAGCGAGTCGCTTGGCAGGGGAATCGAGTCCGGCTCGTCCGTCGCCGCTTCGCCCGTACACGAGTTCGGATGTTCGTCGTGATTTCCCCCCGGAGGAGTGTTGGAAAGCGGTAACGACGGAGGGAGGAAATAAAACCCGCTCCTCCACGAGAAGACGATTTCCGGCGCGCCGACTTTCGCATTGAGCGCGATCCCGCCGCCGAGCTTGAACGGGCCGAGCGTGTTGACGCAACCTTGCCAGGGCGTACCGGCGAAGATTACGCCTCGGACGACGGAAGGGTCTGTCGCGCGGGCGATGGCGTGGAGGAGGACTAGGCCGCCCATAGAGTGTGCAACGACGGTGGCGCCGAGCCCGCGTTTGTCGGGTCCTTCCCCTCGCGCGGCGGACTCGGCTTTGAGACGCTCGAGGTGGGCGAGGAGTGCGGCGGAGGAGCGTTGCAGCGAGAGACGCCAGTCGTAGCCGAAGGTCTGGAAGTGAACGGGAGGGCGGAGGAGAGGGTCGGGCGGAGGGTGGTGGCGTTGATACGATGAGACTTGCTTCAGTCGTTCCCTGCGCGCGAGGACTCCGCGTCAACAAGCGGAGAAGAAAAACGACTCGACGCTCGGGACGCACTTGAGTCTCTTTCCCAGATCAATCATCCCCCCAACCTGCGTCAACATACTGCTCGCAACAACGTTCTCCCCCGCCCTCTCCTCGTCCACCTCCTCCAACCCAAGTCCCAAGTCCGCCTTCCGGATCCCAAACCCAACTTTCAGCGGGATCCACAACCGCTTGCGCGTTTTTGCGTCGCGGAGGACGGAACCGCGGTAGCCGCCTAGCATGAGGACGTTGCCGTAGAGGCGGTCGAGCGGGTCCGAGAAGGAGGTGGAGGTGGAGGTGGAAGTGGAGGGGGAGGGTTTGGGGTCGGATGAGCGGCGCGGGAAGGATGGTGCGGAAGTCGTTGCGGAGTTATTGGATGTGTAGCCACGGCGTGAGGGAGAGGCGCCGGGGGAAGGGTCGACGTCGGCTGCTGGAGGTGTGGGAGGGGGAGAAGACGAGTCTTCGTCCGAGTCGTAGCCTTCGGCTGTAAAGCATGATGCGACGTGTGGTGTTGAGCGGATAGAGGGAAGGGAGATACTGGGTGCGTGAAGGGAGCCGAGCGAAGGGAGAGAGTCCATGATGGCATGGAGCGCGGTGTTCTTTGCAACCAACGGCGTCAGCCTCGTTCGCCTGCGTTGATGCGCCGGTTAGATACTCACCTCGCGATGATCAGGCGGCGCAATCGTATACGCGAGCAACTCCTCGCCCACCGTACTTCCCTCCTCTCCCGCCTCGCTCCCACTCCCGCTCCGCAGGGTCTTCGGCAAGTGTCCCCTGATCGCCTCGAACGACCGCTTCCCCTGCGTCGAGGTTGTCCCTCTCGTTCTCCCTCGCCCTCTTCCCCGCGTCGAGATGCGCCTGCGGACTTTCGAGAGGAGCGAAGACGAGGTCGATGAAGCCGAGGACGGGGGCGTAGTGTCTGCGTCCGAGAGCCGGTTCGGCGCGCCCGAGAGTGGCACGGCCATCGTTGCCGGGTCTGAGTGAAGTCACGCGAGAGCAAGGCGTGCAGGGCAGGAGGAAGCGAGTGCGAGGACGCGAACGAGCGAGTCCCTCGGAGTTGAGCGGCGAGCATCGTCGCAGCGCGGCGCCCGTTCCTCCGAAGCCGAGGCGAGTGTCCCTCGTCGAGTCGCTCGCGGTGTCGCTGGCGTCGGCGACAGCTGAGCACGCGGAGGTCGTCGTGTACGAGAACGCGCGCGCCGTGCAGATACGTCCAAGGCGGAGCACACGCGCCGAGGACGAGCGCAGACTGATTACGTAACCAGCGCAATTCGACGCACGTGCATCGAATGCCGTCCCATCCTGTTTGGCCATCGCCCTCCTCGAGCCCAGTCTCACCGCAGCCTCAGACCACCCGCTGCCTGTCCCGCTGCGTGCACTGCCTCGAGACTGATTGCCAGACTGACTGCCCGACTGCACTCAGCCGCCCAGCGAGCGCGCAATGCTTGCGTCGCTTGCTTCGTCTGTGCCCGGCTGCCTCGCCCGTTCGTCGCCTCACACCCGGCTCGACACGGCAAGCACCGAGTATGACCGCGCTGGCGTACTGCGGGAGCATGAGGAGACCGGTGAGCGCCCTCTCCTCGCCCAGCGAGCGCAACACCCGAACTCACGGACCGCTTCGCTCAACCTCCCCACCTCCTTCATCCTCCACAAGCAGACTCACCGCACACGCCTTCTCCTCACCGTCCTGCTTCAGTCTCCGCCTCCGCCTCAGCATCCCAGCACTACTCCCCCGCCACCCTCTCCGCCTCAGGAAACCAAACGATCCAGCGCGTCCTCGATGCCCACCCGCACTTTTCCGTCTTCCGCAAGAGCGCGAGCGTGGGGCGTCTGGATGAACTTGCAAGGAGGAGAGAGGAGGAGGTCGACTCGCCTACTGGGAGGACGCTGAGTTTGGGCGTGAGGGAGTCGAGAGGCGCGAGGGAGGAAGAGGTGGAGACGCTCGCCACGCCGCCGAATCAGTCGCTTGGGCCTTCTCCTCGCCTTCACGAGCCGAAGAGACCTAGTCCCGCGCGCACGGCGTCGGACTCGTCCGGCTCTTCTTTCCACCTCGATTCGGCTGAGATGCCTTCCCTCAATTTCGGCGACCAGTCCTCCTCGGTCTCGCTTTCGCCCGGTCCCGGGTTGGCGGGGTCAAGTCCCACCCCGTCTGTTGTGACGGGCACTCCAAGCGGCGGCGTAAGGCTCGTCCCTGATTCGCCACCTACGACTCGCACACCCGCACGCTCTCGCTCCGTCTCCGCTTCATCCTCCTCCTCACGATCCTCGAAGAAATCCTCCTCCTCCTCCTCCTCCTCCTCCTCCTCCTCCTCCACCCTCCCGCCGCACGTAGCGCGCATTCAGTTCTCCCCCCTCTCACTGTGTCCCTCCCCGCTCTTACATGCTCCGTCGCTCCCTCCTCCGCCTACGCCTCCAACCTTCGAGTCGCCGACCGCAGGAGTTGTGAATGGTGAGAAGGAGGAGAAGGGCATTCTCAAGCGGCCGAGGACACCGGGAACGGGGAGGAGCGTGAGGTGGAGGGAGTGGGATGATGAGAGGGAGATCAGTCGCGAAGGGGAGGAATCGCATGAGCTCGAGCAAGAAGAGCATACCGCGGAGGAGCATGAAGAGGGACAGAAGGAGAGGACGGCCGGATCGGCGTCGTTCTTGAACAAGTTGAAGGCTGTCATCCCCAGTCCCGACTCCTCACTCGTCGGGCCTTCGTCTCCTCCGCCTTCTTCACCGCCAAAGTTTCAAGAAAGAATACTCGACGCGGCCCCAGGAACAGCCGCGGGACCGATGTTGTTCGACGAATCGAACCCATTCATCTTCGCGTCCTCGACGTCTGTCTCCGTTTCCCAGATCAGTCAGGCATCGAGTTCCGCTTCTTTCGCCGTCGCCGCCGCCGAGCGCTCCTCACTCGCGACGGTCGACGAAACAGACCTGACTTCCCGTCCGCTCGCCCTTCCCTCACCCGCCGCCTTCGATGCCCCACCAGCAGCATCAGACGACTCCCTCTCCCTCGCGCACCCCTCCACCACCTCAGAAGACGAGATCCTCCTCATGCGCGCCTCAACAGCGAACCTCGTCGCCGCCGACTTTGACGGTAAATCGTTCCTCATGGTTAGCCAGATCGGGCAACCTCTTCCTCCAGGAGCGGCGGGGAAGAAGGGAGAAGTGGGCGTGTTGGAGGAGATTGGAGAGGAAGGAGAGGAGACTTTCGCGCAGCAGCCGTCGCCGGTCTCGCCGTTAGTCGTCGTCACGCCCACAGCTGGGACGGGAAAGTCGACTGCTCCACGTGTGCCGTCGCCGCTGGCGCAGGTCACACTCGTAGGAGACGCTTCTACCTCGTCCTCTACCCCGTCACTTGCCGACCCATCTACCTCGCAACCCGCCTCCAACTCGACGAGCCAGAACAGCCAGTCCTCGACTTCCTTCTACCGCCTCTTCATGTCCACCCGCGCATCGTCCGGTCTTTCTCTCTCGGCGGGAGAAGAGTGGGCTCGACTTGAGAGGGGGGAGAAGGAGAGCCCCAAGGATCGACGTCGAGAGGGAGAACAGGTTGAGGAGGAGGAGGAGGATGGGAAAGCGGGTGGGGAAGGAGAGGAGGAGGGGGAGAGGAGCGAGTATTGGAGTATCGTCAAGAGCCGGATCGTCGACGAGGAGCAGGGTGAGCGAGAGGAGGACCAAGAGCATGATGAAGAGGATGTCGAGGGATTGTTGAAGGGTCTGGGGGATAGTCGGTTCGTTGAAGTCGCGCACGAGGAGGGAAGAATCCGAGCGGTTGACGGCGCGCAAGATGCGGAGGACAGCGTGATTGAGCATGTCGAGAGGGGAGTGTTCTTGTCGCCGATCGTCGAGGTGGTGCGTCCGCTTCCTCTCGCATACGCTAAACCTGTTCGCCGACCTTCGCCAAGCGCAGACCGAACCCGAGTCGGACGCCAACACGCCTCTCGAACGCGGCCCAGGTCGTCGCCTCCGCGCCCGCTCGCAAGACCCGCCGCCTCCTCAACCGACTTTCTCCCTCTCCCTCACCGCGAAACACCTCGCCTCTTCCGCTCCTCCCGCCACGCCCGGGCGCTCGTCCGTCTCCGCTCTCCCACCCAAAACCCCTCGCTCAGCATCCAAAATCCCGCGTCCTCTGAACCCCATCACCCCCTCGCAGAACCCTTTCCTCCTCCAACTCGCCCGCTCAGGGCCAGACGGCGCACCCCCTTCTCGCGCCGCAACGCTACTGCAAGACCTCTTCTCGACTCAACAAGACCAACTCGCGACTTCCGCTTCGCAGAGGTTCATCCTCTCGAGCCTCGTGACGAACCTCCAGAACGAGGTCGAGCACAAGGATGCGATGGTTGCGAACTTGAAGCGACAGGTACAGGAAGCTCGAGCAGAGGCGAAGGAGATTGAGCGGCTTGCACTCGAGTGGGAAGATCGGGCGCTGCATGCGCGGGAGGGAGAGACGGTCAAGCAGGATGAGAAGAAGATTGCCGCGCTCGAGGAGACCGTCAATCTCCTCGCTGACGAACTTGAGACGCGCGTGAGGGACGACCGCGCGCTGAGGCAGGCTCTCGAGGCGGATTTGGAGCGGTTGAGGCGCGAGTTGGATGCGCGGACGGGAGAGGTGAGGGAGGCAGACATCAGGTTACGGTATGCGCGGATCGCGCAGGAGGAGGCGGAGGAGGCGAGGAATGTGTTGAGGGACCAGGTGGAGCGGGAGAAGCGTTGGAGGGGGGAGATCGAGAGGGAGAAGAACGAGGTCAAGGCGAGGTGGGCGTTCGACGTTGAGGAGCGGGACAACGCTTGCGCTCGACTGCGCGAAGAGATTGAGCACCTTAAATCGACGTCGCTGAGCAGTCGCGGCACTGTTTCCGACCAGGCACAGGCCGAAGAGGAGATCGAGCGCCGGGTCGCTTCAATTCGCCAGGAGGGTGACCGCGACGTCCACCTCGCCCGTCAAGAGCTCGCCCAGCGCGATGCACTGGTCGCCGAGCTGCGCGATGAGCTTCGGTCGCACCGCGAGGAGGTGGACCATCTCGCCCGCGCCGTCCAGGAGGAACGCCAACACGCCGAGCTCGCCATCGCGGACCTCGAGGCTCGGCTTCAACCCAAAGAGCAAGAGCTCGAGGAGGCGCTTGGTAGCCAGGCGCTGGCGCATGAAGAGCTCGAAGCGACGTATGCCTGTCTCGACGCCGCCAAAGTCGAGCGCGACAATGCCGTCAGCGCCGCCAACGCCAAGGAGGTCGAGCTCGCGCAGCAGGTCAAGCAGTGCGAGGCTGCGCTCACTGCGATGGCTGACCTCGAGCAGGCTGTCGCTCGCATCGAGGCCGAGGCTTTGGCGAAGGACGAGCAGTTGGCGAATCTGCGGGCGGACTTCGAGGCGCAGAGCATTGAAAACGCCGACGTGCGTGCGAAGCGCGACGTGGTGCTTGCCGAGGTGGAAAGCGAAGCGGGTCGACTCAAGAAGGACCTCGAGGCGCTGCAGAAGGAGAACAACCGGCTCAGCGACCTCGTCGCCAAGCTGCGACGAGACTCGGCCGACCGCGAAGGTGTGTCCGCTTTCTATCAGGTTGTGACGATCGTCTCACTCATGATTGTTTCTGCTGCGCACAGTCAAGGTCGCCAAGCTCAAGAAGCGCACCGCCGAGCTCGAGGAAGACGTCTTCGGCCTCAACATCGCCCTCGACGTGAGCAGCGTGACTTCCTCCTAGGTCGTCACATCCATGCTGACCCTCCTGCGTCACGTACAGGCCAAGCAGCAGGAGGCATCGCACTGGAAGCGACAGATGTCGTCCCTCAAGCTTGAGCGAGAGAGGGCGACCTCGGTCTCGCAGGTCGTCGACGCTTCAGCCATTGCGTCCACCAGCGTCTCGCGGTCCGTCTTCGCCCCGACTGTCCCTGCGTCAAATCGCACCAACAAGATCTCGGCTCGCCGCTCGTCCGTCTCAAAGCGCCAGCATGCGACGACGCCCTTCCCCGCCGACAAGCATCAGGCTGCGACAACAACTGCTCGACGAGTATCCATTTCCGTCCCGGCAAGCCGCGCGACGACCGACAACGAGGATGGAGACTTCTCGCACGGCCTCACGCTTCCACCTCTTCACGCCGGCAACGAGGAGACGCCTATCCGGCTGGTCCAGCTGGGCGGGAGGCGAACGAGCAGCGCCACGAGCTTGGGCCACGGGATGAGCTACCCCGGACGGATAGCGAAGGAGAAGGAGCGGCAGCGGGCGAGAAAGGAGAGCGAGGAGGCGAAGGAGAATGCGGCGCCGGCGCCGGCTAGACGGACTCGCGAGGCAGTTTCGGCTTAAAGTATGGGATCCAGTACAGGTGTCCTCGTGTCTTTTTGCGCGTCCTATCGTTCCGAACTTCGACACCCCTCGCTGCGCCTGCTGTTCCTTCTCTTCGCCCTACTTGCGACTGTCGCTCGGCTTGGCGCGCACTGCGACTTGCTGAAACGTCTTGCCTCGTCTTGCCTGCTACGATTGTCTCAGCTCCGCCCCGCGAGCCTCTTGTGACCGACAATAACCGCCCTCGTTCGCGTAACTCTTCGTGGCTTGCTGTGTGACCAAGCGCAGATGGGACAGCCAGCAGTCCTTGCGAGTAAGTCTTTGGCTCTCTAGACGGGCGCTCCACCCCAGCTTTGAGCGGTTCGCAGAGCTGATCCCTTCATCAGCTGGGGGAGTCGAGGTCGAGGACGAACTTTGGTGCTGATTTGCGTGCTCCTGGGCAAGCTGGCCGACTCTTCTGCAAGTCTTTGACTACGCCGACACGCCTAGCGAGGCGATTCCGCCCCTTCCGCCCGACTCGCCTAATTCCTCGACATTGCACCCCTCTCGCCGCAACCCGCAATTCGTTCTGCAGGGCGCTAGATTGGCCCGTTCTTACCCATCACACTCTGCGTGGGTAAATCGCCTCCTTGCGACCCGCGTTAGTCTGCCGGAGCGTATCGCGGTCGTCTCACGCCGAGATGACCTGACGAAGCGCTTTGTTGGCTGGCTTGAGCGCCGAGACGAGCCACCGTGAATCTGCTTGAAAGAATTGGAAGGCAGGCTGTTGACCTCAGTTTTGTCGGACCGACTCATTCCTGTACGTGACTTCAACTTCTCCTCCACTTACGAACCCGCTGACCCCCAGCAGTTTCAGCCTGCTGTCCGTCACCGCAGACGCTTCTGATGCAATCAGCTAGAACAACCGCCAAGCCTCAGCGACTTGTGGGCTAGCTAGACTACCTTCTGCCTCGCGCGCGAACGTACGCTTCAGCCCTCCGTCTCCCTCGACCTCCGAAGGGACTGTTACAAGCTGCACACTCTCCTGGCAGGCATCGAAAAGTCGACGCTTGGCTTGGCGTGACCGCCGTCTGATGTATCTGCGCGCGCTCAGGCAGTCGCAGGACCCCTGATCCGCCCTCGCCGTGGACGACATGCTAATTCCCACATACCGCTTTCGACCTTCAGGACACACTCGAGAACTCGAAGAAGCAGCGGAGTCGTGTCTCGTGCCGCAGGTGCGCGTGGGTCGAGGTAACTTAAGCTGTCGATCTCCCGCTGGTGATCGACCACACCCGTCCCGATTCTTTCTCTGCCTTCGACGCGCGACTTCCTCTGCGCCGAAGCGTCTCGTCTCGAGCACGTCGCCAGTTTCTAGCTGTTCCTGCTTGGAATGGTCATGGCGACCATTCGCGTGTGGCTCGCTTTTGTCGTCTTCGCGCAACCCGCCTTCGCCTCGTTTGCCTTCATCAATGCCGCACAGATTGAGCGGACTTTACCGGCCACGTATGCAGGCCAAGAGATCGTGCCCGGCTCGTTCTTGATCGAGGTTGGCGGAGGCTCGCTCAGCAAGCGGGACGGCGCCGCTGTGAGTGCTCGTCCTCCTCTTCCTTCTTTCCTCACGTCGTTGCAGTCAACTCGCTCGACTTGCTGAATCGACTATCGCGCGCGACCGACAGCACCTGTCCCGCGTTTTCTCGTACCTCGCTTCGCCATCGTCGAACTTCGACGGTACCGCTCTCCCAACTTTTTCAGCTGCGCGCCAGCTCACCGCTCGCCCCTCGCTCTTCCATGGCGCCGTCATCGAGGTTGGCGACCAGTTTCTTCTGAAGAAGCTCGCTCAGGGCGGCGCATCGAACGTCAAGGAGATCCTGCAAGGAATGCACGGCATCGGGGGCATTGAATGCGCGTGGCCTTTGCGTATTCTCCGAAGCGCCGCACCTCTTTGCACATCGGCGCAACGACGCGCCGAAACGACCGAGTCGCTTACCTGCGACTCCGCGCTCGCCGCGTCTTTCGCGAAGCGTAGCGGCACGAACTTCGCTCCCCCTTCCGCCTACGCCAACGACACTTTCAGTCCGCACGTCATAACCGGTGTCGCCACCCCGCACAACTAGGGCATAATCGGCTCGAGAGACATCAAGGTCGCGGTCATCGACAGCGGCGTCGACTACCTCAACCCGCTCTTGGGCGGCTGCTTCGGTCCTGGCTGCCTGGTCTCCTTCGGCGGCGATTATACGACAAATCCGCCTGGCCCGACGCCGAAAACCAGCTGCAACCACCACGGCACGCACGTCACCGGCATCGTCGCAGCGCTCGCAAACTCGTAAGGCTTCAACGGCGTCGCTCCAGGCGTGCAGGTCGGGCACTGCCACGTCCTTGGCTGCGATAACTCGGCCTTTGAAGATCGAGTTCGTCCATTTCCGAGCGAGCTCCCTAGCCGACTGATGCCCCGACTGTTCGCAGATCGTCAACGCGTTACTCGCCGCGGCCAACAATGGTGTCGATGTCATCAACATCTCAACGGGCACTCGCATTGGTTGGCTCGATGTCGACCCGACCCTGCTTGTCATTGAGCGGCTCACGACGCAGGAAAACATCACAATCACCGTCTCGGCCGGCAACAGCGGTGCTGCAGGACCTTTTTCCGCATCCTCGTCGGCGTCATCCATTGGCGCAATCAGTGTTGGCGCCGTCAGCGTCGAGCAACTGCCGGCATACCCAGCTCAGGTTGACCCGTTCGGCGACCTACCGTACCTCTCATCTACTCCCCTCAATACGGGACGTGAGATCCCTTCTCCGAATCGCTCGAGGCGACGCAACGGTCATACCGCGACCGAGGCGGAGAATACATCCTTGCACGCCAACATGGCTCGCGCAGCTTCGTCCTCGCTATGTGATGACACGCCTATTGTCGGCACCATTGCGAGGATCGCTTTTCCTTCGCACCGCGACTGTTTCGCCGACCGAGCTCCCAAGGACTTTACGGAGCGGCAGTTCCCTTTCGGACCTAATCGAGCGGCCTTTCAGATGCAACAGAACAGAGTGTCCAGTATCGCGTACTTGTGCGGTGCGCCTTCCTTCGCCTGCCTTTGTCCTTCTTGCTTGTCGCACTGAGCTAACGCTTCTGCATGCCCGCCAGCGCCTTGAAAATCACCGCGGACCCAACACTCGCCACGTCTTACGAGTCCTGGGTCTCCCACCCCTTCACCCTGTCCCCGTGTGACGTGAAATAGCCCGAGGGCGCCCGCGGTCGGGCTTGCCTCTCCTCCGTCTCCTTCGATTCGTCCTTCCCTTACAGCCGCAGGCTCAGCCTCTACTTGTAACAACGGCATCTCAGGTTGTATCTCATTGCGCCCGCTTCGGGCTTTGCTCCCTCAACTCGTCTTGCGTAAGCTCGGCAGACGCGCATGATGCTCGCAAGGTCAACCAAGCGGCCATCTCGCCTCAGATCGCGCCGCTCGCCGCTATTTGAACACAACACCTCTCAGTCAAAGTCGGCAAGAAGGCGAGTTGCGAACCCTTCAGCGGCTATTGCCCGTCCTGCTGCTCGCCGTCCATCCCCGGTATCGAGAACAGCATCCCTCCCTGACTGACGCTCGCCTGAATCGCTCTCGAGACCGCGTCCTCCACGTCGCCCATGTCCATCGACGCATCCGCTCCGTCCGCTTCGTGCTGCACGGGGTCTTCGCCTGCTGGCGCTGGTGCGGGTGGGGGTGCCGGTGTTCCGGACGCTTCTGTTAGAGTAGGCTCGGGTGGAGGCGGTGGAGGCGGAGGAGGAGGCGCCGGAACTCCCGACGAGGTCGTCGCCGTCTCGCCAGCAAGCGATGGGTCGATCGCGCTTGCCGACGCCGACGTCGATGCGACAGGCGCCGGCGTACCCTCTAACGCAGGGTCAATCGTGCTCGTCGCCGTGACTGTCGGAGCAGCCGAAGGGGCAGTTGACGCAACCGTCGCCCAATCCAGCTCTGTCCCCCCCACAGGAGTGAGATCAGCGCTGAACCCGCCGGCAGACAGGAGGAAGTCGGGATAGTCGAAATCCGCTTGAGGTTGGATGGCGGGGAAGTCGGTGGGTGCGGTTATCGAGGTTGGGGAGGTGATCGAGGTGAACGGCAGGTTGGCGTTGTTGCCGAAATCGAAGACGGAGAAGGTGGACGACGAAGGACCGAGAGTGACGCCGTTCGGACCTGGTGTTGCGCCCGTGCCGCTGCCGAGGAATGGCGCCGGCGACCCCCCGAATGTATTCCACGGTGTCGAGATCGCCATACTTCCCTCCCTCGTCTGCCGTCCCGTCGTCGCCGCGCCGCCCCCCGTCCCTCCACCTAACTTCAACTTGATACCCCCTCCGCTCGACGCAGCCGCCGCATCCGGATCCTCCGCCCCGAACCGCTTCGGCAACTTGGTGTTGTGCCGTCGCTCAGGCCACTCGACGTTCGAGAGCGCGACGAGGGACGTCTGGCCGATGAACTCGTAGTTGAGCGCCTCTCCTTTTGGACCGAGCGGGCCTGGGGGCCCGATTCGACGCAGGCGGGCAAAGAGAGCGATGTTCGGGTGCAGTTGGTCGCGCATGCCGGGCCGGGTGTCAAATTGGAGAGGGAAGGAAAGTTCGCGCGCAATGGAGGAGAGGACAGTGGGGATGCGGGGGTTCGGAGGAGGTGCGGGAAGGATCGAGGTCGAGGCGGCGGGGTGGTAAGGGACCGGGTTCGAGACGGTGAAAGGCAGGTTGGTGTTGAAAGGGTGGATGAGGGGCGGTGCAAAGTCGGGCAAGAATCCTGGCGGGAGCGTCGGTTGTCGCAAGGGCTGGGCGTACGGGAGCGAGCCGAAAAGCGAATCGGACGAGATGGCGAGTTCAGGGTGTCGCTGGTTGTACGCAATGTAACCCGCCGCCGTTCGCCGGAGCTGGTTCGTGCGCAGGAAGGAAGGCTGGTGCGGCATGAGAGGCTGGATGGTCTCGAACGCGGCAAGCGAAGTGGAAGTCGAAGGGGGCGGCGACAAGCTTCTCCGTCGCTTCTTCCTGCTTTTCCCGCCCGGTACTCCGTTTGGCAAGTCCTTCCCGCCTTTCCCGCTATGCGGACTCGAAGGAGTCGGCAACGAGTGTCCAAACTCGTTTGCCATCGTCGCGAGACTACTCGCCGAGTACGGGATCGCCTCTTGCCAGGGGTCTCCTCCCGCGCCCGCACCGAGCATCAACGCCGCTGCCGCACGACTGACTGTCGCGCCCGCACCCTGTTGCTGCTGCTGACCGGTCGCAGCCTCGAGCGCGTCCCGCTCCCGCTCTCGCTCGCGCCTTCGCCGCCTCGCGAGCGCTTCACGCGACTCGCGCTCCATCCCTGGAAAGGGTGGGAAGAAAGGCGGAATGTAGGAGGGTACTTGTGCGGGGTCGCGCCAGGCGGGGAAGGGGCGGGTGTCTCCTTCGTCGATGGGGAAGGGGAGGGAGGAGAGCGAAGCGGGACCGAGGAGAGAGAGATCGGCGATTGGCCGGCCGGCGAGGTCGAGTGGGTGGAAGACGGAGGCGGTAATGTCGCCGATGTCGTTCGTCGCGGGGGCGCCTGCAGATGACGGATGAAGGGAACCGAGAGGGAGAGAGTCGAAGAAGTTAGTGTCGCCGCCTGTTAGCGACCCGAGGCCTTCCAGCCCGAACGACTCGAGTCCGTTTATCGCATCAAAGCTCGGTTCAGGCTTGATCTGCGGGACCGATTTCTGCGTCGGCGGCTGAGATGGCGGAGGAGACGCGATCTCGTCTTCTTCGTCTGAGGAGGACGAGCCATCGGTTGCCCCAGGTGTCGCGGCGTCTTCCGAAGGGAGAGACTGGACGAGCGAGAGGAGCGAGAGTTCCGACGGGCCGAGCGGGTCGTAGCTGAGTTGGCAGAGCGGGGGCTGGATTGGCGGTAGGGCTAGGTGGTCTGCGGTAATGACAGTCGTCAGCCTGGTATAGAGCATTAGAAAGAAGGGGACGCACCCTGCAAGCCCTTTGCGAGATCCGCAAGCTGCTCCGCCTCCTCCTCAACACCGTCAAGTCCCCTTTCCGCCTCCTCCCTCAGTTCAGCCAATCCCGCCCTTCCTCGGAACCCATACTCATCAAGCACCTCTCCCACGTCCCATAAGCTGACCTTCGTACGTCCGCCCTGATTCGCACTCTCGACGGCAGCCGATGCGACGAGGTGGAGGTACGACCGCAGGAGGTGTGAGAGGGTGTGGAGTGGAAGTGTGCGCGCGTGTGTGAAGCCGGCTGGGCTGGTCGAATTGGCTGTCGACGACGAGGCAGACGCGCGCGAGACGAGGACGAGAGTGGAGAGATAGGCGAGGTGGTCTGGTAGAGTCGATGGTGCGCTCATGGCAGCGTTCAAAGTGCTCGTGCTCCTTCAATCAAACTCTCCTCTGTCCACCGTGAGTTCTGCCGCCGTGTACAAACCGCGTGCCGAGTGCTTCGCCGTCGGATGAGTTGGGACAGTGGTCGAGGGCAGGGGAAGGAGACAGGCGAGCAGGCGGGCACTACGTTGGCTCGCGGAGCTGTACTGGTCCTCTGCACGCGTACAAGCAGCCAAAGAAGCAAGAAGAGCAGCCGTGAGAGTGTGGTGCTGGAGAGAGGGTGTCGCGAGCGAGACGAGTCCTTCGACGTCGCTCAAAAAGGTACGCTTGCAGCTGGACAAATCTGATCACGCTGTCACTGCTGCCAGGCAGCACAATTCGTCCCACCCGCCATGCGAGAGGTTCCAGCCTGTATGACGACGGCCCTCTCCCTCCTCACACTCACTCGTACACGCCGTTGTGCGCTGTTGAGCTTTGCTGAGGTCGACGAGGCTGCTAGATTGCTGCATCTGAGATTGCTCGAGCCGCACCGCTCGCCCTCACCCTTGTCTCGCGACCGACCCCCACTACACCCTCCGGCCACACCTGCACACAGCCTAGATAGACCGCGCAAGGCCGCGCATCGACTATTAGGAGTGTCAGAGACATCTGGCAGGTGCGCTAAGCCTCCCGAGCTTCCTCTTTGCCCCTATTGACCCCGTCTGCCTCCGACCTCTATCACCACCCTCGGCCTCGCCTGCCCTGCGTTCCCTCGTCTTCTTGACGGGCCCCATTACGCACAGCCCACTATGTCCGCCAACCCATCCCTCTACGCCGACTCGTTCTCGCAGTCGCGCTCTCCCTCTTCCACATTCCACGCCGTCGACCAGCGTCTGACCCTCTCCCGCGCGCTCACTTCCGACCTGGCCTCGTACTTTTATGAACGCATCCTCCTCGAAGACGCCTACATCAAGTCGCTCAACAAGCTCTCACAGCGCTTGAAAGGCGCGGGGAAGGAGACTGTCTTCCGGGAGATCGAGGCGAATGGAGTGAGCGACTCGGCACTGGAGAAACAGCTTGGCGGTGGGTGGATTGGAGTGAAGAATCAGCTTGAAGGAGAGGTTGTCGAACAGGCGCGAGCTCATGAGGTTTGGCGTAACAAGCTGGAGAAGGAGGTTGCGGAACCGCTCAAGAGCTCGTTGGGCAAGACTGAGTGGAGTAGGTGGAATCAGACGGAGGGACAGCTCGCGAGTAATGTCAAGGAATACGAGAGCCTTGTCGACAAGGTGCAGAAGGTGCGTCGCGCGTTTCCTTTCTTCCAATTCCTGTCTGTTCCACTAGACCTTCCCTCCTCACCGCTGTACTTCACTAATGCTCCTCTCTCGGCCCCAGGCTCAGGCAAAGTCGACCAAATCCGGCAAATCCGCCTCATCGAAGCAACTTCAATCTCAATCCGCCCTCTCCTCGCTCGGCTCATCCCTCACCTCTTCCCTCCCGTCCTTCTTAACCCAGTCGCAAGCCCTCGACCTCTCTCACCAAGCTTTCCTCAAGGAATGCCTCGTCAGGTGCGGGACGATCGCGAGTGATTTGGGCAGGGAAAAGATGGAGATGGGCGAGCGCTTGCTTGTTCGGGTCTTGGGAGTTGATGAGAGTGCGGAAGCGGAAGAGTGGGCGTTGAGGGAGGGGATGAAGCTCGGAGGAGGAAGAGCGGGCGGACCAGGGAGAAATGGACTTGCGCCGCTTGGAGAGTTTGGAGAGACCGCGAGCGTCAATAGCGGCGCAGGAGGAGGATTTGGATCGGCTGCGGGTGGGAGCTTGCTCGATAGGGATGACGCGGCGAGTACGGTCAGCGGAGCGACGGGTGTCGAGCGCTCAAGGACCATGTGTGCGTTCTCCTGCCGGCCGCCTCTACTTCCGAGCTTTCCTCCCTGCTGACTCGCTTCTTGCAAAAGCTCGCCCCGGCAACGCACCTCCTCCCGCTGCTCCCCTTCACCTCCCAACGACCGACGACTCTCGCTCGACGAAAGAAACCAAGTCCGGTCTCGGAGGCAAACTTTCCTCCCTTCTCGGCGGATCTAAAGCGCGCGACCGCTCCTCTTCAATCCCCAACTCTGCGAGATACGCTTCCTTCTCGACACCGAACGATGCGCCGCCCGTCCCTCGACCGGAGATGGGCGAGCGAAGGGAGACGGACGCGAGTGGCTCGAGCGATCTTCTGGGTGGCGGACCCTCGGGAGGAGGGATGCCTCCGCCGCTTGAACCGCAGCGCACGGGCGGCGGTCAGCAGGATAAGCGCAAGTCGCTCATGCCCGGCTCCTCGCTCTTCCGCCGCCCGAGTCGTGTGGGTACGCAGCTCAGCGATTTTAATGAGCGCGCTGGGGCTTCGTCGCCGCAGTATGCGAGTGCGATTAGTGCTGAGCCGGGGGAAACGCCTGCGACGGCGAGGGTCGATGAGGAGGGGTACTCGATGCCGCCTGAAGGCTACGACAGGGCGATTGGTGCGCCGAGGAGCGGGACGGGCAGCAGCTTGCTCGACGATGATGATGAGCCGCTTGGCGTGAGGTGAGTTTCGACGTTCTTCCGGACGCCGCGATATCGCTGATTAGTGGCCCTCGCAGCTACGGCACCTCTATTCCGAAGGTCTCGATCGCCCCTTCGCTTCCCAGCTCGCCCATCGTCGCAGAAGAGTCTGAAGCCGAACGCCTTGCCGCCTTGGAGTCGGTCAAAAACGCCCTGGGCGCACCTCCTGCCGCCGCAACCGGTGCAGGACTCGGTCGACGTTCAACAGCTCGGGGGAGGCGTGGAGAAGGTGGCGCGAGGAACACTATGTATGGTGGAGCAGGTGGTTTGGCGACGCCGCCGCAGGCGGAGAGGCAGGACAGCACCGTTTCGGAGGATGACATCCCGCTTGCGACGGTCGTCCAGCAGAAACACCGTCGCGAAGCTCCACCGCCACCTGTCAGTCGTGCTGCAGCGCACACACCAACCGACTCCGCCGCGACGCTTTCTCCGTCGTTCCCAACGAGCCCGGCGTCACCCGGCTTCATTCCGCCTTCGCCTGCACCTGTCGCCGGTCGCGCCATGTCCGTCATGTCCGGCACCTCTTCGCTCGGTCCAGCAGCCGCCCATGGCCGCCCCGACCCTTTCGCTGGCATCACGAGTCCCGGCTTGCGCGCGAGCATCGTCGAGACGGTCAACGTCCTTCTGAAGAATGGCGAGGTCACCCGCGTGCTCGTCACAGGCGAAGTCGGCTTGTCGTACCGCCCGTCGTCCTCTTCGCCCGACGCCCAGCTCAAGCTCCGCCTGACCGGACTCGACGGACTGGAGAAGACGGCGCCGAACCCTTCGCTGCTCTCGACTGCCGGCACAGGCGAATTCACCGTCTCGCCTTCGCTTGCTGCCCATAACGGCACGACCGTCACGGCGTTCAAGTACCAGGTTTCGCTACAGCCGACGGCTTCGTCGGCGCTCGTCCCGCTTACCGTCAAACCGACTTGGCGGTGCGAGCCTGGTCTCGCTCGAACGATCGTCACCTACTCCGCCAACACTTCGTCCACCATCTTCTCCCGCTCGCCGTCGTCCTCGCCCTTCGGAGAAGACGACGACTCGATGACGAGCGCTCGCCTGGAAGACGTCAAGCTCGACCTTGTCCTCGCTTCCGGTACCGCAACGTCGTTCCAGGCAAAGCCGCCCTCCGGCGCGCTCACCAACTCGAACCGGACGCTCTCCTTTTCGGTCGGGTCGGTCGACGCTGCAAACGGCAGCGAGCAGAAAATCCTCGCGTCGATTCAGACGGAGGGCGCGGCGCCGGCTCAGCCTGGGCCTGTCAGCGTCAGCTGGGTCGTCCGAGGCCAGACAATTGGCGACGTCGGCGTCGAGGTCGTCGAGGGAGGAGAGGCGATCAAGGAGGTTCGGAGGGAGACGGTGAGCGGGAAGTACTTGGCGGCGTGAGGAGGCTTCTCGCCCGTTCTTTTCACGATACCCTTATCTCTCGATGAGCAAATTCTGTGCATCTCTGGTGTTTCTCTCGCAGTGCTGGACGCATGCGGTTTGCTCGACCTCTTCGGGAGGCTGAGCGAGATTCCACGAGTCCCTTTGCTCGCTGCGGCCGGGCACAGCTCGCAATCCTTCGTTTGCTATGGCGCTCTTCGACTACCGAACGTCCCGCCAAGAGGCCAACGTCCCTCGCTCTCCTCCTCTCTCTCCTTCCCTTGCCTTACTCGCATTCCGCTCCTATGCTTTGCTTCGGCTGCTGTCTCCAGCTTCGTCGACGAATCACACGATTGGCAAGGCCGGCTCCCGCTCAGCCTCACCGTCCACTCTCTTCGTCCTCCTCGAACCGCTCAACCGTGTCGACACGATTCCAAGGTTCGCCGGGTCGCGCTAAGAGGTCACTGTTCGTCCAACAGGCTCTCAGGACGCTGCGACATACACTTGTAGCGGAGCCTGGGGCCCCCTGCTGGCTTCAGCGCACCTTGGGACCCGCTAAACTGATGAGGGCAAAGTGTGCGGCGCCGCGGCAACACGGCGTGTCGTAGGCAGCGTTCAGGTTACCACAAAAGCCGGGCAAACCAATTGGGATTGCTGCAGGCCCAGACGAAGGGTCTGGAGTGGGCAGCGGTCGGCCGCTTGATCACCTTCTGGCGCTTGCTGCATTACATCCTTCGGGCTGGCACAACCAGGTATGATGCCGAGGCGTGCGTCGTTCAGAGAAGTTGAGACTCGCCTGGCTTGGAGTGAGCACTGATTCTCGTCCCGCGTCTTCCGCTCGTTGCGGTCTCGACCTGGCTTCTCGTGGTTCGCCTTTCGCTGCACTGACCGCTATGACTCAAGGGACCAAGCTTCCACGTGTTACCGAGGAAAGTGCTACCCGTGGCCCTTGTCTCCCATCTCCTCCAATGTTCCCTCACCGCGACTTTCGTCACTACCTCGCTGACATCCTCATCAGCAGATGCCTCCGCACCCTCCATCCTTCCTCTGGAGCAGCAACAGCGCACCGCTGAAGTCAAGCGGCTCTTCCGCCAGGCAAGGGACGGAACGCTTCGCTGGACGACCTCGAGGAACACATTTTCGCGCTTCTTGGACGCACGAACGAGCGAGAAAGGGCGCTTGTCGAGAGGAGAATATCTCTGATATTCAGAGTCTTCTCATCCGAAGGCTTGATGGAACAATTGGAGAAGGCGCTTGAGGAAGAGAAAACAGTCCGTTTCTTTTCACCCGGCTTGCTTCGAGCGCATCGCAGAGAAAAGTCGGCATGCTGCTCAGGGCGTCTCCCTTTTCCTGAAGAGTCCAATACACAGTTGTATTGCAAGGTGAGCCGAACTCTCTCCTCTACTTCTCCTCCTCCCGCTCATCCTTCGCTTCTCCTGCTCGAACCCCAGACTGCCATTTCACCCGAGCGTCCCAGAAATCATTTTCAGCCTCTCTATACAGTGTTCACGCTTGTGCGTCGCTGTGCGGCCGGGTCTCGCGCTCTGCGTCCTCATCATCCCGCTCAGGCCTCTCGGAACTCTCGCCAACACGCATCGCAGGAGAAGCGGACGGTGGCAGCCGTCGTGTGAGGTCGCGTACGGCTCTACGAGTAGGGAGAACGGTGCGTGGCAGTCGCTTGTGTGCGTGGCGAGGAGGGAGGGCGCTGGGTGCGGTATTCTCAGGGGGGCCCATCTCGAGCCGGAGGCGGGTGCAGGGGATCGATTGCTGCCACCGATTGAACACACAAGAAAAGCTGACAAGCGTTCGTCCCCATGCAGCCCTCTCACCCGACCAGCGCGCAATATGCCTTTCGACACGACCGACCTCTCAAGCCCCGCGTCTCTCCCGATTACTCCAGTTGACGATGACTACCTCAGTAAACACGCTTCCGTTCCGCCAGCGGCTCTCTTCCCCTCGTCAGCAGCACCGGCAGACGAGACACCTTTCATCCCGTTCCCGACTCGCTCAAAATCTCCGCCCGCGCGCTCCTCCCGTCTCTCAGTCGCAACAAACGCCTCGAGCAAGCGAGACTCGACTCTTATCTGCAGCTCTCGCCCTCCGTTCCTTCGCCAGAGGCAGACTTCGCTGCCAGCTAGCCTCGTCGCCTCGCGGCACTACTCGTTCGCCGGAAACCTGGCATCAGGCGCCAGCAGGTTCAGCGCCGCGAGTTTTTCGAGTTGCGATAGTGTGGCTGAGGAGGAGGATGGAAGCGAGCGGACAAACGGCGGCCAGGCAGAAAAGTCGGTTGCGACCGGGCAATCTGCCTCCTCGCCCGCCTCTCGACACTCGTCGATATCCCCGAAGCGATACTCTGCATCGCTTCTCGAGGGCCAGTACCAACCGTTCGCCTCCGCATATGTTTCAATGGACGCAGTTGGCAAGGCGAGCAAATCGTCTGTCTCCAACAATACCGCCGCAGCGTCCGTAGGGAAGCGGAATGAGCGACGGTGGATGATTGCGGAGGAGCTGCGGGATACGGAGAAAGGCTACGTAGCCGTGCTTGAAGAAGTCGACGATGTGAGCCTCTCTCGCGCTCGATTCTTGCGGCAACTGACCCAAAAACTCTTGTAGCTCTACTATCAGCCGCTGCTCTCCGCTCTCCGGTCCGACGATGCGCTCTCACGTCGAAGCTCGAGGCGGTACTCGGCGATGTCGGCCGGCTCAACACCGTCTCACTTGCCTCGACAGTCGATGGATCTCCAGACCCAGTTCACTGCACGACCTGCGCCTCGCACATGCACTTCAACCGCCGACTTTGATCTTTCAGACAACAAGTCAAGTCCGACCGCCTCGACTGCGCAGTCGTCCATCCTCAGTCGACGCGAAATCAACGAGATCGTCTGCAACTTCGCCGACATTCTTAACCTCTCGCGCTTCATGCTCGTCACCCTGGAGGAGGCGATCTCTCCACGACCAACCCAGCCTGTCCCGCTCATCCAGGCGCACGCGTCGACGACCTCGTCCACTGCATCCCGCTCGGCACCGGATCAAGCGACTACTGCCGCGCTCTCCGCTAGTGCTGACTCGATTTCATCGTCGCCGGACGAAGTGATCCCCAGTAGCCGACTTCGGCAGCGAACGCTGTCAACCCGGAGCGACACTCCTCGCCGCCGCCGACAGTTTGCTCCTCCTCGCGCACTCGGCAAAACCCTTCTCCCCGTCCTTCCGTTCCTCAAGCAGTACTCGCTCTTCTGCGCCAATTACGGTTCCGCCCTGTCACGCCTCGCACGCCTCGAACAGTCGACGACCTGGCGAGATTTCGTCGCGAAGCAGGAGAGGCTGCAGGTGGGCAAGATCGGGCTGGCTGGGCTACTACTCAGCATTGTGCAGCGAGTGCCACGGTATCGCTTGTTGCTGCAAGAGCTGGTCGACTACACGGACAAGGACCACCCGGACGCAACCGATCTCAATGCTGCGTTTGCTTTGGTCGACCAAGGTGAGCCGAGGACCGATTCACCTGCTGGACGTGTCCTGCATGAGCCAGTCGCTGACTGGCTCACACAGTCGCCACTCACCTCGACGCACACATTGCTTCTCACACCCACTCCCTCGAACTCCTCGACCTCCAGCGCTCCTTCCACGCCCTCCCTATGACCCTTCTCGAACCGGGCAGACGCCTCATCAAGTCTGGCCCGCTCGTCAAGATCACCAACTCTGGTAAGGAGGAGAAGCGGCAGTTTCTCCTCTTCTCCGACATCCTGATCGAGGCGACGCAGGAGGACGACTGGTCCACCTTTGCAAGCGTGCCCGTCGCCACTTACACATTCCGACATCGCTTTGAGCTTGACGATGTGACGGTAGTCGCCAGCGACGAGACTATCGAGAAAGGAGTGATGAAGTATGGAGTCGAGATGCTGTCTTCGCAGCAGTCCTTTCTCGCGTTCGCCGGTGCGTCCATGCCTCATCACTCATCCCTGAACCTCTCTTGACTCCTGACGAGCCGTCTTATCTTGCAGACTCCGGCGACCAGCGCGATGCTTGGCTCGAATCCCTGCGATCTGCCAAAGCGCAGCTCATGAGCAATCGGACGACGCTTCAGCGCACGATTAGCCTTAGCAGCACTCCTTATCGACGCGTGAATCCTGACAGTGACCGCCGCATCTCGCCACCGCCGGCGGCCTCGCTGAGTCCATTGGCCCGCGATTCGCCCTCCCTCTCCCACCTCGCCATGCCGTCGCGACAGATCTCGCTTCCGCCCGCGCTCGGCTATATTCCCCCGACGCCGAACGAGGAACTCGACAAACAACTTCAGGCGGACGACAGACAGCTCTCGCATTCCCCCCTTTCTTCTCCGACTCTCCCGCCTGCACCCGCACATCCGGTTTTCTCTCTCCAGCTGTCCACACCCGATTTCCAATCTTCCGCACCAGTCACGTCCACAACCCCGTCGGCGTCACCGCAAGCTTCAGGAAGACCTCCCCACAGTCGCGCCCGCCGCTGGTCAGAAGCGCCGTCCATCGCCCTACAAGCACTCTCCTCCGCACTCGCACTCGACCCGCTGGCTGATGTCGATGGTGCCGAGTATCCAGTTGTCGACGAATATCGTGCGCCCGTTTGGGTCCCTGACTCGAGAGCTTCGCGCTGTATGAGTTGCCGGACGCCATTCGGTTTGTGGCGACGAAAGCACCATTGTCGGCTGTGCGGTAATGTCGTGTGCTTTGCGTGCTCAAACAAGGTCCGCCCCGTCCCTCTGAACAGTTTAGGCGGTCTGGGAAGGTCATGCTGACTTCGCTCGGTCGCAGTACTTCCTCATTCCTGCGTCGCTACTCTCTGGCTCTTCCGGCGTATCCGACGGTCTCGCTGAGCGGGACCGCCTCGTTCGCTCCTGCGACACGTGCTACGCCTCCCTGTTCCTCCCCTCTTCTCCCTCGGCCTTGACTCTCTCACGCTCATCGCGCCTGCTCGCCTCTCGACCTGCGCCCGCGGATCCCGAGATTGCCAAGCTCCCGCCGACGATACGGGTTCGGAGCGTGATGGGCAAAGGGCGGGTACTCGGTGCTTGGGACGCAGGGGGCGGCGGCGGCGGAACCTGGATGGGGACGTGGCCGAAGAGAGGGGTCGGAGAGGTCGACTGGGCGGCTTTAAAAAACGCGGAAGGAGTGGGAAGTGAGCCGACGCAGGTGCCAGCGAGGAAGAGCAGGGCGAGACGGGAGAGCGTGGTGGACAAGCTACGGGGGCTGCTTGCTACAGGCGGCGTGGACGCGACATAGACAGTGAAAATTTCAGCGTCTTTCTTAGAGAACGACAGGAAGAAGGAGATGAGGAAGACTAGGTTCAAGCGCACAAAGAGACAGGACGGGAGGGGAGGGCGCGAAGGTAACGATTCTAGCACGGCTATGAGCTACAGAGCGTCCCCTCGTGAGATGAAGGCAGGTAAGGGCGCACAGCCACTCGTGCGCGACGCCAGAGCGACGACGAGGGGCTACGAGGAAACGGACGCAAACGGAGGAGAAGACGACGGACAGCGAGTTCCTGGCACACAGGCGAGCAAGGGAGTCGCGTCTGGCGATGCAGATAATTCAACGTCAGGCTTGCGCGAAACCCTTGTACGGGTGGGTGAGCGGCAGGAGCGAGAGAGTCGGTATACACTAGAGGACGCTTCTCGCGCCCATCGTGGCTCCTGCAAGCGTTTGCAAATGCCATGGTTGCGACAGTATGCAAAAGGAGCGGGGAAGAGCTACAGGCGCTTTAGCTGCGAGGCAGAGGCGGCGTGCCCGGAGGTGTCCCGCTCTGCGCACCGTTCCCGTTCGCGTGACTGTTCGTCTGCGGCAACGAGAACGGCATGTCGACGTCGACAGGCGTCGAAGCGGTTGTACGTGTGCCGGAGGGTTCAGGTCGTTTCGGCGTTTGCAAGCTTGAAGACGAGGACGGCCGTGCCGAGCTCGACTTGCGGCGCTCGAGCAGCTTCTTGACCCAGTCCTTGACAAACGACTTGACCTTGGACTCTTTCTCGGACGCGAGCGAGTCGTACGCTTCGGATTCGTACGAGGGGCGCTTCTTCTCCTTCTCAATGAGGATCTCGGTGACCTGCCGAAGTCGCGGGAACCGATTAGCTCGAGCACGGCAACGGCATGGACAGGCCACACACCTCGCGCGCACGCTTCTTAAACGTCTCCGAGTCAAAGTGCGCCTTGTACTTGCTCATCGTCGCGACGACAACGTTCGAGAAGAGACCCATGACGCGCTTGTCCTTCTGCTGTCGCACCTTCTCCTCCTTCTCCCTCTTGCGCTGCTCCTCTTTCTCACGCGCCGCCGCCTCCCGCGCAGCCTTCTCCTCCGCAAGTCGCCGCTCCTCAACCTCCTTCGCCTCCTGCGCCGCCCGCTCCGCCTGCGCAATCAGCTCGTTCGCATCGAGCGGGGCGGCGTAGCGCGGAGTGACTGCTTGGGGTCGTGCAGGCTGGTAAGGCACCTCGCGCTGCATCTCGCCCGTATGGATGTTGCGGAAGACGTAGGCGTCGAGCTGGCGCTCCCACTGCGGTTCCCATCCATCAGGTAGCTTGCCCTTGTACGGTGGCGGACGCGCGAGGTTGAGATTGTTGTTCGCGGTTGGCATGACGAAGCGTGGCCGCTCCTCCTCCGCCTTGCTCGCCTCGAGCTCGATCCGCGCACGCTTGGCGATCTGCTCGAGATCGAACGTCGACGAGCGCTTGCGTTCGGGGTCTTCGGTGCCGTCCTGCGCATCGACCAGCGTCAGCGATCGGGCAGGAAGCGGGAGATAACGCACGACGCACAGTCATCGCCTTCGGGATCCGATACCCGAGTTGCAAGTCGCCCCAAGCCGCAAGCAAGTCGCCCGCAAGCGTCTTGACCTTGTCGTCCTCAACCGCGAGACACTTCTGGACGTTCTCCTCGATCTTGGTCGACTCGATCTTGTTGCGAGTCTGTAGCTTCCAGCTAGAGAGGATCTCGAGGTCCTGTCACGCCCGAGCGGAGTGTCAGCTGGGAGACGGAAGAGCGGGGAGAGCGCGAACGCACGAGAGTAATGACGTAAATGTCGGAAGGGTACTCGCGCAAGACGTTGTTCA
Organism: Rhodotorula sp. S30-09; assembly: GCA_023628235.1. Classification (NCBI taxonomy): domain Eukaryota; kingdom Fungi; phylum Basidiomycota; class Microbotryomycetes; order Sporidiobolales; family Sporidiobolaceae; genus Rhodotorula; species Rhodotorula sp. S30-09. The sequence goes on from JAMALD010000016.1 coordinate 262,078, forward strand.
TCAAGTTGAGTCCGTGCAAGCGCATCAGGTTCCGCTGCACCTCATCGTCCGTGGTCATCTGGGCGCACGGCACCGTCAGTGCGCGCCTCATGCTTGAAAGTGAGACGGGACGCACCGCGACACGCTGCAGCAGCTTCTCGAGAATCCGCCTCGTCTGGAGCGCTTGACGAATCGCAGCCGAGACCTTCGGGACCTCTTCAAGCTGGACCGGATGCAGTGTGGGCTGCGTATGGCGAAGGGTGAGCGGAAGTCGCAGCGTTGTAAAACGGAAGGAGCGCACCGTAAAGTCCTCGTCCAGCTTCTTGCCCTTCTTCTTCTTTGACCCCTTGAGACCAAGCGCCTCGACTTCCTCCGTAATACCGAGAGCTGCTCACAACCGCGTCAGCTACAAAGGAAGCGAACAAGTGGGGCAGGGTGCATACCATCGATGTAGAGGTCGTCCATTCCGCCGAGGTCCGTCTGCGTCTTGCCGCCGATGTAGCCGACGCAGTTTGGCTCGCCGCAATAGCACTCTTGCGCGACGTGTCTGTGAATCGAAGGCGACTCGTTTGATCAGCTCGCCGCTCGAACGACCACCTCGCCGACGAGCGACTCGTTGACGCACCCATAGCGATCGACATTATAGTTGAACGTCAACTCCTCATGCATCTTGATATCGCGCTTCGTGAAGATCCCCATACGCATCTTGCGGCCGACCGTCCACTTGGCGACGACGCAGTTGGGGTTGCAAGAGTGGTTGAGGAAGCGACCCTTTCCCCCTTTCTTTGTTGCATCGATAAACTGTCCGCATCCAGGCGTAAGCTTGATGAGAGGGAGAGGGGCAAGGAGGGAGGAGACGCACGACGTCGCGGTCGAGAGCCATGAAGTAGAAGTGCTTGATGCCCTCGTTAGCGTACTCCTTCATCTTGCGCTGGAACGGCTGAGGGCCGATGACCTCGCCGACATACTCGTAGACGAACGTGTCGCTGCGCCGAATGCGCTCGTCAGCTTCTCGCGCGCAAAGGGCAAGGGGTGGGCGACGCACGCTGAGATGTCTGCTCCAGCCCGCACACCAAAGCCCTTCTTCTCCGTCTGCACGATCTCGATCGGCGCGTACTGCCTCTTCTGGAACCTGTCGAATGCGCCTCATCATCAGCTCCCGCGAAAGCGAGGGAGAAAGGACGGGACGAACCGCTGATTCTGACAAAACCGCCCACACCGACAATCGCCTATCAAGCACTCAATTTGCATCATCCTGTTAACGCAGTTCGAGTGCTCGCCGCACGCTTCATCCGCATCCGGTTCGCCTGCGCAAAATGTACGTGAGCGCGACCCAGGACAGCGGGTGGAAGGGAGAAAGCGTACGAGTCGAGGTGTTCCAGCTGCAGTCGCAACGCGAGGCGTCGGGGTCGTAGTAGGGCACGTCTCCGAGCGCCTTGCTGTAGTACGTGCAACCCCCGAGCTCGGTGTACGTCTTGGCCGCCTGCGTACCCGCAAAACCAGTCAGTTTCGTTATCGAGACTGCGTGAAAGCAAGTGAGAGCGCACGTCTTCCTCAGCGAGCGACAAATGCCCGATCAACTGCGGCTCGACCTCGACCTTCTTCTTCTTGCCCTTCCCCTTTCCCCTGCCCGGCTTAATCACCTCCTCCTCCTGCTCTTCCTCATCGCCCTCTCCACCCCTGCTCCCGCTGGGCGCAGGTGTCGACCCACCTGACCCAGACGCAACCGGCGAAAATGCCTGTTTGCGATCGATCTCGTGGACAGAAGCCGAGGTGCTCGCAAACGGATACGGAGGGGGAAGGGACGGTTTCCGATCGCCGTTCGCCGACGGAGTCGACCCTTCGCGCTTGTAAGGCGAGGGAGAACGAGGCAAAGCTGAGGCTGTGGCGGTCAACATGCTTGAGAGGGAAGGCTTGCGGTCGAGGTTGGCGAGCGGGGCGTTCGGGGCGGAGGCGGCGAAAGTGGTCAAGTCGTCGACAGGCTCCAGTTCGGCTTTCACGGCGCTCGAAGAGGGGAATGCAGGTGCTGGTGCGTCTGCTGTGGGTGTCGGAAGCGCGCTGCGTGGATGGCGGCAAATCATCAGGTCGGCTGCTCCGAGACGGGGGTCAACAGCTTTGCGAGCAGGACTCACGGGACAGAGTCCGACCTGACACCGTTCACCTCTTGCATTTCGACGTCTGTACGGCGAGCAACGGAAGCCGCGCGAGCAGCGAGTGAGTCAGCACATGTGCGATGTCGAGCGAAACGAGAGCGCAATGCTGAAGCGAGACGGCAAACGCACCAGGGGGCGATCCGACAGGCTCGTCACGTAGCTGTCCGTTTGCAGAGCCAGATTCGCGCACGTTCGCCTTCCCGGACAGCACTTCTCCTCCCTGCTGCATCGCGGTGTCCATGTCGAGCGGCTGTCCCTCCTTCTCAACTGCATCCGGTGTAGCGCAGCGAGCGCCTGGAGACTGCGGTGTCGGGTAGTAAGGAGACACGGGTGCAGACGAGACCATCAGAGCGCTGCGAGGGCGAGCTGGTCGCTGTGTATCGGGATGCGAGTGGGTGAGGATGAGAGCGGGTCCGATCGAGGCGGTTTGAAGGGGCCGCACGGTGTTTGGCGTGTGCTAGTAGCCTTTACACGCACTGTCCACGCTGTACCTCCCCTTGTCAGCCCAAATCGCAGTCGACGGCGAGTCTATGCGCCGCTTGCACAGCTCGAGCAAGTCCTCGACCTGGACAACTCGCTCTGCAGCGCTCACAATGACAGATTCGGCTGCGAGGAAGAGGCAAAAGGGCTTGCAGGGCCAGGCTATTGAGGTACAGCTCGCCGCCAACCCCGCCAGCGCTCCACAACCCGCTCTCGGTGCGCACTCCTTTTCCTCGCTCACGACGGCGATACCTCGCTGACGCCGCTCTCGTGAGCACGCAGCACTGTTCCCATCGGCTCAGCCACCCTCAAAGACCCCTTACACACTCTACACAAAGTCGGGAGAGGTCACGGCCGGCGACGGCAGGAAACGCCAGCAGGCGGTCCTCGCGGCCGAGACGGACGACATCGAGTTTGAGAGTCGGAACCAGCTTGGCGTGGACGAGCATGGCGAGGGAGAGGGGTATTCGGTTCAGTGAGTTTAGGCGATGCGAGTCGACAGCGGACGACCCATTTGACCTTGCTTCGCTTCGCAGATACATGCTCGGCGTCCGCAACCCACATACGAACATCCTGACCCTCCACGCCGCTCCGCTACACACTTTCACTCCGACCGTAAAGTCTCTCAAGTCCGCTCCCGACTTGCATTCTGCCGCTCAGCTGATCGCCGCTCAACGCGCTGCCCTCGGCTCGACATTCGGTACGAAGAAGGCTATCAAGCAGTTGCGCGCGCAGGAGCGCAACAAGCTGAATGAGACGTCGTTCGGCGTTGGGTCGGAAGTCGCGGGATTGAAGGACCACTTGACGTTGTCGATTCAGGCGGCGGCGGGCAACCTCCCTTCAATGCAAAGCATTGAGGACGAGGCGAACGAGAAGCGACCCATTCCGCCTTACAACAAGGACGCCAAATCGCCTGGCGAAGTGTACGACATGGACGCCGTCGTCTCCCAAGCCGAAGTTAACGCCGTCCCCCTCGGAGACTTCATCTCTGCGCCCGACTTCAAAGCTCGGCGCGACATGTTGCCCTACCGTCGCTCGGACTTTATCTCGACAAAAATGCGACAACTCCTCCCTTCGCGCGCATCGGCAGAGGGAAACGTTCCGAACCCCTCGAAGCGCGACCGCGAACGCCTCCGCCTCGTCGTGCACCTCTCGCATCTCTTCCAGTTCCGCAACACGGCTCGGCCAGGCCAACTGGTCGACCGGGCGAAACTTATCGAGCGACTCGGGAACCCGTCGAATGCGATTGTGGACGCGTTGCTGGAAAGGTACACGGAGAAGGTCAAGGGCGGAGTGGGAGGAGAGGACGCGAGGAAGGTTACGACGACGATGGAGCTCAAGCTCTTGACGTACATGCTTGTCGTGGCGCTCAAGCTTGATGGGTGGAGCACCGACGTCGAGACCATGGCCAACGACCTCGGAATGGGCGCGAAGCGGTACGTCCCTCCTCTCCCTTTCCTCCCTCTCCTCCCCCTCAAGACGCAGGCTGACACGGACCTCTCGCTCACAGCGTCGGCGAACTCTTCCGCTCGCTCGGCTGCCAACTGATCGCCCCCTCCGCCGCCGACCGCGAGAAGCTGGTCGCGACAGGCCGCGCGGCGACAGCTGCCGAGGCGGCGAAAAGCAAGAAGGCGACGCTCAAAGTGCCGCTGCAGTTCCCGAAAGAGCGGAAGGGGCAGCCGAAGCGATGAGGGAAGAGTGGAGTGATGGAGGAGGTATGAAGGGGCGGAACCGGTGTGTACGCTTGTAACGCTGGCGTTTCAACCGAGTCGCTTGTCGCTTTGAGGCAGGAAAACCCCGGAAGCTCAATGCCAATACGAGGCGTCCCCATCCTCAGCCGAACTCCGCTTGCGAACCGCCTCTCTCAGGACCTTCGCCGCTGATTACGCACCCAATGCAAGAAGTCAACTCGACCAAGTCCAACAGCTACAAACCCCTTAGGATGACAGACGAAAGGACGGGGAGGAGGACGGGCAAGATGGCTTCGGAAGGGCGCCTAGAGCTTAGCCTTCGGCTCACGCGTAACAAGACCGATGATGTGACCGCTCGGTGCATCGACTGTAGCGAGGAAGTTGTGGGGCGGGACGAAGGGGGAAGGTGAGATAGGAAAAGCGGGAGGAGGGGAACGGAGGAGGCTCAAAGCGAGTCAGTCGAGGTTTTGCGCGATGAGTGGTATGCCAGACGCACCTGGAGTGAAAACCTCGGCGTCCTTCGGGTCCGTGTTCTTGAGCTTGAAGAACGAGAGGTCGGGCGCGATGTAGTGCTGCGAGATGACGAGCTCAGCGGCAGCTCTGATGAGTCCAGCCGTGCGCAAACTCACCTTGTTGGGCAACTCGTACTTGATGTCGCTGACCTCCTTGTTGTCGTTGAGGACCTTTTCGCACATGTTGTAAAGCGTCGCCTGCACGCTCGCCGAGTTGTGCGTCGCAAACATCTCAAGCGTTGTATCGACAACCGACTTGTAGATTTTGTCAAAGTCAATGCCGAGCTTGGGAAGGGCGGAGATGGAGAGAGCAGAGGGAGAGATGGGGATCGTGTAGGTGCAGTCGACGGCAGTAGAGAAAATACGGTCGTCGACGGGCTTGAGGGTCGTGTACTCGTCAAAGACGTATCCCTCAAACGCAGACTCGGTCGTCTTGAGGCAAAGCAGACCGGTGATGCCGCCCTGGCAAGTCGCCGTGAGAGCGTTCTTGCCCTTGGTCGCGTCGACGACGACCGAGACTGTTCGCTTCTCGTCGCCATCGCGGACGAACGAGTGCTTGTGCGGCTGGCCGTTGACCTGAATGCGGCTCCACTTGAGCTGGACAATGTCGACAGAGCAGCGGTTCAGGTGGGACTGTCGGGGTAGGAGGATTAGTCTTTTCCCCAGCAACCCGTAGCACCTGTCGCACGACGCACGTATTTGGTAACAAAGTGAAGGCCAAGGTGCAGGGCGAAGGATTCGGGCTGGAGGACGTGAGGCGAGGTCTTTGCGAAGATGTTGACGGTGTTTTTCTGCGAGGCGGCGGTCAGAACTTGCGTGGCGCCTAGTGGCGAAGGATACGAACGATTGAATCCGTCGCCACGATTGGCGCATTGTCAGAATGCGTCCACGCCCGGGCGACATCGCTTTGAGAGGATTAGGAGAATCAGCAGGCGTCCGCCCATCTTCTGAATGGTTCTCATGACGTACCCTTCTACCAGACACCTGACGATGTACTCGACAAAGTCGTGCTTGCCGTCAGGGTGACGGACGATCCTGGAAACGCGAACAGCGGCCTTGCCGTCTGGAGTGGGCGGAGTATAGCAGGGTCAGCGCCGAGGAGCATTGGAGCCATGAGAGCCATGAGGAAGCGAACGCACACTTTGCAACAGCGAGATGAACCATCCTGGGCGACTAGTTGAGCAGTGAGAGGGGAAGGAAATGCAAGGGTTGAGATAGCGAGGAGAGGGGCGGAGGATGAGCGACGACGGCGTGGTGGCACGGGGATTCGGTCTTGATAAGCGTCTGTGCGTGCGGCGAGTGCAGTGCGCGGTACTTTGGCGCTATCAGGCGAAGGTGAGCGAAGGGAGAGAAGGAGCAAGCCAGATCCGCTCGTCCCGCCCCCGCCAACTCCGCCGACTTGCGGCCGAGTCTCCCGAGGTCAACAAATGGTTACAACAGCCTTACAGATTCGGACTACTATGCTTCGATTACTGCTACGGCGACATGCGATCTATTCCGCCCGCGCCTTGCCCTTGCCCTTCGCCGCCCGTCGCTTCCGCCTCGTCTCCTCCTCGGGGTCGACCACTTCCTGCACGCCATCAACGACGATTCCGCCTGGGACGACCTTCTCGACGGGGCCCTTGACGATCCCGTTCGGCTTGAAAGGTCCGGGAATCGCGGCCGGCAGTTGCGGAAGTGAGGGCAAAGGCGAAGGGACGGCCGCGGCGTCCTTCTTCTCCTTCTCTTTCTCGGCGAGCTTGTCGTCGCTGTTCATTGTTTCGGCAGAGAAGCGCTGCTGGACTGTCTTGTAATGGAGCATCTCGGCTTGCGAGACGGACGGGACGAGCTACAAAAGATCGAAAGCGTCAGTCTCGCTCTGTCGAGGGAGGGAACAGAATGGGAACTCACCTCGGCGAGAGCGGCGTCAAAGTCTTGCTGGGCGACGAGGACCTCGATCTCGGCTGGGGTCGCCATCTCAGCGAGGTAGTACTGCGGCGTGAGGAGCGGCGTCTCGCCCGTCGAGTACGGCGGCTGGGCGTTCAGCTCCGCTACGAGCGACGACAACATCAGCCACTCTTCGTCTGTATTCGAGAGCGGAACGGGGACGTACCTATCCGCTTGTCGACCTCCTCAGCCTTCCGCGTCATAGCCTTGAGCATCGCGTCCGAACACAACGCATAGAAGTCGGCACCAGTGAGGTTGAACGTGCACTTCTCGGCGAGCTTGGCGAGGTCCGTCTCGGGCGCGAGCTTGAACTTGCGCGTCAGGGCCTGGATGATGTTCAGTTGCGCTTGGTGGGTGTTGGAAACGCCGAGGTAGAGCATGCGGTCGAAGCTGTTCACGACGAGGACGGGTCAGCGAGGGACTAGTGGGCGACGGAAGCATCGGCTGACGCACCGTCCAGGTCGCAGCAGTGCAGGGTCGAGCAAGTCGGGTCGGTTGGTCGCACCGATAACAAACACGTCGTTCCCTCCCTTCCCCTCGCTCATCCCATCCAATTCCGCCAGCAACTGACTAACAATTCGATCCATCACGCCACCCGAATCACCTTGGTTCCCACGCTTCGGCGCAACCGAGTCTAGTTCGTCCATGAAGACGACGCAGGGTTTGGCGTCCCTCGCGCGTTGGAAGACTCGTCGGACGTTCGCTTCCGATTCGCCGATGTACATGTTGAGCAGCTCGGGACCCTTGACGGAGAAGAAGTTGAGAGAACAGGAGGTCGCGACCGCCTTTGCGAGAAGGGTCTTGCCAGTTCCAGGCGGGCCGTAGAGTAGAATACCTGCACGGCACGCACTCGTCAGCCGGACCGGAATGCGCATAAGAGAGCTGTCAGACGCACCACTCCGCTTTTTCAACCCATCCGCAAACAACTCCGGATGCTCGAGCGGCAACTGAATTGTATCAAGTATGTCGCTCTTGACGTTCGCCAACCCACCCACATCGTCCCACGTGACGTTGGGGATCTTGGGCGCGCCTATACTCTCCGAGTACGCCGAGCGAGCTTTCTCGAGCGCAGAATTAAAGTCGAGAGAGGTGAGCGCCACACCCGCGTGGGCGATGTCGGCCAGACCCGGAGCTGCATCGTCGGTGGAGGCGAGCTCGAGAACCCGCTCGGCTGCGGCTGCTCGCGCGCGGCGAACGAGGTCGACGAGGTCGTTCGCGACGAGCGCGGCGGTCTGGACTGCGAGGGAGCGGAGAGAAACGTCGGGCGAGATGATGTCGGAGGCGGTGAGGTTGCGCAGGATGGCGAGTCGTTCGGGTTCGGCCGGAGCCTGTGACGAGGGAGCGTTAGCTTTGGAGAAAAGAAGCGCGAGGGTGACGAGGACGCACCTGGATGCCGATCTCTTCCTTGAAGAGGCCAAGGACGCCTGTCGGGACCTTCTCGACGTCCGTAGTCGTCGCGACCACAACGACCGGATGACCGCTCGCCTTCCAGCCGTCTCGGATCGTCGCGAAGCAGTCCCGAAGTACGGTCGTCATGGGCGGTTCTGCGAGGTCGCCAGGGAGATCCGTTAGCAAGCTGGCCACTCGTGAACCGCACATCGGCTGGGACGTCTCGAATGAACTCACCTTGGCCCGTTTCCATCGCCTGACTCTTCCTGGCCAATGCCTCGACATTCCTCAACACCAACACCACAGGCGCGCACGCAAGCGCCTTATCCACCGCCAACGCTCTCAGCCTCCCCTCAGTTTTCGCATCGCTCTCACCCAGCAAATCAAAGCAATCCAACTCCAGTAGTCCAACACCCGCTCGACGCGCAACGGAGCGGACGAGAGTGCGTTTGCCGCTTCCTAGAGCGCCTTTGAGGAGGACTGTGAGTGGGAGGGAGTAGGTTGAGGCGCGGGGGGTGAGGGAGGAGAGTAGGAAGTCGTAGAGCTTTGAAGCTGGGGTTGGGGTGCCGAGGAGCGAGTCGGGTGAGAGAGAGACGGTCCGAGCGGATTCTGCGCAAATTGTCGTCAGCAATCGTCGACTGTCAACCCGCGCGAAGGACGCACCGATCCCAAACCATCCCGCATCATCCGGCACGCGTCCCCTCTCGACGCCCGTCTGCAACAACTTAGTCACCTTCGGATCGACAAAGCATCCGAGCAAGCCGTCTTCGAGGCGGCGATCGAGGTCAAATTCGCCCGTTGGTGCTGAGGAGGAGGTGGAGGAGTCGACTGAGAGGGAGGTGATGAGGAAGTGGACGACGGCTGTTGGGGCGGTGCATACGTCTGGCAGACTGTGGGTGCTCACTCAAGTAAGCGACGCGGCGAGCAAGGCAAGGTGGGGACGAACGCACTCAAAGTCCTCCTCAAACGCCTCGCCCTTCCCCTCCCCGACAAACCTAGCCTTCTCTTCATCGATCCCGACACAAATCACATCACCCCTCTTGACCGCCCTCCTCCTCTCCGAGAAATACTCCTTCAGTCCCTCGAGAAACAAGGGTTGGTAGAGTTTGTTGACGGAGTGAGGGGAGGCGAGGCGCGAGATGGTTACTGAGGAAGCAGTGGGAAGGGGAAGGGGGAAGTTCGGGGAGAGGAGAGAAGCGGGGCGAAGGGTCAGGGAGGAGGGTGAGGAGAGAGTGGAGGAGAGTGAGGAGGGGCCGAGGAGGTTGAAGAGCAGAGGAGGGGGAAGGTAGAGTGTCGGTGGGGAGGACCTGCTCGAACGGGATGTTAGCTTCTACATCGCCTTTGCAAGTGATCCGCCACTCACGCAACTGTCTCTCGCCCGTCCAGCAACTCCTCCCCCGCGAAAACCCTCACAAGCCGTCCCCGGTCCTCCTCCTTCTGCTCCTCTCCGACGACCGCGCTCGCAGGTTCTACCAGCGCCCAATCACCACTGAAGAGCCCCAATCGTCCCAGGTCGGCCGTCGAAGCAAGCGCATAAGGGAGATCGTCTTCGTCCGCGTCTGGCGTGGGGGTGAGCGACTCGACGGGGACAGGGAAACAGATCGGGAGGGCGGAGATGGGTGCGCCGCCGGAGTGAGTGGTGGGGGGAGGAGCGATGAGGGGAAAGCTTTTGCCGTTCTGAGCGGCGGAAGAGGGGAGGGGGGAAGTGAGGGGTGTTGCGCGCGAGTGGCGGGAAGGAAGGACAGAGGAGGCGAGGAACGAGTCGCCGATGTCAAAGTCGAGCGGGTCATCCTCCTCAAGTGCATCTGTCCCATCAACCAAGCCCAGATCAACTGGTTCGTCCTCCTGCGCTCCGCCATCTGCTGGCGGCAAGACAAGCAACCTCGTCTTTCCCTTGACGAAAGCGCCCTGCAGCACAGGTTCGGTCACAGCGACTTTCCACCGTCCAACACCAGGCAAATTCACCACACCGCCCTCACGAACCAGGTCCGCGTCTGTCCCCGCTAGAAGCGTCTCGAGTCGCCCTGATGTATCTGAAACGTTGGCGTAGGACGTCGAGTCGAGTGAGAGTAAGATTGCGGAGGTGAGAGGGATTGTTCGTGCGATGGAGAGCGAGAGAGAGGGAGGAGAGGCGGAGGTGGGGGATGAGGAGGACCGGCGGGTGAAAACTGCCGGGTGCGCTCGAGTGAGCGAGGCCGGGACAAGCAAGACGTGCTCTGGCAGGTCCTGTTCGGCGCAACATCTCGTGAGTCAGTCGGGACGCTGGATGAGCCGGAACGCCAGACGGGTCCAAGAAAACGCACCTCGCCGGCCTCCCTCATTTCCTGCTTGCTCGCCTCCCTCGCGCGCACAACCACCGTCCTCGACTCTTTCCCTCCTGCGCTTCTGGCACGCCTCGGTCCGACAGCGAGCGCGAGGCGGGTCGGTGGGTCGTCGCGGTCGGGTCCGGGGAGCGAGTCGACGAGTGCGGTCCAGAGTGCGGGTGAGACGAGTGCTGCAGTCGTGTGTGCTGGTAGCGTGCAGCAGTGCGCCAAGAGCGAGTCCATCGTCGAGGTTTGAGGCAAGCTTGCCGGTGCGTTCGGTAGCCGGAAGCGATTACAGCTGGATTACAACCGGGTTTTGTATTCTTTGCTAGCACTGCCATGTCACTCTCGGCGCGCTCAAAGTTCAAAGCCCCCGCTCGCTCGCTCCTGCTTCGTCCGCTCGTCCTCACCCCGCTCTCTCGCTGGTATCGCTTCGACGCTCTCGCCGCCTGTCTACGTTGAATCTGCCTCGCTCGTCATGCCCACCGAATTTATCACCGTCCGTCTCCCATCCTCTCTCGCTCCCTGCCCCTCCCTCTTCGATCAATGTTCCTCTCTCCCCTGCGCTCTCTCGCTTTTTTTCCACTGACGAAACCGCGCCCGACGCACGGACAGACCTCCGCCGGCGTCCGGCGAATCACCAGAGTCGACCCCTCCGAAGCACTCGACAAGCCCAACGACCCAGAGACCGTTCGTCCCCCCCGCCCCCCCTTCGCTGTCCTTCCCTCTACCACCCCTTCTTCCTCTCCGCTGACGGAGAAGGGGAAAGCAGTTCCTCCTCCTCGCGGGTGTGAACCACTCCCTCTTCGGAAAACGCGACACGAAGCAGTTTCGTCCGTTCCCCTTCCCTCCCTCTCTCTCGTCGGCGCTGACAGCGAGATTGGGGGGAAACAGGTATGGGCCGACTACCCTCGCGGAAATCGAAGAACGCGTCACGCAGCTGGGGAAGGAGTTGAGGTGTGGAGATCGTGTGTGCCCAGACGGATTACGAGGGGCGAGATGTGTCAATTGGTGCGTCTCGCGTCTCTCTCTTCTTCCCTCAGACCCGACCCGGGTACTGATTGACTACTTTGGGCGCGGGTGGGCGCGCGCAGATCCATTACTCACGCTGTCTCGGCGGAGTAATCATGAACCCCGGGTTCGTCTTCTCCCTCCCTCCCTCCTCTCTTCCCCTCTCTCTCTCTCGAGCGTCACGGCGCCTGTCGTGAAAAGGCTACAACATCGCGGGTTGCGGAGCGTTCGGGACGGTACGAGGTGCGGTTCCCCCCGAGCGCCTCTCTCTCTCTCTCTCTCTGTGTGTGCTCTTTTTGTGTTTGGAAAAGCTGATGGGCTGGAGTGACCCCTCGGGCCAGTTGGGCTTGAAGACGGCGATTGAGAGGAGGAGGGGAGAGGGGAGAGGGGAGATCCTGGGGATGCGGAGAACTGAATGGGGCCGCCGGCGCGCAGAAAGTCGTGAGAAGGCGGGCAAGACACGGGAAGGGAAGGGAGCTCAGCTCGCGCGGGATGTGATGTGAGAATGTTAGGTGCCGCGTTCTCACGAATAAAGGGAAAAAAGGAAAATGGAAAAAGGACGGGATTGGGGGCGAGGAGAAGAAGGAAAAGAGGGGACGACGGCCGGGCTGCCCGCAAGGAGGATCGAGGAGAAGAAGAGGGTCGTTTAGTAGTCGCTCGTTTGGTTTGGGTTCGCTTTCGACCGTTCCCGTTCCCGCGTCCGTCTCGTCGCGAAAGGGGGGCTACATCTCTCGTCAAGCTGTTCCGCCGTCAACACACCTGCCCGACGAGCGCTGCACTTCCTTTTCGCTTCCCTTCCCAACTCAACTCCCCCTCTCCCCCCCCCCTCTCAGTCCTCACTCGCTCTCTCGCTCGGCGTCGACAACGAAAGGAAACAGTAGCACAACCGAAGTCTTTCGAACCCAACTCCAACACCGACACACACACACACACACACACACACACACACAACGACTGAGCTACCGCAACGAACCGAAGCGAAGGGAGGGAAAGGGAAAGGAGAGAGGGGAAGTGTAGAACGACACACAGGTGAAGTCTCTTCAAATCGCAAGGGTGTACACAAGGGGTATCAAGCGAGAGAAGGGTGAGGAGAGGCTTTTGAGGCTCAAATTCACTCGTCGTCGTCGTCGTCGTCGACCGCGTCCGCCGCATCGTCGTCGTCCTCACTCTCGACCTTCTTGGCCTTCTTCGCAGGCTTCTTCTTCGCGGGCTTGGCGGCGGCTGCGGCATCGGGGTTCTCGGCCTGGGCGCAACCCGTTCCACGTGTCAGCAAAAGAGTTCTCAGTCGAGGGGAAAGAGGGACGGGACGAACGTCGTAGGCCGCCTTCTCCTTCTCGTAGCGCGACTTGTCGGCCGAGGCTTTCTCCTCGTACGGCTGTTTTCCCGACGCGAGCGAGAAGCGAGTCAGTCGGAGCGGAGAGCGCACGGGGGAGCCAGAGCGCGGGGAAGGAGGGAAGACGCACCTTGCGGTCGTCCTCGGGGAGCTCCTTCCACTTGGCACCGAGGATCTTGCCGATCTCGCCTACCGGGTCGCTCACACTGGTCAGTCATTGCGTTGCGCGGGACGCGAGCGAGACACACGCGAGAGGGACGAGGGAGGGGACCGGAAACGCACCGAAAGTGACATCGGGGTTCTCCTCCTTCACGACCGAGCGCTGGTCCTGCGAGAAGTGCATGTACGCCGAGAGCGGGCGCTTCTGTGTTGCGCAACCCAACACACGTGACGGTCACTACGCGCTTTTTTTCCAGGAGAGAGAGGGGGGAGATGGAAGGGACGAACAGGCGCGTTCGGGTCCTTCTTGGCACGGCCGCCAGTGGCAGCCTTGGTCGCGCGAGGCTTGGACTCCTTGGGCATTGTTTGTACTGCTTTCACGAGCGGGCGCAAACGGTCAGCGAGGCGAGCGGGACGCGAGGCGGGGTTTGTTGTGTTGTGGTCGAGAGCGGTCGACGATGGCCCTGCTCGACCTCGCGCTTCGCAGGGGTCGTCGAGTGCACGTGGGCGCGTCGGACGAGTGTGCGGCGGGGACGAGACGCGCGCGAGTGAGCCAGAGTGCGTGTGAGGGATGCACGACGAGGTGGGGCTGCCCTGCGTGGGAGCAGCGAGGGACGGAGGGGGGGGGTTGCTGACGACGCGCGAGGCTGGGTGCGCTGGGAGCGGGAGACTGACGAGAGCGTGCGAGTGGCTGCGCGGGCGAGGACAGGGTGAGTGAGGGTGCGACGGGCGGCGCAGGCGAGCGGGCTCACGGGCGATGTGTGCGGGCGCAGCGAGAGAGAGGCGCCGAGCAGGCGCACGCAGCCCACACCGCCGCCTAATCCCTTCATTACAACCCCAATACAACCCCGAGTTTGTATTCGACGCCTCTTCCCTGCACACACACACACAGCAGCCCGCGATCCCTTGCGCTGGTGCACGTCGACCAGCCCGACCGCACTCGTGACACCATCACACAGCACCCGCACGCGCCCGCCACCCTCGTCGACACCGGCCCCCATCTCCGCTCCGCTCTCGCTTCGTCGTCATCCGCTCGCGCTCCCCTTCTCGCACACAACCCTGCCATGTCAGACGAAGCAGCAAACGTGCCCGCTGCACAAAAGTCCGGTGAGCACTCGACCAGACTCGCCCAGCGCGTCGACAACAACGTCGTTCCAACCCCCCCCCCCTCAACCCTCCACCAAAGTCCCGACGTCGGCTCGCGACATGGTATCGCTCGTGGGGGAGGCGAGGAGCGGCGAGCTTGAGGTGTGGGCGCAGTCGATCTGAAGGAGGGGCGTCCACTGGCTCGGTCGAACGGCAAGAGGAGGCGGAGGGGTCACCGCGCCGCGCAGTCCGACATGGGGTGCTCATCGGTCGCGCAGCCGGACGAACACGCTCGCTGGCCCTTCAGGCGGGACGGGCACTTTGCGTTGCACAGAAAGCGGGCTGACGGACTCCGCTGTCGCCAACGCAGGATGGACCAGCTTTCTCAAGTCTCTCGCGTCCTTCTCGGGCGACTTGTCAGGCCTGACCGCTCCTCCTTTCATCGTGCGTCTTCTCCTGTCCGTTCGGCATTGTCACACGCTGACTCCGTCCCTTCCGTCTCCCAGCTCTCCCCAACCTCCCTCGCCGAATTCCCCTGTCCGTCCATCCCTCCTGTCCCTCCCTCCTCCCTCCCCTCCCTTCCTCCCTGTCACTGACGCCCGCCCACGCAGCCTACTGGGGCGAACCGAAAGACCTCTTCGCCTCGATCGCGGACGGACAGACCCCCGAAGACCGTCAGTTGAGGGTCACGAAGTGGTTTTTGAGCACGCTTAGTGGGCAGTTTACGAGGAGGGAGAAGGAGACTGTGCGTCTCAGCCGTCTTCCTCGAGCGTCTGATGGGGAGCTGATGGGTTTGTCGACGTGGTGTGCAGGGTTCGGAGAAGAAGCCTCTCAACCCGTTCGTCTCCCTCTCCTTTCTTCCTTCGCCTGGCGACGTACCGACGAGATCGAGACACACAGCTTCCTCGGCGAACAATTTCTCGGCTCGTGGGACAACGGCGAGCTCGTGCTCACCGTCGAGCAAGTCTCGCACCACCCCCCTATCACCGGTTCGTTCCGTCCCTCTCGTCCCTCCTCTTCTCACTCGCCTCCTCATTCTCCCTGCTCCTTGCGCCCCTCGCTTCACGCGTTCCTCGCTGACGTTTGGAGAACACAGCTTACCACCTCGAGAACAAGAAGCGCGGCATCGTCTTCGAAGGCAACTGTGCGCAGAAGACGAGTTTCTCGGCGCGGATGATCAGCGTCAAGCAGGTTGGACATGGGATTCTGAGGGTCAAGTTGGGTGATGGATCGACCGAGTGTGCGTGCGAGTCCTTCGCTCGAGCGACAGGGAGATGCCGATGGGTTGTTGGCTCGCAGCGTACCTCGTCACGCTCCCCAAGCTCAAGATTGAGGGTTTGTGGACCGGCAAGCCCTACGTCGAGTTGACCGAGACGTCCTACATCCAAGGTTCTCACGGCCTCACCTCGACCATCAAGTACAGCGGCGCGGGGTGGGTCACGGGCACGTCGCACTCGCACACGACGACAATCACCACCGGACCTGGCGGGCCGACGCTCTACACGATCACGGGGACGTGGACGGGCGAGAGCCAGTTTGTGAAGCCTTCGAAGGATGGGAAGGAGGGGAACGTGTTCCTTGATGCGGCCGCGGACGGGACGAGGGAGCCCATCTCTGTCAAGCCCGTCGAGCAACAGGGCGAGTACGAGTCTCGAAGGGCTTGGATGGCCGTTGCGGATGGGATTCGGAGCGGAGATTACAACGCGGCCAGTGTCGCCAAGGGCGCGTTGGAGAACGCCGAGAGGCAGAGGAGGAAGGATGAGCAGGCGAACGGACAACAGTTCCAGCTCAGGCTGTTTGATCTCCGCCAGAACGACCCGGAGTATGCGCACCTTGCCGCGTTGCTCAAATTCAAGGTCCGTGGCCGGCCCGTCCTCTCCTTTTTTTTTCTTCTCCGACTCTCCGACTCTCCTCGTCTCCTCGGGGGGTTCCGCTGACCTCGCTTGTTGCGCACAGCCCGAGGAGGAAGACTCGTGGATCCTCAAGGCGCAATAGTCGCTCCTCTCCCTCTCGCCCTGGCCCCTCGCCCCCCCCCCCCCTCCCTCTCGATATGTGATACACGCCCCCCGTCGCCAAGACTTCCCCTCCCTCTCCCGATGAGAGCATCTTTCTCCGTGTTTTTGCAAGACAGTCGTATTGCCATCACTAGCCTTGTCCCACGTTACTTCGAGGTCGTGGTCGTCGCCGTCGCCGTCGTTGTCGTCGAGCGGAGGGGGCTGTGCACGCGGGGGTTGACCTCGCTCTCTCCTTCGTCGGCAACGCTCGCTCGTACGCTCGAGAGGCCAAAGAATACACTGCACCATGCGTCCACGGATACGCAGTCCAACCCACTACCGCCGGCGTCCACCACGGCTCCCGGCCTTCCCGCTCACCTCCCTCATCACTTCGCTCGTCTTGCTCGCCGTCGCCTCGCCCAACGCAGCCGCACAAAGCGTGTCAACTCTCACCGACCCCTCGACAACCATCGTCCGTGTCGACCCAGCCGGCTCAGCAACCTACTTCCTCCCTTCTTCCGCTTCGACCAATCCACCCATCTACGTCTCCCTCTCGCTGTGCTCCATCCCTCCCTCCCTCTCCTCGAACACCTCCTTCCTCCTTCCTCCCGTACTCGACACACTCCTCTACGTCTCCTCCACACCCGATATCCAGCCTCACCCGTCAAACGCCTCAGCGCCAGACGATGTCTCCAACCGCGGCGAGTTGTCGCTCGCTACGAGCAAGCTCTCGTACGGGTATGGGAATGTCACGCTCGAGGTGGACGAGGGAGGACGGGGGATCTACGTCACGGTTTTCGCGCCCGACTTCAGCAACGGGCTCGACTCGGACGACATGCCTGCTGACGGACAGTGGCAGTTCGAGTTGGACGTGAGTTCGGGAACGCCGGATCCGCCCTACGTTGCAAGCGGCAGGGTGGGATTGAGGACGGAGGATACGGATATGAGTTCCGTCCTTCTGTCGACGGCGAAGTGGACGGGCGATCAAGCGCCGGCTTACCTGCCAGTCGTCGCGCCGACCAACAGCCTCTCACTCGCGTTGTCGAGATCGAAGTGCTTCGTGCAGAGTATGGCTGGCCAAACAGTCGCCTCCGGCGCGAATCTCAACACGAGCACCACAACGAGGGGCTGGCCGGCGGGCCGGAAGCGGACCCAACACTGGGTCGGTGGGCTCGACAGCGCATCGAATTACACGGCTTGGTTGGTGGAGAACGGGACGATGTCGAACGGGGGAGGGGCGAATCAGACGCGTGTGTGGGACCCGGTGTTCTTTGCGACCAAGAACAGTCCGTGCCTGTTCTGTCCTCCTGCTCAACTGGATGACGACTGACAGATACCTTTGCAGCCGACTCATGCCGACTCGTCTATGATATCGCCGTCTGCCCCTCGGTCGCCTACTCCGTCCCCGCTCCCGCCTCACTCGACACCCCGTCCCTCATCTCCTTCTTCAACTCGTCCATCTCGGCCTCCTTGACCAACTTCACTCGCACCTTGACGACATTTCCGTGTGGCTCGGACGAGATGGGCCGGTACTCGGTCGTCTCGACCTGCCAAGACTGCATCAACGCCTACCGCGACTACATTTGCGCGATGACGATGCCGCGGTGTACGGACGCCCCGTCGAACGCAACGCTGAACGACACGATCATCGCGGCAGGCGACTCTCTCCCTTCCTACGCCATCCCCGCGCAATACGACTCCTCCCTCATCCGCACCGACCCCTTCGCCTCCCGCACTCCTCTCTTCGGCCCCTCCAACCTCCCCACCACCTTCCCCACGCTCTTCAACTCGACCTACCGCCCCACGCGCTCCAACATCCTCGCCCAGTCCCCCTTTCCCTATACCGAAACCGGCCCCTGCCTCGACATCTGCTACCTAGTCGAAGCGCGCTGTCCGCCCTTCCTGGGGTGGTCGTGTCCGGAGAACAGTGATGGATCGCCCGATGGGGGAACGGGGTCGGCGGCGTATGGTGTCACGGTGGATGTGCCGAGTGCACAGAGGTTGGGAGGGGATGTCAAGGGGAGTGAGTTGCGTAAGCGTGCGGCGGATCGCTGGGGGAATGTCTAGTAAGCTGCGAGGATTTTCCCCCTGCGACGTCGAGATCGGGGTGATTGACCGTCGAGCCTCGCGCAGCTGCAATGCCCTCTACTCTGACCTCACGATGGCCGCGCAGTTCGCCCCGCCTTCGAGCGCCGCACCTCTCTCGCTCATCAGCCCCCGCATTGCGCTCGTATCCCTCATTGTAGCCGTATCTTTCACGTTGTGCCTCTAGATTCTCGCAGCGATAGAAGTCGTGCGATATCCTCTCGGCGTCGTCGGGGCCCCGTTCGGTACAACGGCTCTTTGGCGCTTCACTTCACGAGAGGGGTTTGTAGATCGGACACTGCGAGAGACGACGAGGGAGAGAGAGACGAGAAGAGGGAAAATTGGGCGGGCAAGCCTGCTCGGCCCGAGAGAAGGCCGGGGAAATAGACGGGTGCGGGCGGTATAGAGCTGCGGGATGTCTACTTCTTGGTCGCGCAGTAGAAGCTCGCGTACCTGGCGAGACGGGGGGGGGGGGGGTTCAGCGACGCGCGAGAGAAGCGGAACGGCGCAGGACGAACATGTTAACACGGTCGATGGGAATCTTCCCTCCAATCGGACGCTTGTGGATGCATTCGACCTTGAAGCCCTCGCGGCGGTACACTTCGAGGTACCACGGTTCCTGGCCCGCCGAGCGGAAGAAGACGCGGCCGTTGGGCTTGAGCGCGTTGCGGAGGGTGCGGATCGTCTGCGTCAGCTCGCACGGCTTTGAGCCTGGCGCGGGAGGCGAGTCGACGGTGTTGGGGAACCCTGCGTGAGAGAGGCGTGAGTCCGAGTGTTCGAAAAGCGGGAAAAGCGAAGCGCACAATCTTGCAAGTCCATGATAATGGCGATCGACAACGAGTCCTTGCCCAGACGGTTCATGACGTTCATGATAGAGTCGGTGTGAAGGCGGAAGCAGTCGAGCGCGGCACCGTCGTTCTGCTTGAGCTTCTCAAAGCCTTCGCGGGTGAGGTAGAGCGGGCACGAGTCCTTGGTGTACTTCGCTTCGAGGCAGAGTTGGTACTGTTGACGAGGGCAGGCCAGGTCAGTGGGAGTGGCGATACTCAAGCGAGAGGGAACGCACGAAGTAGTTGTCCTTCGCAACGTGCGAGTTTAGGCCGATTGGGTCGAGCGCGTCGATGGCGAACTGCGAAGTCGTCGTCTCCTTCAGGAAGACGCGCGCCTGGTTGATGGGGACGCCGAGCGAGTTCCACTGGAAGATCGGGTTTGCGAGGATGACCTTGCGGATGAAAGCGGAGAGGATAATGGGGCGGATCCGGCTCGTCCAGATGCGGCGCTGCTCTTCGAGAGTAGGCGCAGCGCACATCTTGTGGACTGAGCTGTACATGCCAGTGATACGGAGTGCCCAGTATGCGAGGCGAAGAGCGTGGCCGGAGCTGTGTGAAGGACATTCAGTCGCAGTCAACGGGCCCTCGCTGCGACTCGCGAGACTCACTAGCCACGCATGTAGAAGGCAGAGTCAAACATGTGATCGTTCTTGCGCCAGTACTGGTAGGCGTGCGAGGTGAGGAAAGGTGAGAGCTTCGAGTCGAGCAGCTCGCGGAAGTTGGGGTGTCGGCCCTCGCCGAAGAGCTGCAGACCCGGTCGCTCCGTCAGTACCGCAGTAGTCTTCGTACAAAGAAAGGCAACGTCGACTTGAAGAGGTCGACCGGTGCCGAACGCGCAGGCAGCAGTACTCACCAGCCAGAAGTCCTCGTACTCGAGGGCGTAGATACAGGCGAGCTTGAGCTCAAGAACGTGTCCTTGGCACGGATTGAAGTCGACCGTGTGGATGCGGCGAGGTTGAGCGTCAATAGCATCTGTGCACGCGCGGACGGTTAGTTCGGCGTGAAGAGGCTTGAACGCGGACAACGTACAGTGCAAGCTGCGAGACGCAGAGTGTCAGCTTTGAGCTCTTCAGGTGTAGTTTCGAGACTCACGCGTTGCAGCCGCCGGATGTGATGCAGAGAACCGAGTCGTCCTTGTTGATCTTGAGGTGTTCCATGTCGACTCGCGGGTCTTCCCAAGCGAAGGCGTAAGTGAACGTGCGGAACTCGTGGTGGACGGGATCATCGATGTAGGGCACGCGCCAATGGCGGTAGCCGTAGTGGAAGGCGGAGAGCTGCAACTCGGGCGCAATTTCGATGCGGACGCTGTCGCTCTGGTCGCTGTTGTCGCTTGAGCGCGAGTAGGTGCGGTTGACGCGCTGCTTCGTCTTGCTTGCTGAGGAGCGCGAGCGCGAGCGAGAGATTGCGGCCGAGACGCCGAGAGCGAGGTCGGGGATCTCGTTGCTGCTGGGCTGGCGCGAAAGAGTTGGCATGAGCAGAGGCGAGGGCGAAGCGGAGATCGTATTGCCGGCGTCGATTTCGTAGGCCTGGTTGGCGGAAGACGTGTCCACGCGACGGGACGTGTGTAGCGAGACATAGCTAGAAGGGAGGATCAGCACGAAGCGGACTGCAAGTCTGCCGGGGCTGCTCACTAGGGAATGCGAATCAAGCCTGGAAGTACGAAGCTGTTACGCGCGTTGAAAGACTTTATCGTCGCGCTGGTTGGTATGGCAGGTCAGCTTGTAGAGTCACGGACATCGAGATGATCTGAACTCACAAGCGGTGCTCGAGGTACTGGCGCCGCGAAGGGTGCAGGTCGACGTGGTCCAGCTCAAACCAGTGAAGCCAGAACCACCGCGTCAACCATGAGCACTGGCGGGAAGTGACATCGCCGATGACGCCAGCAACCGAAGTTGTCTCGCGAGCGGAAACGTAGAAGTCGCAGACGGAGAAGAGGCCCGACGGATGGAGGAAGCGCTCGACTCGGTCGAGGAGCGTCAAGTGGTCGGGCATCATGCTGCGGGAGGAACGGAAAGTCAGCCGTCTACGTTTCGCCGGTCGGGAAGGAAGACGACACGCCTGAGAGAGTAGCTCATCGTGACAAAGTCGAGTCCGCCTTCCTCGCCGAGTCCTTCCTCGGTCCATTCAGGCAGGACGAAGTGCGTGGCGTCCTGAAGGAGGCACTGGACATTCTTCCAGCCTCGCGATTCGAAGCGCTTGCGCGAGACTTCGAGGAGAGGGCCGCAGAGATCGAGGACGTAGACAGCGTCGAACTCCTTAATTGGGAAGTACTGTGTGTGCGTTGTGGGGTCAGCTCGTCTCGTCTCTGCAACGTGAAGAGCGATTGGACACCCGCCTTGTCCATCTCCTCAACGTTCCAACCCGTGCCGCCACCAATGTCGAGCCAGATGAGGCGCTTATTCGGGTTCTTGCGGCGCTGCTCGCGCAGATGAGCCGCCGAAACCTTCAGCATCGTCGTCCTGCCGCGAAGGAGCTTGGAGCGGGTCTTGTCGTAGATCTTGATATGGAATCGCTCTTCAGCGCTTGTCGCGTGAGGGGTAGACTTGGCTCGTACGCACCGCAGCCTGGCCTTGGTAGAACCTGTTCAGTCTGCCTTCCTGCGACGCGTTCTTGCCCAACGGCTGAAGGAAGCAGTTCCACGCGAATGTCCACGCCGTGAACAGCTGCCGCGCGAAGCCTGAAAGCGCGATGATGACGATTCCAGCGCCGAGAAGCCAGGCAGACATGCCGGCATGCTGGGTGTACGCCGTGAGGTGCGCCTGAAGAGGTCGGAAGTAGAGCCCAAGACCACCGGCCGCGCCGAGCAGTAACATCCTGGACGTCATATTACGCGTGTAGTGTCTTGAAGAATCTGTTGAGACGTGCGAGAGCGTGCGGGTCGTCGAGGTTGAGCTCGAGAGTGCGGACGGGAGAGGAGGGAGAACGAGGGAAGTCGGGCAGGGCGGGCGCCAGCGCCATGCAAGGGATGGCAGAAAGCGATGAACTAGCGCGCTCAGCCAATAGCAGGGTTCCCCCCGCCGGCACGACGCCAACAACTCGAGGTGCACGTTCGAGGGAAGCGTTGAGGCGAAAGTCACCGACGGCGCGTCGCGGGGGCCGCCGCGCACTTCAAGGCGCGTAGAGAGCGCCCTACTGTTTGTTCGAGCATTCACATCTGGCCAGCGAGCGAAGAGGGGCTAAGGATTCTGGTCAACGGACTTCGACCTCATCAGTTGCAGAGTCGCTTGGTCTCTCGCCAACCGTAGGGGTCACTGACCCAGCTTGGGGTCTACTAAACCGAATTCGAGAGGGTTAGGCAGCCCCGAGCCTAAAGAGTGGAACGGTGAGGCCGGAGAGCAGGATTCTCGCGCGAACGTGCAGCAGGAGGTCCGCCGCTTGCTCCGGCACCATTCGCACTCTGTCTACGTTCCAGTGCGAGTATAAACTTTATAAACAATGCAGAGCTGCGATGCGGCGAAAGAGCCACGAGCCGAACCGCGACAACTTGTCTCCTCCCCCTCAGAACCGCGCAACTTGCTGCTCCAACTGCTTCAGCACACCGCGAGTCCCCTTGCGCCTACCTTCGACGAAGCGGATGCCAGCGTTCTGCAGAGCCGCGAGCATAGGCCGCCAGACTTCGTCGCTCGCCGGCGAAACGACGCCGCGGTGTGCGATCTTGCCGTCGAGGCAGAGCAAGGCGCCGAGAGCGATGGGCTGCACGGCGAGACAAAGCCTGAGTACATCATCGCCAAAGACCGGTAAGCGAGACTCACAACTCCGACGGTGGTTGCCATCGCCGAAGCCTTCTCGTCCCCGTACTGCTCGGATTCGAACGTCAGCCGACCGTTCTCTGCGCTCTAGTTCTCCTGACACTCGCGACGGCTCACCTGGACTAACGACGACGTGAACAACTCGACCTGCCCATCGGCAGATTCGGTCGTCACCTCGTGCGCGAGAACGACTGCATCTCGCTCTCCTGGCTTGTAAGCGAGACGATCCGCCAAGATGGTCGAGAGGAGGTCGATGGGTGAAGATGCAGTCTTCGGAGGCGCCGGCAGGGCAGCGGCAGGCGAGACGTCAGGTCCTTCGACGAGCGAAAGCCTGCGGATGGTCAGGTCAGCGTTGGCCCAAACTCCGTTGAGAGCAGTACTCACGCTTGCAGTTCCTGGAAGACCTCCTCCGCTAGCGCCGCATCGCCGCCGAGGACTTGCTTCAGAGCCGATTGCAGACTCGCCTTCGAGTCGAGCACGACGTTTCGCCTCCGCAGGCAGACGGGAACGAGATCGGTCCACCGCTCGATCGGCGCGTCCAGCGTTTCGGTGTCGAACATTCCAAGCTTTTTGAACGCGTCTGCAATCTTCGAGAAGCCAGGATAACGCAGCGTTCCACGCAAGATAGTCGGCAAGTCCTTGTCGAGCCCGTATTGCGGCAAGTAAGCGAGCGAGTCGCGATTTGCGACACCTTCGAAGGCGAAACCGCGGATGAGAGGGACGGTAGGGAAGTTGAGGCGGAGTAGGTCGGAGCCTTTAATAGAGATGTCGCGGCCGGAGAGGCGGAAGGAGGCCGAGTTGAGGGCGGCTGTGAGGACGCCGCGAGGTGACCATCTGTGCGGGCGGCGTAAGCGCTGTCAACCAGAAGTGAGAAAGCGCGTGACTCACGAGAACTTGTAGCCGAGCGGGACATCGCTGATCTCGGGCGCGGGCAAGCCGCCGCAGAACGAAACGAACGACTTGATCTGCGGGCGGACGGGTCAGGTCCGCCGTCAAGCCGATGAGCTGAGCGCTCACCTTGTTACCAGTCTCTTTTGCTTCGTGGATCAGGCGCATGGCGGTGACGTGGTCGATGCCGGGATCCAGTCCCAACTCGTTCAGCAATACAACACCAGCATCCTTGGCACTGCGCGCGACGAGCATGTCGGCGAAATCCACAACTTGTACAACAGCGAAGGACTCACGAGTCGTGCAGAGCAGACATAGCGGGCGAAACATAAGAAGCCGTGACGAGCGCCTTCTTGTGCTTGATGCACAGCTTCGCGACGTTGACATGCATCGGAGCCGGGAGGAGGCTGCTCGACGCTCAAATCAGTCTCGGTGATACAGAATAATATCGAGGGGACGCACCTCAGCACAACATCGGCACTCGCGACGAGTTCGCTCAGTGCCGGCTCAGAGCTGGCGTCGAGCGAGACGGCGGAGACATTCTCAAGGCCAGAGGCAAGCTGCTCAGCAGCTGGCAAGTCGTTGCTCGCTGAGCAGACGGAAAGGTCAGCCTTCTCTCCCACCATTGTCGAAAGCGAGACGCACCGACAATCACGTCCACGTCAGGTCGGGATGCCAGCGTCCGGACTGCGGGACCTGCGACGAGCCTACAAGCGGCAGGTCAGCGACCGAGCCCTGTCGCAAAAAATCAGGAGCTTACCCAGCGCCCAGCACGACCGCCTTCCTCCGCTTCTCCGCAACACCCGCCTTCTCCAGCATGCCGTACAGCCACTCATGCTGCTTCTCCAGCTTCCCCCCTTTCACCAGCGTAGCGCGGTTGAGTGCTTCACGGATCTCCGGGTCATCCGCCGTGCGCGCGAGGGACGGGTCGTTGAGCAGGTCTCGGAGGTAAGGGAGGAGGACTTTGGAGAAGTGCTTTGTTGCGTCGAGGGGAAAGGCGGAGGGAAGGATTTCGACGCTCGAGAGTTGGACGGAAGTGGGATGGGCGGGGCTGGAGGTTGCGAAGGTCAGCGGAAGAGAGAGAGATAAAAGTAATGCGAGGTGAAGGGCTCACTCGCGGTGCAGCTGGTCAGATACTGCGTCGTACTGTACGATTGGGTCGTCGAGCGTCGTCGCGGCCTTGACGAACTCAAGGCCGCCCTGGTGGAAGTCGGCGAGTCAGAATTGGCGAGAACGGGAACGGGACGGGCGGACTGACCCCAAAGTCGCACGAGACGTCAATAATGGAGATGAGCCGACTCTTCGGGTTCTGCTGAAGCGCGGCGAGCTGAGGCGTCGTGAGGAGTCGAGGCGAAGGCGGCGCCCAGAATCCGCCATTGAGGAAAACTGTGGAGTGAGGCGCGATCTGGCAGCGCGCTTGTCAGCGCGGGTCTGTGACAGGAGCGGTAAAGCCTGCACCTTCTCGTGGAAGACGGAGTCGAAGCGCTCGGGGTGTGCGCGGTACTCCTCCCGGTCAAACGCCTGGCCGCTCCGGTCAACGAGGTAGTCGGCCAGCTCGAGGTGGCAGGCATAGATTGTGGTCGGCGCATCTGTAAAAGCCACGCATGAGCGCGACGCTCGTGGGCTTGAACGGGAAGGACGCACGGTTGACGACCTCGGGTAGCTTGTCCGCCTTGATCCATTCGACACCCAGCTCATCCAACGCTCGCCGGGCGCCGTCGCCGACCTTCCCTCGACCTGAAATCGTGATCACGATCTGGGCGGGAAGACTCATGTCAGCCCCTCAGCCGCGGAAGAGGCGCATGCGCACGCACAGGGCCCAACTTCTCCCCCATCTGGCCATTCCTGACTGCCTCGCCAACACGCCGCAACTCCTTCTCCATCTCCTGCACGGTACCCGCCTGTAGCGGCCGGGGCAGGCTGAGGAAGGGGCTAACAACGCCTTTTCCAGCCAAAAGTTTCGTCCCCAGCTGCGCCAGTCCGTCGGCCATCCCGCTGTAGCCCGCAAGGAAACCGAACCCGACGGTACGTTTACGTGGTGGATTGGTAGGCGAGGTTGTCGAGGCTCCAGGACTAGTCGGTTGGGAACGAGTAGGCGTGCCGGAGGAAGAGGTGAGGAGTTCGTAGTCGACGAAGCGAGTTCCGCTCTGCTTGGACGACTGTAGCAGAGTGCGCAGGAGCGGGTGGTTGTATTCTTGTCCCTTGTGGCAGTGGAAGAAGGCTAGGTGTGCGGCTGGTTTGTTGGAAGAGGTGTTGAAAAGAGAGGGAATCGTTGGCTCCTTGACGCCGACAACGACATCGCAGGCGGATGGGTCGAAGGTGTCGACGAGGTGGGCCCCGGCCTGTCCTTACGAGCGTTAGCCGCACATCCGGATAAGCAGCACGAAAGCGACTCCTCCTCTCCCACCTTGGCGTACTCGTCGTTCCCAATCGCCCGCTTCGCGCATTTCTCCACCAGCACATCGTGACCATCCTTGACGAGCTCAGCCACGGCGGTTGAGTCCAGAGCAGCCCTCCTTTCCCACTTCCTTGCCGGGTCCTCTGCCCTCAGTCCCAGAACAGCGAGCGACTTAGCAGACCCCGAGAACAGCCGTCCATTCGTTCGTAGCTGTCGTGCCAAGCCTGTACGTGCTCGAGAGACGCTCTGCATCGCGTATGAAGTCTGAGCAGGCGAGCAAGATAGCGCGGAGGTGTTGTGCCCCGCATGATCTGCGGAAGGAGCGGGCGGACCGCGGCAATCCGCACCGAAGTTTGGCGGAAAGTTAACGCGCGAGGCGTGAACGAAGCGCGCGTCCACCGAAAGCGACATCGGCCTTGGCGGGAGCAGCGGCGGAGACGGTTGAGCGGCAGGGGGACAACCCTTGTCGACATCGCGAACGGCGGGAGACGGCGTACGCATGGCTGGGAAGCGGACGTAGGGAGCTCTCCAAGAGGGCGTCGCTGGCGGCAAGGCAAAATCGCTGTCCTCGTCGTTGGCGTAGAGCCCTTTCCCGGACGCTTTCGTGGCGAGCGACGAGAGCAAACTCACGCGCGTCTTCCCCTGGTGTTACGCCGCCCCGCGCCGCTCGCACCTCTCCCCGCTCCACGGCGACGCACGGCGCCGCGGCCGGGCACAAGTGATCGCTCACGCGGTCGCTGACGAGTCCAGGAGTCGCTAGAAGGCTCCCCCCGCACCAGAAGCCCCTCGTCTCTTCTCGCCTCCCCTCGTCGTCACTAGACATTTCCGATCTTCGTCCTTATAGGCCGCTTCCGTAGCTCTCTCCTCTCTCTCTTCTTCGTCGAAATCTTACCTTATTCCCCGCTACCGTATCGTTACGTGACTCGCTAGCTCATCGACCGAGCAGCCTCCGTCCGCATCGTCTCCGCCTCCGCCCCTTACACCTGGCCTCTTCTCCTCACTCCGTTCGGCTCGCTTGCCTCGGAACGGCTCGCTTGCCTCGGAACGGCTCGCTTGCCTCGGACCGGCTCGCTTGACTCGGAACGGCTCGCTTGACTGCATTTCCGTTTTCCCATCCGCCCTCCGCCTCCGGGAACTGGACGATGACTGATCGGCAGGAGAAAGGGTCTCTATTTTGAAACGGTACCAGCACGAAGAGTCGCAGAAGACGAGAGCCGGAAACGTGGTCCCGCCCACCTCCCCTGCGTCGCTGCCCGGCCGGTGCCCGGCCGAGATCCTGTCACCTCCTCCGTCGTGGTCGGGTTCAGCTCCAGAGCAACGCCTCCAGCCGCTGCTCCGAAACACCAAAACCACCGCCGGCTCTCCGCCCGCCCGGTCTTCAGCCAATGGGAGAACAAGATTGCCGCCCCATCGAGACGCCAAGTTCGTAGCGAGCTCACATCGAGCTGGCAGACGTTTAAGGCTAGTACTGGCAACAACAGCGACGGTACAACGAGAAGAAGGTGCATAGGGAAGTCACTGTCGGCTGCTGCACTCGCAGTCGCATCCAGCGACCGCGCAGACTCGTGAGGCTGGTGGGGCAGAGCGTCAGCAGTGTTCACCAGCGTAGAGAGAATGTAACAACGCACTCTCGAACCATGCCAGGAGGTGCGAAGCGTGTCCGCCGTGCCGGCATCGAATGCACCAGGAGAGCGTTGCGGCTGCGGAGCGGGATTCGCCGTTAGTCTTGCTTGAGGTCGACACGTGATCCTGCACTCACGGCCATCCGCTTCGAATGCGCTGACTGAAGGGCGAGTGAGGCAGATGGAGCACGCAGGAAGTTGTTTCGAGCAGGACGGACATAGCGAGGCCTGCGAGGAGGACCGTTAGCTTCCTGCGCCAGGGCCGGACTTGTGCGTGAGCGCACCTTGTGCCCGCGCGGTCCATCACCCTTCCGACCCGCGCGCTGCTCGCCGGGCAAGAAAGCCCCTTTCGGCGGCGAGATATTGGTCGAGCAGAACTGGCACCGGATCAAGATCTGAGGCGGAGCCGTCTTGCGCATCGCAGCGACAAGTTCCTTCGCCTCGGCTTGTCGACCCGCCACACGAGCCTGCTCGAGCGCCGCACGTGCTCGTCGACCTCGCGCAGCGTCGAACATGGCTCGTGCTGCATAGAGCTGGAGTTTGTCGAGTTGCGACCGGTAGGTCTCGACCCATCTTGTGACGCGCATATCCGCGCGGATCATGCCAGGGGAGGTGAAGGAGCATGCGAGGGCGACGGTTTGGACGTCCGCGGTGCGGTCGACGTAGGAGGAGAGGAGTTTCAGACCGTCGTTTCGTAGACCGAAGAGGACGACTGCTTCAAGGTCGCTCGACGAGAGCGCTTCATCGCCGATGTCTTGCAGGAAGGGGATGAGCTGCAGAACGACAGTCAGCGGGGGCAACGGAGGACTCAGCGGTGGGAAGGCTTCGCTCACCTCGCTGTCGGACAGGAAGCTGTATAGTCGACTGGTCAGCACACGATGAGAGCTCGTGACGAACAGTGGGCTTGCCGCAGTGCAACTGCCACCCGATCCCTCAACGCCAACCCCGTCTCATCCACCAACTCCCGCCATTCGCTCGTCGCCAAATACGCAAACATCGCTCTGACCCAGGGCGTCTCGACGTCCGAGGAGAGCGTGCGGCAGAGGGAGGCGTAGTTGGATTCGGAGCCGCGGAGAGAGTCTTTTTGCGCAAGGTAGGCGGCGACGATGGGCGCGAGCATGCGGAGGTTCTCGTCTGCGCGAGAAAGCGTCAGTGGAAGGCGCTCACATTATGAGAGGACGCCACGCACCCTTACAGAGGCGCAAATAGCCCATCGACTTCTCCAGCTGTCCCGAAAAGAACGCATGCCTCGCAGCACCCTCGTAATCCCCAGCCTTCGCTAACTTCGCACAAACCGCCTCCCAACCCTCCTCCCACTCCGCACCGCAACACGACAACGCGATCTTCCTCTGCGCCGCAAACTGCGACGAGCTGATCGCGAAGACGTCCTTCAGTTTGCGCTTGGCAACCAGTTGCGCGCACCCTGCGGCGTAGGCGGCGTGTTTTGATTGTGCTTCGTCCCCGCGTCGGAGGGAGCGGGTTATGTCGGTGTAGATCGAGCGGGGAGTCGCCGCGCGAGGAGAGGTACCAGGGGAAGAGTGGGTGGAAGAAGCGGGTGAGGAAGAAGCGTTGGGGTGCGTCATGCCTGAGGGGAAACCGAGGAGAATACGGAGGACGCCGCGAAAGCGGAAGTCGTAGTCCGGGACGCATGCTTCGCTCGAGAGCGCTTGGGCGCCTGCGGACGTTGAGCGAGGTCAGCTTCGCTGCTCGAGGAAAGAGCTGAACACGTAACGCACGCGTCACCCAGAGCCAGAACTCCTTGACACCCGCATCGCTCAGTCCAGCATTCACGAGCGGATCAGACCCATACCCCGCCTCCACCCGTTCCCTCACCACAACCGACATATCTGTCCCCAAGCTTCTCAATCCCATCTCATCCGCCGCACTCGGCGCCACAAGCTGCACTGCTCCGCCGCTCGAGATCCGGCGCATGAGCATGTTCGATGGACGGGGAGGGAGGTTCCAGTCTGTCTGGAGAGGACGTAAGCCTGCGAGTGAGAGCGTGCGGCCGCGTTCGGTTGTTTGTGGGCTGCGGATCAGCGGGTCGACGGAGATTTGGAGCGCTGGAGTCGCCGGTGAGATGGCGAGACGGCGTTGGGCTGCGGCGTGCGAGTCGAGCGGTTCGGAGTCGTCGAGGATGGAGGAACCGATTGGGATCGAGTAGGTCGAGTGCTTGTCGGGCGAGGAGGAGACGAGGATGCTTCGCTCGAGGAAGGCTGAGTGAGAAGCTGGCGGCAGGTCGATGATCTCGAGCCGCTGGCCGGACGAGCCTGGGTTCGCCGAGTCGCGCGAGAGACCGACAAAACGCAGCTCGGCGGAGTCGCCGCTCCACGCGAAAGCGAAGGACGTGAGCGTCTGCTGGAAGGAGCGGGCTGCAGGGGAGAGTCGTTAGAGGTGCGATTCAGACGGTGGGAGGAACAGTACGCACTTTTCCGGTCGTCCAGCACGATCGGCATCCTCAGGACGTCCTTCTCGTCAACTCCCACGTCCATCCCGGCCCCTAGCGCGCCGCTCACGCTTCCCGTTCTTGGAGGCGCGCCCACTCCTCCCGCCGCACTAACCAACTTCGGTCCCGGCCCATCCACAAGACTCCACACTCTCAACGCCGACCCCTCCCTCTCCAGCGTAACAAACACGCCCCTCTTCTCCGCTGACCAAGCCGTCTCCGCCAATGGTTTCGGCACGACGTTCGCTCGCTGTTTTTGAGCGGGGATCGAGCCTGCGTCAACTTCGGAGAAGGAGAGGAGAGGATCCATCGGTTTCCGCAGGTCCCAGAGTCGAACTATCCCGTCGTCGCCGTAGGATGTGAGTTGTTGGCTGTTGTAAGGGTTGGATTGGATACCCCAGATTGAGCGGGTAGACCACGTTGTGACGG
This sequence comes from Rhodotorula sp. S30-09, assembly GCA_023628235.1. Classification (NCBI taxonomy): domain Eukaryota; kingdom Fungi; phylum Basidiomycota; class Microbotryomycetes; order Sporidiobolales; family Sporidiobolaceae; genus Rhodotorula; species Rhodotorula sp. S30-09. The sequence goes on from JAMALD010000016.1 coordinate 292,538, forward strand.
TTGAAGGAGGGGAACGGAGGTCGTACACTCGCAGCCACTTGTTGGCCATTGCGGCGGCGAGGAGGGGGGAAGTGTCGGATGCGGAGGGGCCGGCGGGGGAGGCGAGGAACGCGGTGGAGGTGATTACTTCCGAGGAACCGAACGAGACGAGAGGGAGCGGATCGTGCGGAGAGGGAGAAGACGAGGAGGAGGACAGGCTGGAGAAGCGGGCGGGAGACTGATTCCTGCTGCGACCGGACGCGGACGTCTCGCGGTGCAGGGAGAAGTTGCGGGAGGCGGCGGAGGAAGAAGGGTCGTGGTTGGCGGAGGAGTCGAAGCTGCGCTGGACGTCGTACACTAGGAGCGACTCGCCGCGACCCTTCTCGAGTCCGACGGCGAGTAGGGCTGTCATGAAGAGTTTGAGCATGAGCGACGGCGCTCGATACGAGCGTGGAATGCCCGCACCTGGCTGGTCGGGGCAGAAGGTGACGATGTTGCATGGTCGCGAGTGTCGGACTGCACGCTCGACAGCTGTCAATCTCCTGAACCGCCTTCACTGCACGGAAATACACACCGTTAATCTGCACAGACGGCATCGCCTTTCCTCCTCCCCGTCCGTCCCCTTCGTCCACCCGTAGCAACAGCACCCTTCCGGTCGTCAAGCCCGCCGCGACGAGCGGAGAAGCCGCATGTTTCCCTGGGGCCCATGCAAATGCGCGCAAGCCTGCGAGTTCGGAGACGACGCTCGATGTGGTGAAGCGGTGAGAGCGCTGGCCGGTCGCAGTGCGGCTTGTCTGCAGACACGAGGGCGTCCAGTGTGTTCGCCCCAGCACAACACGGGAGAAAGCAACACACCTGGGCCTCGTACAGCCTGAGCTCTGCTCCTCCGCCGACAAGAAAGCGATCCGTCCCATCTGGCGCTGCGATGACGCTCCGCCCGCGCGTCGACTGCATGGTGAGCAAGACCAGCGAGTGTAGAGAGGTCGAGGCGAGGAGGTGTTGCAGGGAGGGAGATGGAGCGAGCGGCTCACTCTCGGAGTGACTGGCTCTACTGGCTCGGAAATGGAGGAGAATCCCGTACGTTCTCCGAGCTCAGTTGTCCACTCTATGCTGCCGAGTCGACATTCCACGTCGCCGCTGGCAAGTTCGCGGACGACAGCGTGTCGCTCTCTCACAGTCTCTCTCGCTCTTCTGATCCTGCCAGAGCGAGACTCGACAACACAGACTGCTGCAGCCATGCCGCTCCACTCGCGCCCGCGGCACCCGTCGCTCGTCGCATTCATCGCAGCCTTCGTCTCGGCACTCCTCGTCGCCTCCTTCATCCCCGCAGCCAGGGCAGCCTCGCTCCTCGCCATCGACTACGGCACAGACTCGTTCAAAGCGTCCGTCGTCAAGCCCGGCATCCCCTTCGACGTTCTCTTGACCAAGGAGGGCAAGCGGAAGGCACCCAGCATCGTCACCTTTCGCGGGGAGGAGCGGCTCGTGGGCGGAGATGCGCAGAGCCTGGTGTGTACCGAGTTTGCGTTTCGAGGGAAGCTGTGCTGATCCGAGCGAGCGCCGTGCGCAGGCCACCCGCTTCCCGCAAGACACCCTCTCCTCCGTCAAGCTCCTCCTTGCGCACCCTCCCTCACACGTCCAATCCCAGCTGCACTCCTCCCTCTTCTCCATCCCCCAGACAACCACCTCTCGCCGCTCGCCCGCCCTGCAGACCTCGAAACTTTCCGTGCCCGTCGAAGAAGCCCTCGCGTACCAGTTCGTCTATGCCAAGGAGATGGCAGAGGAACAGGCGAAGGAGCCTGTGCGGGAGGCGGTTGTGACTGTTCCGGGATGGTTTGCGGAGGCGGAGAGGAAGGCCGTGATTGATGCGGCTGAGATTGCGGGATTGAGGGTTGTTGGACTTGTCAACGATGGGTCGGCAGGTGCGTTTGCTCCTTTGGGGTGGCAGAACCGGTCATAGACTGACGGTGGCCCCGCCCACAGTTGCCGTGAACTATGCCATGACGCGCACCTTCCCCCCCGAACCCTCCTACCACCTAATCTACGACCTCGGCTCGGGCTCGCTCAGCGTGACTCTCGTCTCTCTCCGCTCCGCCATGCTCCCGGACCCTCTCTCGCTTGCCGAAACTCCCCAGCTCAAGAACGTCACTTCGATTGAAGTGCACGGGTTTGGGTACGACCTCGAAGTCGGGGGATATGTATTCGATCGTGCGGTTAGGGATCTGTTGGTTGAGGCGTTTGAGGAGACGACGGGGAAGCAGCTGGAGGAGGGAAGGAAGGTCACGGATGACAAGAGGGCCATGGCGAAACTTTTGAGGGAGGCGGCGCGCGTCAAGCAGGTCTTGAGCGCCAACACGGCTGCGATGGCTAGGGTGGGTTCCTCTCCCTCTCTCTCCTACCCTTTCTCTCGCACTGACCTGAAGCATCGCGCGCAGATCGAAAGCCTAATCGACGACCTCGACTTCCGCACCGAAATCACCCGCTCAGCATTCGAATCTCGGGCCTCGCACCTCCTCACCCACCTGGTCTCTCCGATCCAAACCGCGCTCGACTCTGCCTCCATCCCCCTCTCCTCCATCGAATCCGTCATCCTAGTAGGCGGCTCCTCGCGCACCCCGCTCGTCCAAAAAGCCGTGGCGGACCAAGTTGGCGAGGAGAAGATTGCGAAGAATGTGAATGCAGATGAGGCGGCGGTTCTGGGCGCCGCGCTCTATGGAGCGGGCATCACGAGGGGGTTCAGGACGAAGGATACGAGGGTGAAGGATTTGGTGCCGTATGGGATCGATGTCACGTACGAGGCGGAGCGGAAGGAGGGTGAGTAGCGCTCGGTTCTTTGGTCCCCCGTCTCTTCCAGCGACTCACGACCGGCGAGCACGCGCACGCGCAGGCGCCGACTCGCGAATCATCACGACCCACCTCTTCCCCGCCAACTCGGCCACCTCGTCGAAGAAGACTCTGACCCTGCGCAAAACGTCCGACTTCTCACTCGATTTCTTCTACGCTCCTTCCTCCGCCGCCTCCGCCTCCGCCTCCGCTCCAAAGGGCCACCTCTTCTCGACCCACCTGAAGGGTATCTCACGTGCTACGGCCAACCTCACGGCCGAGCAGTTGGTCAACGCTACGGTGCGTGTGGGGGTGGAGGTGGATGCGAGTGGTTTGCTCAGGGTTGGGAAGGCGGAACTGGTGTTGCGTGAGGAGGAGGAGGAGGAGGAGGGAGGAGAGGGAGGCAAGAAGGGAGGCGTGACGGACAAGTTGAAGGGTTTGTTCAACAAGTTCTCGACCGGAGGGAAGAACTCGACTGCGTCATCCTCATCCTCTTCCTCTTCCTCGGCGCCGACCGCCGAAGAAACCGCCACCACCCCTGAGGAGGGCTTGACGGACGAGGAGAAGAAGCAGTTGGACGAGATGATCCGTCAAGCGCAGCTTCTGCCTGCGAAGGTTAGGTTGACGGTTGAGACTCAGGGCGGGGAAGGCGCGCGCGGGATGGGGTCGGAGGAGAAGATGGAGTTGAAGAAGCGGTGCGTGTTCTCGCGTTTCTTTTTCTCTCGGGTCACGCACGCTCTCTCAGCAGGGGAAACAAGCTTGCCTGACCCGGTCGGTGACGTTGCGACGATGGACAGACTACGCGACGCCAAGACCGCTCTCACGCGCAAACTCGCTCACGAAGAGGCGCGCAACGCGCTCGAGTCGTACGTCTATCGCGTCCGCGACCTCCTCTCGAACGACGAGGCGTTCGTCGCAGCGTCGGTCGAGAGCGAGCGCAGGGCTGTCAGGGAGGCGCAGGAGAAAACGGCGGAGTGGTTGTGGGACGAGGGGGAGGGGGCCGAGACGAAGGTTCTGAAGGAGAAGAAGAGGGAACTCGAGTGCGTGTGGCGCCTACATACTCTTCTCGAACGAATGAACTCGCTGACGCATCGTTTCCCCCCCCCCGCAGGAAACTCGTCAAGCACATCCTCTCGCGCTCGACCGAGGCCGTCGCCCGCCCGGCCGCCGTCTCCCAACTCGGCGACCAACTCGCGAAAACCAGCTCGTTCGTCTCCACCGCGCGCGCTGACTCGGCCGCGCTCGTCCAAGCCGACCCCACCGCTCCTCAGCGCTTCACGATCGACGAACTGGACTCGCTCGACAAGCTCGTCAAGGATGCGCAGGCATGGCTCGACGGTGCACTCGAACGCCAGGGGAAGGTGAAGGCGCACGAGGATCCGGCATTCAAGGTTGCGGAGGTTGAGAAGAGGGTGAAGGAGGTCGAGAGGGAGACGAGCAGGTTGGAGAGGAAGAAGCAGCCGAGGAGGAAGAAGGCGGACAAGGCGGCTCCGCTAGCCGAGGAGGCGCAGGAATCGCCCAAGCAGGAGCACAAGAAGGATGAGCTGTAGGCGGCGACGACGTAGACGACGTAGACGACGCCATCGGCCCAGCATTGCATTGCATTCGCCCGCTCCCCCTTCCCCGCGACGGCCGCCGAGGTTGACCCTTCGTCCGCAGCGCAGGAGCGAGGGGAGGTTGCGGGCGATCTTCGCGTGGCGTGCGATTCTCGTCAGGCGGTGAGAGCGGGGCGTGTCGAGAGCGAGCCGAGAGCGAGAAGCGAGTCGACGCGGGCAGGCGTCCACCCACCGCCCAACACACGCCGGTGAGTCGGGTGCGAGGACGGCGCGAGGACGGTGGATGGCGTTCGCTGCCCGCACGTCACCGCTGGCCGATCAGCTCCGCAGGCGAGCCTCGACCGTGTCCGGCGTTCGCCCCGCCCCGACCTTGCTCCCGCGAGCGGTGAAACGGTGCGAGCTGGGGCGCGCAGGCCAGGGCGCACGCGTGGCAGAGCGCCGCTGGGCTCTGGACCAGACTGTCGCGACCGTCGCGACCACCACGACCACCGCGACCACCACGGCAAGCACCGTGTGAGGCGCGAGCGAAAGAAGCCAGACCCCGCTTGCCGCCGTCGACCTCTCGCCCACCCTCACACGCGCGCACCCTCTCGCTCGCACCAGGGCCCGGTCAGCACAGCTGGAACCGCACCCGCTCGAAGCTCGCACTCGACTCTCCCGTTCGACTCCCGTCCGCGCCGCACCCCGCCCCTCGACTCGCCTGCTCACCTCACGGCGGTCGCACTCTCCCCGTCTCAATGGCCGAATTTGTCAAGCTCAGCATCTTTGGAACCGTCTTCGAGGTCACAGAGTGCGTCTTCCACCTCACTCGTTCCGCCGCACCCTTCGAACACGGCCTGGACGGGCGGCGACGGGCGCGCCAGCACCCTCGACCTCCTCCCGGATGGAGCAGCTCGAAACACCCCTCTCGCTCGAGCTCGCTGACACCCTGTATTGCATCGCACACCGGCACTGCCGACTCCTCGCACACTCGACTCGCTCTCGCCACTCCCCGCCCGCTCCTGCGCCAACGATCCGCCTCGCACCTTCTCCCCGCCCCCGCCGCGCAACTCGTCCCCTTTCCGACTCGCCCGCCCGCCTGCGCTGGTGACCTGAACCGCAGCCGATATGTCGACTTGCAACCGGTTGGAATGGGAGCGTTCGGACTGGTGTGCTCTGCAAAGGACGAGGTCAGTCTCGCAAAGTGCTAACACGAGGACAAGAGCTGTCCCCGGGGCTGTATCCTCGCCGCCTCGTACGGCCGTCTGGGCACGAGCGCCGCGCGCTGACATTTCTCCTCGTTGTGCCAGCTGACGGGCCAGATGGTCGCGATCAAGAAGATGTGAGTTTGGCGGACCGGAGTGGAGGCGGACTTGTGTCGGTCGAGAGTGAGTGAGTGGGAGGCGTGTTGCTGACGGTTCCCCATTGCGCTTTCCTGTTTGCGTTCTCAGCATGAAGCCGTTCAGTGCGTTCCACCCATCCCTCCCAGAGACGCAAGGTCGCAAGCTGACCTTGCCATCCACCGTTCCCTCTTCCTTCGCTCTCTCCTCCGTCCCGCCCAATCACACGCCTCCCCCCGCCCCACTCCCAGGCACGCCCGTCCTCGCCAAGCGCACCTACCGCGAACTCAAACTCCTCAAACACATCCAGCACGAAAACATCATCTCGCTCTCCGACATCTTCATCTCGCCCCTCGAGGACATCTACTTCGTCACCGAGCTCCTCGGAACAGACTTGCATCGGCTGTTGACGAGTCGTCCGCTTGAGAAACAGTTCATCCAGTACTTCTTGTACCAGATCCTCGTGAGTCGCGCGGTTTCTATTTCTGCCAGCATCTTCCCGGGCTCCCGCCGGGGAGATGCTGGTTTCCACATCGAGGAGCGGTGACTGACCCGCTCTCACACCTCACAGCGCGGCTTGAAGTACGTCCACTCAGCCGGTGTCGTCCACCGGGATCTCAAGCCGTCCAACATCCTCGTCAACGAGAACTGCGACCTCAAGATCTGCGACTTTGGACTCGCCCGTCTCGCCGACCCGCAGATGACGGGGTACGTCTCGACGAGGTACTACCGCGCGCCGGAGATCATGCTCACGTGGCAGAAGTACGATGTGGCGGGTGAGTCGCCGCTGGATTCGCTCTCGACGGTGTGGCGCGTGGTGTGAAAGGCTGCTCGGCCGCTCCTGCGCCTAGTCGAGATCGTGTGGGAGTGCTCGCTGACTCTCTCTCTCTCTCTCTCTCTCTGTGTGTGCTTCCCCTCGCAGTCGACATCTGGTCGGCAGGGTGCATCTTTGCCGAGATGATCGAGGGACGGCCACTCTTCCCCGGCAAGGACCACGTGAACCAGTTCTCCATCATCACCGAACTCCTCGGTACCCCTCCCGAGGACGTCATCCGGACAATCTGCTCGGAGAACGTGCGTCCCCCCTTTCCCCAACCCGTCCTCTCCCCCCACCCAACTGACGGAAGCTTGTCTCGGACAGACCCTCCGGTTCGTCCAGAGCCTGCCAAAACGCGAGCGTGTCCCGTTCGCGCAAAAGTTCCGCGGCGCAGACCCGCAGGCGCTCGACCTCCTCGAAAAGATGCTCGTGTTCGACCCGCGCAAGAGGATCGATGCGGCGCAGGCGCTCGCGCATGAGTACTTGGCGCCGTACCATGGTCCGTCGCGTCGCTCGTCTTGTGTCTTGGGGCTGGTGAAGAGCTCGTGAGTTGAGAAGAGGCTGACAAACGTGGTGATGCGTTCCGCAGACCCGACGGACGAGCCGGTCGCGCCTGAACCGTTCGACTGGTCGTTCAATGACGCCGACTTGCCCGTCGACACCTGGAAGGGTGCGTCTTGCTCTCTACTCGCTGCTGCCCCTTCTCGCCTCTCGACTAGGCGACAGCTCCTGATATGGATCGGGTCTTTGTCCTCCACGTGCGCACAGTCATGATGTACAGCGAGATCCTCGACTTCCACCACATCGACTCGGAGGAGACGTCCGGACCTGTCGCCGCGCCTACCGCCTAAAGACCCTCGCCTCTTGCCTCTCCGCCGCCCTCTGCCTCTCCGCCCTTTTTCGCCTCCCGTCGACTCCGGCTCGCCCTCGCACATGCTCTCCTGACTTGTAGATACCTGAGTTCACTCCCTTCCTTTCCCCCCCCCCCCCTCCCCCCGCCCTTTTCTCGTCGCGTCTGTAAGATGAAAAAAGAAAGTCCTTCTCACACCGGTCCCCCAACTTGGGGGCGTTGCTAACTCGCTCGTGCTGGGTGGGAAAGCGCGCGTCTCGCTGGAGGTTTGTCGGAGGGATCGTGCGGTGAAGAGAGAGAGAGAGAGACGTCAAATGCAGGTTAAACAAGGGTCATTCCCTGAGTCGTACAACAACGTGAGAGAGAGAAGGGACGAAGGAGTCTAGCCGCGGCCTCACTACTCTAGAGTCGTTTCCTTCCTCGCCCTGCTCGTTCGTTCGTTCCCGCTCGTGTCCGCGCGCCTCTAGACGCTCGCCGTCGTCGTCCCCGAAGGCGTCTCGTCCGTCTTCCACGCATCCATCTCAACCTCCACACGCCCTCTCTCTTCTTCCTCCTCCTCCTCCTCCTCCTCCTGAACGCGGGTCATAGTTCCCATCGGCCCTGCGGGGGGCGTCCCGAAACTCTCACTCTCCAAGTCATCGCTCGTCAACCCGGACACGCTCACTCGGCGGGAATCGACTTGCCGACCGTGAAGGCCGATCACGTTTGCGATGCGCGACGAGGACGAGAGGAGGTGCCGGATTGAGTTGAGGGTTAGGAAGGTGAGGGAGCAGACGACGCCTGTCAGGTACATCCAGGGTACTAGAGTGGCTGACGTGTTAGCGGTGGAGCAAAAAAAAACAAAAAGGGAGGGAACGGAGGGAGGACGGACCGAGGTAGAAGGAGACTTCCATTGTGCGCCAGGAGGAGTAGACGGATGAGGGGGAGATCGCTAGCCATAGCGCTAGCGCCAGGAAGACGGTCGCCATAACGACGATGGCGGCGAGGAACTGCGCAGACGAAGGGCGAGTTCAGGTCGAGGTGAGTGGAAGCAGGAAAGCATCGCCAACGTACAACAATCAAGTCCCACTCGACCTTCTTCAGAGCCAGCAACTGCTTCGCCTGCTGCCTTGTGGCCGCACCCGCCTGCGTCGTATTCTCCGCCGCCTCCTTCAGTTGACCGACCGAGATGTGGCTCCTCCCTCTCGAAGCGGTGGTATCGGACGAGTCGTCCTTCTCCTTCGTCTGGCCGGTGAAAAAGACGTGCCGGAGCAGCGTTCCCTTTGGGGTTGTTTGGTCGCCGTCGACGCGCAGGGAGAGGGGTTGAGCCGGGTCGGAGAGCAGGGCGGTGGAAGGAGGAACGAGGGCGGGCGAAGCGAGAGGCGTCCCGATGGACGAGCCAGCGCCTGCTGTACTTGACGCGTGAGCAGGGTGACTGCTTGTGCGGATCTGCGATGAGAGGCGGCGGCTGTTGAACCTGTTTGCGGAGCAGGGTCAGCCATCAGTGCGACGAGACGGACGGTTCCAAATCGCACTTGATCTGCCGTCGCAGCGTGAAGAGCAAGCCGAGTCCGCCGAGGTTGACGCCGATGATAACAAGCATCGTGAAGACGTAGAGAGCGTGGACGGCTTGGAGCATGCTGTTTCCGGTTCGAACGAGTCAGGCTCGGACCGACTGCCACCGCTGTCGAGACAGAGACGCACTGGACGAAAAACTGTAGCTTGTTGGCAACCTTGTTGAACTGAGCGGCGATCGCAGCTTCAGCCGCTTGGGCCGAGTCGCTCGGTCGCGCTTGACCGAGCGATGTGAGGGTTGTCCGCAAGACCAACCCCGCATCCCACGTCTTCTTCCATGCGAACGCGGTGTAGATGTCGAGGACGATGACGGGAACGAGGACGAGGAAGCCCGCAATGTAGAGGCCATTTGCGAGTTTCGGCGAGAGGATGTGTGTCTTCGTCGCCTTCTGCGATGAGAGGATCGCCGCCTGGAGGTTCGACCACGACGAGATCCAGGCGTGCACGATGAGGGGAATCCTGCGATGTTCGATACTGTCAGGTCGATGATCGCTCTGTGCCAAAACGCGGAACGCACCAGACGAGTGACCGCCAGAAGTATGCGCGGGATTGGAATCGCTGTAGCAGCGCCACGCGGCGAAAATTGCTGTTGTAGCCGACGAGGACGGCGCAGCTTGCGAGGGAGAAAACGGCGAAGAGGGCGTGTTGGCTGTCGAGGCAAGGTCAACTTCCGCATTGACATGCGTCTCGTCCCGTACGACGACGTCCCTTTACGCACTTTCCAACGATGTATCGGCCGTTTGACCGGCTAACGAGACGCCAAAGCCAGAAACGCTTGTCTCGCCGTCGGTATTCGACTGCCATCAAGCACAGGTAGACGATCGCCATGACGATGCCACTGCAGGAGAAACGTTTGATCAGTACGCGTCGATCACAGCAAGAAGGAACGAACAGCCGACTCACTAGCCCATCAGCGCCCACAGGACGTACAACCGAGCGTCGAAACCTGGCGTCGGCGAGGGATTGAAGAGGTAGTGGAGGTACCGTTCTATGTAGAGGTACGGATTGACGCCTTGTGGCACCGGTGGAACCTGCAGGCGAGCCATGATGTCCTCCCAGGCGCGCGAAAGGGCTGGCGGAGGGAAGTTGAGCGAGCCGCAACCGCGTCGGCGCTGCTCCGCGGACGTTGCGGGACCGCGTCCGCGTGCGTGCGAGTGGGTGGACGGGCTGGGAGCCCAGCGAGGTGTGCTCGAGGCGGAGAGAAGCGCTGTGAGCGAGGCGGCGGCGCAACAAGGCCAAGGCTGATCCACACCTGCCAACGCCGGGCACCGCGCGCTCTTCAAGCCGCAATGGCCGCAGTGGCCGCAGTGGCCGCGCCCGACTCTGGCTCACGCTGCCTCATGCTGCCTGATGCTGCCACGGTTGGCGAACCCGTACAGCAGCCACACCGACTTTGCGCAGCTCGCTCGAGACGTCCCTGCGTTGGCTCCGTAGTCCGTTGCCCAGCTCGCGCTTCCTCTTCCTCGCCTCGTCGCTCGGATCCTGACTCTGCTGCTGTCGCCTAGCTCCAGCTTGCAGGATGGACACGCTGGACGGTCGACGATTGACTTTCACAACGACGCGGCTGTCCGGTGCGCCTCCTGCCCTCCTTCTCAAGCACCTGGTCGCAGTCTGACCCGTTCCATTCCCGTTCGCAGGGCCTTGACAGCTGCACTGCTCAAGCGAGACTTCCGCTTGCGCGTAGATCTCCCTTCTGACCGTTTGTGTCCTACGGTGAGGCAGTCTAGCCCCTCGTCTGGAGTTAGAGGACACTGACCCTTCCATCCACGAACAGGTTCCGAGCCGGTACGTACGCTTCACTTGCGCGGTTTTTTTTTTTTTCGTTGGGTATTTTGTCGCCGCTCGAGCTTGCTCATCTACATTCCACAGCCTCGAATACGTCCTCTTCGTTCTGCGACTCGCGCTGCTCACTTCGGAAGGGCCGACAGTCGCTCCTTTCGTCGGTCTCGACATGTTCGTCTCCCGTACTCGGCATCCCTGCCTGGCTCACTGACGACTTCGACCGACAGTGGCACAGGCGCGTCAGCCATCTACCCTCTCCTCGCCGCTCGAACCGCCGAGTCCGCCTCATCCTCCTCGACTTGCCCACTTCCTACACTCATGATGCTCGCGACGGACATCAATGATCGCTCGCTCGACTCTGCGAAGCGCAACGTTGCTGCGAACGACCTGACGGAAGCGGTGCAGCTCTTCAAGGTTGACGCGGAAGGGGCGATCTTCGCGGAGGAAGTGGTGAACTCCGTCGAGCAGTGCGTTTTCCGTTGCCATCCCAGCGGTCTCCACTGACGCAAAGGGCGAGCTAGAATTGACTTCACGATGTGCAACCCGCCCTTCTACGACTCGCACGCAGAAATTGCCGCTTCGCTCGCCAAGAAGGAACTTGAGCCGTTCGCTGTGCGTTCCATGCTTCTCCTGTACCGACTGCCTGAGTACTGACGGGGTTTTGCGTACCGTGTCGCAGAAATGTACAGGCGCGGATAACGAGATGGTCACGCCAGGCGGAGAAGTCGCGTTCGTCTCGCGATTGGTGGAGGAGTCGCTCTCGCTCGGCAAGGAGAAGATTCGGTGCGTAGCCTTCCTCTTGCTTCCCTTCCTGCACGGCGGCTGACATGGCGCTGCGCGGCGCAGGTGGTTCACATCGCTGCTCGGCAAGTACTCGAGCATCTCGCCGCTCGTCGACTTGCTCAGATCGACGGAGGCGAGTTTCCCTTTCCGTTCTTCCTCTTCTTTGCGCTGACGTGCGCGCGACAGATCCTCAATTACCACGTCCATGCCCTCCCGCCGCACGGGTACACAACTCGCTGGGTTTTGAGCTGGTCGCTGCAAGACAAGCGCTTTCCTCTTGTTCGCCCTTTTTTTTTTTTCCCCTCTCCCTTACTCCACCGACTCTCGGAAGCTGATGCTTTTGGTGCAGGACTCGGTCGCCGACCCCAGCGCGGCAACGAAGTCGCCCTCCAAACCATCCCTGGCACCTTCGTTCCCTCTCGCCCGCTTCCTCTCCCCCGCAACTGTGCCAGCAACATACTTCACCCGCTCTCTTCCCTCTCCTTCATGCGCTCCCGACGACATCCTCGACGTAACCCGAACAGCGATTGAGGAGATCTTGCGGGAACTGGTTGGCGAGTCGCCCGCAGCTGGCGCGGAAGAATTGAAAGGAAGGAGGAAGAGGCGGCGCGTCGGGCGCGCGAGTGGGGGAGGAAGCGTGGCGAGTGGGTTGGAGTGGCGCTGGGGCAGTCCCTTCTCGCTTGAAGGCGAGGAGGGCGAGGAGGGCGAGGCAGAAAACAGGGAGGTTTGGGTCAAGGCTTGGAGGAACGTTTGGTCGCGGAAGGCTCGGCGGGCGACTGCTCACTCGTCCGCAAGTACGACACCGGTGGACGGGGAGAACGCGGCGCCGACTCGTCCGTTACTCGAGCTACAGATCAGTCTCGAGGTCGTCGTCTCTCCATCCTCCGCCTCACCCTCACCCTCTCCCTCTCACTCTCCATCCTGCCAGCCCAAGATCCCACAATCACAAGCACAATCACAATCACAAGCACAAGCGAAGCTCACCCTCACCTGGCTCCGCGGACTCGACACCGACTATCCTACGCAAACCGGTTTTTGGGGTTACTTGACGCGTAAAGTTGGTGAGCGGGTCAAGGCGCTCGGCGGCGGGACGGGGAGGGAGGCGGAGGAGGCGGGCGAAGGCAGCGGGAGGAGGAAGCGCAGGAGAGACGAGGCGGACGAGAAGGCAGGCGAGGCGGAGCAAAGTTGAGCGGAAGGTAGGGAGAGGACGAGAAGATGCATTGCGAGAAGTGTGACAACGATACATGACGACTTGATATCTTTTTATTCTTGTTATTTTACTCCTCGTTTGGTCGAGAAGCACTGCGGAGAGGAAGGTGGAGAGAGCGAGGATGCAGAGGGAGGAAAGAGGGCGGGTCACGCTGGTAGAGAGGGGACGCCGATCGTCTCGCCTGAGATCGCCACGACGTGTCAACTCGTCAGCACTGCTTCCCTTGCAGAGACAAAAGAGGGCGGAGAGAGAGAGAGAGAAGAGAACGCCCGGCCGCCTGACGCACCCGAGAAAGTCACCCTGGACCTACCCATCCCCCTTCCTCCCACCTTCGGACACGGTTCGCTCTCCACACTGACCTCACAAACATCATACGGATGGGGCGCCATGATAACGTTGATGTTCCTCCAGACGAACAGGCAGACGTTTTCGAGTGTCGAGGGACGGGAGAGGAAGAAGGAGAGGTCGTTGTCGAGGTGCTTTGAAGAGAGGACTTCGTGGGTCGCCATGTGCATGATGTCCTCGAGGAGACCGTTGCCGTAGACTTGACCGCTGCGCGCACCCGCACACTCAATCAGCCTCCCTCCCACTCCCCCTTCCTCCTCGTTCTCGTCCGACCAAAAAAAGCCAAAAAAAAAAAAAAAAAGGCCTCGACTCACGTAGCTTTACACAGCGGGCCCCGGAACTTGACTTCAAACTCGTACGTGTGCCCATGCACGCCCATCGCCAACGTACCATACCTCGCCGCATTCTGTTGTTCCGTCAAGGCTTTGGAATACAGTCGGTGGACCGCTTGAACTGCTCCCTCTCGTGTTGGGTCAGGGCAGGAAGGAGGGGACGGAGGGCGAGGACGAGGAAAGGAGGGAAAGGGACGGACCGGAGGCTTTGTGGATTAGGGTTACGAGGGGGACTTGGTCTTCTATCGCGGAAGAGGGAGCAGGCGGAGCGGGAGTGGAGGCACCGCTCTGGGAGGAAATCGCGGCGGGAGGGACGGAGAAGGGCGGGTTCTGGGTGTCGGTGTCGACTTGCATGGTTGGTGGAGGGGTTGGGGTTGAGCGGGCGAAGGGACGGCCGGCGAAAGGCTGTTGAGCGATGAGAAGGAGGTGGGGACGCGGGGGCGGGATTGAGGGCCTCGGGCGGGCGCGCGACGATGCCAGCAAGTTCAGCGTCCGTCAAAATGAGCTGGGAAAGCCGTCGCGAGCCAAACGAGATGCGAGCGATGAAGCGGGGGAAGGACATGGATCCGAACTCGCGTCTCTCCTCCTCGCAACGGCGTGAAGCGAGAGATACCGGTCATGTTACGGTCGCAGAAGCGTCTCAAGAATTGGCAACAGATACATACACGACGTGGGTATCTCCTCCTCCCTCTCCGTCTCCGTCTCCGTCTCCGTCTCCCTCCCCTCTTCCTCTTCTTCCTCCTCCTCCGTCCGTTTCCGCGCTACTGTCCCCCCGCATACAAACAAACGACACTTCCCACACCCATTCCCACAGCCACGACTCCCCACAGCCCCTCGACGGCGCCTTCGAAACTCCACCTTCCTCCTCGCGCAAGCCCGTGGCTCCCGACGCCCTGGGCGACTTCGGAGAGGATGTGCGTGAGGTTGCGCAGCGCGGTGGAGGGGGAGCGGTGGGAAGGGGAGGGGAGGATGTAGCCCCGGAGGAGGGCGGCAGAGAGGCGGGCGAGGGTGAAGATCAACGCGTTGGGCGGCGCGATCGAGCGGCGCTTCGGGGTGCGGCGGCGTCCGCGCGCTGGCGTCTGCGCATGCGCAGACGCATGCGCGTGAGGGTGCGAAGGGAATGAGATGAGGGTCGAGAGGGCGAGCGGGAGGAGGTAGGTCGTCAGAGCCCAGAGGGAGAGGGCGGAGAGGAAGGTCGGGTGGTAGAGGACTGAGAGGACGGGGAGGCGGAAGGAGAGTGAGCGGGTTGGGTGCGCGCGGTGTAGCCAGTGCAGGGGCCCCGTGTGCTGAGTGAGCGCGCGGGTGGGTCGCCGGCGTCAGATTGGAGCCGCGCGGAAAGGGAGAAACCGAGTCGAAGCACACCTTTTCAGCCCAGGGAATCGCCTCGCACACGATCCACGCCAACTCGGCAGTCAAGATCCCGAGAACCACCACCCACGCGTGACTCGCGCGCTCCTGCACAGTCTCGACGAACCCCACCGCCTCGTCCGCCGCAAGATGGAGACTGACCGATCCGCGGCGGAGGGACTGGCTCGCGCGCTTGCGGAGTGAGCGGGTGGCGGGTGCGACTGCCAGGTCGTTCGAGGGAGAGTCGGAGTCGCCGTGCAGGAGCGTAGCGAGGATGTGGTTGTTGAGGATCGCTTGGCGGTACGTCGATTCTTCGCGTTCGGGACCTGCGCCGTCATCGCCCGAGACGGCCTCCTGCACGCCCTCGACGACGCGCTCGACGGCCTCCTTCGCACTGACCGTCACCGTTCCGACGTCCACTCGACTCCCACTGGCCTCGCTGTCCGTCGAGTCTGTCGAGTTCGCCCGGCCAGGGCGCAGGGCCTTGCTCTCGCGCATGCTGTTCCACAAGCCCTCGAACCGCGGGTCGGAGCGGGCAGCGGGGTTCGTCCTGAGTTCGCGGCGGATGAGGTCGATCAGGTCGGATTTGGTGTAGGCGCGGTGCTGGGGGAGCTCGGAGGCGAGCGAGAGGGAGAGGACGATCGAGTGCAGGTCGTCCTGTGCGCGCGCGGGGCGGGGCGGGGCGGAACGAGTGTCAGCAGAGAGTGTGGAGAGAGAGAGCGCGGGGAAAAGGGGGCGCCAGCCAGCCGCACCTTGCGCTTGGTCTGGAGAGGGCCTGTGGGTGGGTGGGGACGCAAGCGTCGGGGCACGCGGGGGTCAGGGTCGCGGAGGCGAGTGGAGCGGCAGCTCGCGCGGGGAGTGGATGACGGTGCGGGAGGGGGGGTGCGCACCCGAGTAGCGTGCCATGGTGAGCGCGCGAGGCGGTGAGGCGGTGAGGCGGCAACGCACACCGCGCGAGGGGCTGCAACGGAGACAGGTTGCCGTGTCGTGTGCCCGTGTGTTGTGTGTTGTGTGTTGTGTGTCGTCGCACACGCTCTCGCGCCCTCGCTGATCGGCACCGTGCACGGCACACACAGTGTCGCAGACACCGGAACCTCGTCTCCGATGAAGCGCCTCTTCAACAGACCCAAACACACAGCCTCTCCCCGCCCCACTCAGCCTCCCTCTCCCTCACACACTCCCGCCTCGCATCCCGCACCTCCCGCACCTCCCGCTCCGCCTCTCGCACCCGCTCCTCATCCGCAGCACCACGGCGGACGACGGGAACGAGGAGGACGAGGAGGAGGAGGAGGAGGGGTGCCATGGCCCCCGAGCGTGAGGGACGTAGGGAACGCGATCGGTGAGGCCTGCGTCTGCTCTATCGTGTCGGTCGTCCGCGCGCGTGACGGCCAGACCGCCCTCCCAGGCAGAGAAAAACGAGCGCTCACTCCGTCTCCGTTCGACCGCCGTGCAGGCTGGTCCTGCGCCATGCCCTCGTTCGACTGGTCCTACGTCCTCTCTCTCGCGGAATACCTGTCCTCCAGCTCGAGCGCGAGCAAAGAGGCCGCCAAGGCGCTCGTCAAGGAGTTCAAGGTGTGATTCTTCCCCTCGAGTGCGGTTCCTTGCCTCGCAGTTGTGTTTGCAGGGAACGGATTCTAGCTGAGTGAAAGGGGTTTCGTACAGCACGCCACGCCGGACGCGCAGGAGAGAGCAGTCAGGTTGACGGGCATCCTTTTCCGCAACACGAACGAGCGGTTCCAAGGTGCGCCCGCCCGCTCGGGGGCCTTTTTTTTTTTTCTTTTTCCCCTCTCGCTCGCCCGAACTCCTCTCCTCGTCGGAAAGGGGGGGGGGGCCAGACGCTGATCCCACCCGTGCACTCTCGGTCGCACAGAACAAGTCGCGTCGAAGAAATTCCTCACCTCCCTCTCCGCCCTCCTCTCGTCCCCCTCCACCCGTCCCGCCACAAAGCGCATGGTCTACCTCACCCTCTCTCCGCTCGCCTACGACGCCCAGACATCCCCTTCTCTCGCGGGGATCACCGAGACGTTCAATGCGCTCCTGGCGGATCCGAAGACGGGCTTGAGCAGCTTCGAGAATGACTTTGACGAGACGGATCCGCGGTGGCAACCCAACGGGGCTCCAGTCGACGCGGACGATCCCTTGTTCGCGCCTGAAGCGCTCACCCAGCGCTCGGGAGGGACGGGAAGGACACGCATGTTTGACGGGATCGAGCAGATGAGGGACCTTCGACGCCGCGCGGTTGAGGGGAGGGGTTGGGCGGGGATGTTGTGTGATGCGGTTGCGAACGCTGACGATTCCGAGTCGAGAGCGGCGGGAGCGAGGGGGAACAGGTGGGAGGAGATGAGTAGTAAGCAGAAGGAGGCTGAGCAGGCGCGACGTGAGGGGGAAGAGGCGCAGGGGGAGAGCGAGCGCCGAGACGGGTTCGAGGCGAACGAGGTGGTGCAGGTGCGTTCAGCTCGCCGCCGCTCGTGTCGGCGCCTCCCTCGGACGACAACCTCGTTGAGACGTGTGTCTCACGAGGTTCCCGCGCTTGACTGAGGCTGTGGGCTTCCGCGCGCACAGGAAATCCACGCCAAGCTCCTCGAAACCCAAGAATTTCTCACCTCGAACCTCGACTGGGCCGCGGTGCAAGCCTCTCACTCGCGCGCCAAACTCCCCCCCTCTTCTCGTCAACCTCCTCCTGCGCCTGCGGCGCTGGCGGCGCTGGCGAGTAACAATCCGTTTGCGGCAGTTGTACAAGGGAGGAGGGAGGGAGAGGGAAGTACGGAGGAAGAGGAGATTCTGGGCGAGTTGTTGAGTGCTACGACCGAGGTGCGTCTCGCTTCCTACTCCTCTCTCTCTCTCTCTCTCTCTCTTCTGCGCACGCACGAGCACGAGCACGAGCGCGAGCACGAGCTGATGCTTGATTGAGCGGGGCTGCGCAGATCTCCGACGCCCTCGCACTCTACGCCTCACGCCTCTCCCACTCCCGCACCTCGGCACAAGAACAAGCCGACCTCCTCGCGGCCGTCCAGCGCTCGAAAACCGAGAACCATGTTGACCGCTTCCGTTCCGGACAGCCGCACGAGGGAGAGAGGAGTAAGGATTTTGGAGAGGGCGGGAGTGGGCGCAGGAGGGAGGAGGATGGGGTGGGGGAAGGGGAGAGGGAGAGGGAGAGGGAGGGAAAGGGGAAGGGACGGGAGGGGGAGAGTCTGAACCCGTATGCGGGGTATCTCGTCGACGACGCGAACGAGCAGACGCAGGCGCAGACGAACGCGTCGCCATACGACGGCCTCGACGCTCTCGATGGCCTGTCGCTCTCCGCACCTCCTCGCCAACCAACCTCGTACGCTCCGCCACAGGCCAGCTCAGCAACGCAACACCGCCGCTCCTTCTCCCCCACGAATCCCTACGCCTCCTTCGCCCAACCCGCTCGCGCTCCCGAAACCGCCTTCGCCTCACATCCGAACATCCCGGGCGCAGGCGCCGTAGCGTCTCCCGACCGTTTCGCAGACGCAGACGCTGCTGGACAAACCGAGTCGGCGTCGGCGTTCTTGAGGGAATACGTGCCGAGTCAGCCGAGTGAGAAAGCCTTGGGGAAGTTGAGGAGGGTCAGCGTCGGTCAGAGTGCGTCCGGCTTCTCGTTGTCCTTCGGTCGCCCCGCCCTCTCTGGGGGCGTAGATAGATGACTGATAGCGCGGATCCTTGTCCTTTGCAGACGCCGAGCCGGACCGTGTCGACCAACAGCGCCGAATCGAGCAGGCGCTCAGGGAGAGGTATGCGCGGAATTATCAGGAGGAGCAGGAGAGGCGGACGAATGGCGCAGTGAGCGGAAGAACGTAGAGTAGTCTCTCGCGGGCCCTGTATCACTTGATCGGCTTTCTGGCGCGTACGCAAGTCGGAAGGGGAAGGAGGTGTTGCATGTTGCGAGTGATATGATAACAATGGACAAAGGGGAAACGACTTCTATACACCGCGGTCTACGGTCTCCGCCCCATTGCCTCGAGACGCCTGGTGCCGCTCGGACGTAGTTGCCGAGTACCGTGAGGTCTTGGACAGGAAGGGTGTGACGGTACTAGGCCATCGATTGGAACGGCCTGATGGTCAGTCGTGCTTGCGAAGCATCCTCGTCTTCCGGAGTAGGCGTCTCGCCGGTCTTGGCGGGAACATGCGCGTGGTACTTGACGACGTCGACCTTGGGCAGAATGCGGGTAACTCGCTCAACCGCCTTGGCGAGCGAGCCATGCCCGTGCTGGCCAAAGACATGCAGCTCCTTGACGCGCGGCTGAAGGTCACTGTGCCGCTCGAGGGAGGCGCACATCCTCTTCGCGGCCCCGTCGAGCACTTCGCCCGAGTGGTACGACGCTTTCTACATCAGACCTTTCGGCCAGGCCTTGAACTCCTCGTCGTCCCACGGCAGGGGCTTCTCGAGCACTCGCAAGTGCGCACGCATTGCTCTGCGCTCGGCGAGGACTGTCGGGTCCAGCTGGCTGACAATCACGAAGATGCGATACAGGATGGGTCGTGCCGTTTCGAGACAGGTCTTGGAGACGAGGCAGCATTTCGCGAGCGTAAAGCGGAGGATGCGGTCAACAATGGGCTGGTCGAACGTTGGAAGCGGACGAGACGGTACTCGAGGAGCAATTGTCTTCCCCTTCCCGCCTTTCTTCGCCATGGTTGGCCTGTGGGATGCCGGCAGCAGTTAAGGGGACAAAGGTCAGCAAGACAAGCTCCTTCGACTGTTCAGACGTACGTACGAGTGTTCCAACCAATCTTGAGCTGTTTCTGCACTTCGCACGTTCCCAGCACGTCCGAACTGAGGCGGGAACTCGTCGAGAGTTGGTCGTGAACGATGAGGAAGTTGAAGCGAGTTCGCCGCCCGAATGTCGCACAGGGCGGATTGATCGCGAGCTCAGAAGCTTCAAGGAGCGCCTGCAATTCCTTCAGCAAGCGCTCCAGCCAACAGAGCGAGACAAGAGGTGAGGACAGCCGTGAACTCGCCAGCTCCCCTCCATTGACCTCCTCCACCTCATCGGCACATGATTCGCGGCGTCCTGCTTCGCTTGTCGACGATTGCTCAATGCACACACGACTCCTCAACATGGTTCCACCGCTCCCCCGCTCCTTCTCGCCGACGTCGTCCACTGCTTCGACCTACTTAACGGGCAAGGGTTCCACACCCGTCGCACCTTGACGACCGTCTCCAAGGTCTTCAAGGCTGTCGCCCAGCCTCACTTGCTCTCGGTCGTTCCGGTACACAATCCGCAAGACAAGGGAATCGGCGAACTTTTTTCCTTGATCGAGGATGTCCTCAAAAAACTGTCTGACGAAGGCAAATCTACGACTGCTGCGACGACGACGAAGTCGGGAGGGAGAACGACTAAGGGCAAGAAGGCTGGCACAAAGGCGAAAGGTGCGAAAGGCGGTCCCAAGACGGCTGCGAAGGACATGGACTGGGTCGACTCGGAGCCAGAAGACGACTTCAACGACGAGGAACGGCGGCCCGGCCGGCAGCCCGCTCGACAACCGTACAAAGCGACTTCTCAAGGTCCTCGCCAATTAGCCTGCCCTCGCCGCCCATCCAACGCAGCTTCGCTTCTACGGTGTCTACGAGGGCGGCGCCGCACCGCGTGCTATTCGTCGCGTCCTCACTCTCTGCCCTAACATATAGTCGATTCGGCTCGTGCAACATGCGGGTGGTGCGACGACGAGCGTGATAGGTGGCCGTTGCTCGCCCTGCAGACGATCACGGCGGAGCGACCACGTCTGCGTGCGCTCACCAACCGCGGTGCACGCTTTGCCAACCAGGACGCCGTCCTACAAGCCCTCTCCGGCATGGCGACCCTCAATGAGCTCGAGATCGAGTTCGCAGACGACAACCACCTCCACGTATGGGACCGTCCGATGTGGAATTGCTGCAAGTTCGACTTTGAGCTTGAGCGCCTCGTCCTCGGCACTCCTGCGACCACCAAGTTGTCCGGCGACATAATGCGACGTCTCGCTCGCCGCTTCGCATCCTCGGCATCGCCCTCTTGCGCGACGAGCACGACTTTTTCGGACTCAACAAGCTCGAGTGGATCATCATCGCCGTTTCCCAGTGCGGTGTCGTCAGAGCGACGCTCCCCTCTCTCCCGGAGAGTGTCACCTATCTCGAGATCCGCGAGTCGACGTCGATCGGCTGGCTGGACGGTCGCATGACGAAATACGAGAGCGAGGACGAGTGGTGGGACGAGCTGGACGCGGGCGAGGTGGAGGAGCTGAATGGGAGGGAGCGCGACGAGTACGAAGAGATGTGGGGAGAGCGCAGGGCGGACAGGAACCGGACGAAGATCGACAACTCGTTCTCGAGCATGCTGTCCAGAATCCCGCGGCACATCAAGCACCTTCGTCTGCCGCAGGTCCCCGACGATGACAACTTCAAAGAGGTACTTGGCTGGCTGGCTGCCCCGTCTTTCCTCCGAATCTGCGCATCTTCGAGGTAACCGACCCCCTCAAGGACCGCAACCTCGATAAGGAGGCGCTCTACGAAGGGGAGATGGGCAAGATGCAGATTCAGCGCAAGGAGTTGGCCGACATCTGCTCCACAAGGGACGTCCTGCTCAGGCCTTGGGACGAGGATCTGGAGCAGATGTGGAACGACGAGGGAAAGGTCCCGCGAGCTTTCTCACAGGGCGCAGGGGCGGAGAACGCTTGTTTCCCTATCTGCACTTGAGCTTGTTTGTACAGCTGCATTGGCGAGTCTGCTGGAAGAGGATGAGCAGGTCGACGAGTTCAAAGCCGAGCGCAGGCAAAGTAGGGGCAGATATTGCCCAGCGAGTTGCCGCTGAACAGTTCGGAGCATAGGTAAGCCGTGCCGAGCGCTACGCTTCGTTGCAATCAGTTGTAAGGGTTCGAGAGGGCGGAGGTCGCGGTCCTTCTCCTCCGCCCGCTACCTCGCAACAGTGAGTTCGCTATCTGAAGTTCGTTGCCAGCGCGCAGTATCTTGAGATTGCGCCGCTGCACCTGTCCAACTGGCCGGCGCTGACCCGTACGCCTCTCCACCCATCGCAACCTCATCAGCACGTCGCCTCGATTTGCCATGGCAGACGACGAATACGACGACTTGTACGGTGACTTGTACCCTGGAGAAGCCGAATACGGCAGCGGAGCGTCCGCAGCGACCAGCGCTGCCGCCGCGCCAGCTGCCGCCGCCGCCCCTTCGCCCTCGACCAACGCAACCTCGGCTCCTGCGGGAGCATCGCCAGCGCCTGCGACATCCGCTATTCCCAGTTTCGCTGATGGACCGCGGCCGTCGAGCCTGCCTGCCCCGCCCGTCGCCGCCACGGCCGCCGCGACGAACCCGCCTTTGCACTTCTCGTCTGGCGCGCAGGGGATGCAGCAGCAACAGCGGCCGATGGTGCAGACCGGTGTGCGACCGAACGACATGCCAGAGGAAGGGTAAGCAGCGATTTTGACAGGTCTCAGTGCGGTTTTCGGCTACGTTCCAAGCGGAGGGCCTGGGAGGATTCGCGCACGTTTGAAGGAGTGATCTCGCTACTTCGGGACCAGCATGCCTTTGCGAGTCTGCTAGCCAAGCCCTGTCGACCTAGACTTCCCGCCATGCCCCGCCTCCTCGCACCTGATCCCGCCGCATGTCCTTCGGACTCCGCTGTTGTCGCTCCATTGCGCATCTTGTCCTCCGCGCCTAGCGTTTTCTAGATCGCCACCTGTTGCACCATCAGCCAAAGTACCGTACGTTCCTTCCGTAGAACGGTGTTAGCTGATGCAAGCGCCTTCGTACCCTCTTCTCCCTCCTTGCACCGTCCGCGCGACTTCATCCCTCCGCCGCTCGTCTCTTCCAATTCGTCCGACTTCACAGCAAGATGTTCATCGGCGGCCTCAACTGGGACACGACCGATGGTGCGCTGAAGCGCCTCGCTCCGGACGCTGATTGTGATTGCTCACAACTCGCATCGCTCGCAGAGACGCTCAAGATGTATTTCGAGCAGTTCGGCCCGATCACGCACTGCACGATCATGCGCGACTCGGAGACCGGTCGTTCACGAGGATTCGCCTTCTTGACCTTCGAGAATCCGTCGTCTGTCAACGCCGTCATGGCGCGCGAGCACCACCTCGATGGCAAGACGGTGCGCTCTCGACTCCTGCCTCTCACATATGCACAGCTCGCTCACTCCGCTTACCTCGCAGATCGACCCGAAGCGCGCCATCCCTCGCTCCGAGACCGCCAAAACGGACAAGCTCTTCGTCCGCGCCTTGCCCGCAACCTGCACGCAAGAGTCGTTCCGCCAGTTCTGGCGCCAGTTCGGCCCGATCACGGATGCAACGCTCATGATGGATAAGGAGACGGGTCGTCACCGTGGCTTCGGGTTCGTCAACTACGAGACTCGCGAGGCCGTCGAGAAGGTCCTGAATTCGGGTCCGCACTACATGGACGGTCAGATGGTGCGTACCGTGCTCTCTCTCGCTTTGCACGGCGATGCCTGACATTCCGCCGCCGTTCCGCAGCTCGAGGTCAAGCGCGCGCAAGCCAAAGGCGAGCCTCGTCGCAACGACTACGGCATGAACACGAACCAGCAGTACACCCCTCAGCCCTACGGCGGCGCCGGCGGCGCATCGGGTGGAGGAATGGGCGGAGGCGGAATGGGCGGAGGCGGAATGGGCGGCGCCGGGAACATGGGCATGAACGCAATGGGAGGCGGAGCAGCGGGCGCAGGAGGAGCTGGCACGCCATTCGACCCTGCCGCCATGTCCAAGTTTTTTGCGCAGATGGGCTGGGGGGGCTTCAACCCGATGATGCTCGGCGGGATGGGCGGCGGCATGGGCGGCGGCATGGGCGGCGGCATGGGCGGCGGAATGGGAGGGTTCAACCCGATGGCCATGGGCGGTATGGGCGGGTTCAACCCGATGGCCATGGGCTTTGGCATGCCTAACATGGGAATGGGCGGGATGGGCTCGCCGACTGGCGCAGACGGTGCAGCGTCGGCAGGCGGAGCTGCGGCTGGCGGAGACAGCGCGGCCGCAGCAGGTGGCGACGGAGCATCTGGTCAGAGCAGCCCCTGGACCGCGCCTATGGCGTCCCCGATGTCGATGCGTGGTGGGAGGGGCGGCGCAATGGGCGGCAGCGCGATGAGGGGCGGACGCGGTGGTGGACGCGCTGGTGCGAATCCTCCTGTGCGCTGGGCGTTCTCCCTACCTCTTCCACTGAAACTCGAGCTGATTGTTCCCACCGTAAAGACTGGGCCGGCCTCTATGCGCGACGAAGGCGGCGCCGGCCCTCAGCGGAGTCGCGGATCTGGCGCAGGCTTCCATGTGCGTCTCCCTCTGCTCCTCCTTGCGTGAGCTACTCAGACTGAACTCTACGGTCGGCAGCCCTACTCGCGCTGAGCCATCTGCTCAAACTTCGTTTTCCTCTGTTCTCCTCTACCGCTTGTACTCTCGGCCGACTCTCCCTGTAGACTCGTTTACTCAAACGTATTGCATTGCGCGCGATGAGAAGGCAGTCTGGCGCGAGAACGGAGTGGGTACAGCTTGCGACAGGAGAGAGCAGCGTCGTAATCGTCGCGCATCCCGAAGGCATGCGAAGAAGGGTATCTAACGCTCGTAGAAGATCTACTGGTCGACGAAAGGGTCGGGGTTGACAACCCTGAGAGGAGTTCCGGGCCTCAGCGACGAAGGAAGCTCGCCAGCATTTCCTCCGTCAACCGACTTCCTGCCCATCGCCGGTGTGACAGGCCTGATCTCCTGCGCGGGGTCCCAGCTCGTCTGCGGCCCCGAGGCGGCAGACGAGAAATACGGCAGTCCAGAGGCATCGTCGTGGCCGTCATTCGAGGTGATGGCGACGCCGATGAGCTCGGCGGGAGTGTCGGGAACGGGGAGAGGCGGTAGATTCTGTGAAGGGCGGCGGAGGGACCGCTTGGCGGAGAGCGTGGGTGCGGGAGAGGTGTAGACGTCCTTGTCGTTCGACGCAGGTCCGCCAGTGATGCTGGAGAGGAAGGGGATGCTCTGCACGGAAGCCTTGAGTGGTGAGCTCTTCGAGGCTGTCGAGATCGCACCGACGACTCCGTTCGTGGATGACACGCCAGAAGCTTGCGAAGGCGACCGCTCGAGCTGTCCGACCTCGTTGACGCGGTAAGTATCCGCGAACGGATCCGCTGCGACGCACAACCCGCGCGCTCCAACTCCTGCCAAGTTCTCGCCGGCGTCTTCAGGAATGGCTTCGACAGGCGATTGAGGCGGGATCGAGTGGGCGCGAGGCGAGAGTGCCGAGACAGTGCTGCCGAGGCTCATGTTTCGCTTTTGCGAAGGACGAGTGTACATGAGCTGGCTGACGAAGGGCGCGCCGCCGTCTGCACCTGCTCCACCGGACGCATAGCCCATCATCGGCGTCGAAGGTGCCGTGAGCTGCGATGCGGCACGACGGCGGAGAATGAGGAAGGCGAGACCGGCGAGCGCGATGGCGCCGCCAATCGCACCGATTGAGGCGCCGATGATGGTGGAGGACGAGGATGAGGAGTTGTCGGACGAAGAAGTGGAGGACTTTGTAGCAGCGGCAACTGAGGGCGATTTGGCGACAGTGGCCGAGGAAGATGGAGACGACTTGGCGGCGGGCGGAGTGTAAGAGGATGCGGCCGCTGCAGCCGAGGTTGCGGCCTCGCCACTTCCAGCTCCGTAGTTGCCGCTGTCACCGCCAGTCCATACCGCAGACGTCATCTGAGCGGGAGCAGGGGCCTCAGTCGACGCCTTCGGATTGTAGATGTACTCGAAGGGTTTCCTCCGCGCGAGCTTGCTCGTCGTCGACGTTGTGGTGGCCGAGAGAGCGGCTTCGTTGCCGTCGAAGGTGTCCTTCCAGGTGTAAGTCCCGCTCTCCTCGTTGACGGTCAAGAACCAGAAGGCGTTGCTAGGTGCGGCGGAGGAAGCGTCGATGCCAAACGCAACGACGATCGTCCCCCCTTCGACGATGTCGGAGGTGTGCCAGGCGAGAGAGGGCGAGGTCATCGAGTGGTCGGACGTAACGACTTGCGTCCAGGTCCAGGTGCCGGTAGAGGACGGCTTGAGGAGGAAGACGTCGGAAAGGGCAGAATGGGTCATCGACACGCCGCCGTGAATGAGAATCGAGCCGGAAGCGAGGGCAACGGCGACGTGACCCATGCGAGGAGACGGTGCGGTGCCGGAGACAGCCTAGAGGGCAATGAGGGTCAGCTGTCCCTCCTCGGCATCGACAGCGTGGCTAACGCACCTGCTGAATCCACGAGCGAGAAGCGGTGTCGAAGACAAGCACCTGTGTCGTGTCGGCGAGCGTTCCCTCCGATGTCTGTCCGCCAACAACGACGAAGCTCTCGCCGCCGGCAAGAAGCGTCGCCGTGTAATCGCTGACAGGCGGCTCCCACGAGGTCGTCGCGGCCTTACCGACAGGTGCCGTCCAAGGCATCGACTCGACAATCCCGTTGACCGTATCTAACCTGTCGATTCCGACGTAGCCGATCGTCTCGCCTGAACAGGTGTACTGCTCTGCGATTCCTCCGAGAACCCAGACATCCGTGCCTCCGGTCGTCAAGTTGCTGACGGAGACGGCCTTGGCTTGACGACGTCTCGGCGGGACTCGTGGCGAGAGCGAGGGAGTCGACCACGGCGAGGACACGCCCTTCAGGGTGTGAACAAGGCCGTCCGTCTCGCAGTCCGCCGTCATGCCGCCTACGAGCCAAGTCTCCTGCCCGCTCGTGCCACTCGTGAGCGCCGCTGCAGCCCACGCCGTTGCTGGGAGACCCCTCGAGAGCGAGTCGTCCTTCGAGGGATTGTCGGGGATGGCGGAGACAGGCCGATCGCCCCAGAGGAAGGTCGAGGCGACATAGAAGCGGAGCACCTCGTTCGTGATCTGCGTGCCGTTCTCGCCGACTTGCCCGCCGATGAACAGGAGTTGGTTCGTCGGCGGAGGGAGGTAGATGGACGCGTGCCCGTAGCGTCCTTCTGTGGTCGCGGAGACGATTGTCGGCCGTGCGACGGACGTGTTCGAGTATATGACCCCGACTGCATCTGCTCCGGAGGCCTGGCGGGGTAGGACGAGAGCGCGACTCCGGAGGGCGTCGAGCGAGGCGGAGAAGAAGGAGGCGGCGGCAGTGGAGGGCGCGAGTGCGGCCAGAGCAAGCGAAAGAAGTGTCGTGCAGCGCACATGCGTGCGTTTCTGAGCCCGCATTGTGTGCGTGAGCGAGGGGAGCAAAGCGGAGGAGGCGAAGTTGAGTGACCTGACCTTCTCAAGCGAGTACGGTTATCCAGCAACTTCCAGGGCTTCAGACGCCTACTGGACTCGCTGGCGGACCTCTGGAAGGTCTTGCAGACCCCCTTAAAGTGGCCTGTCACGTCGAACCCGCTTTCCGAGGTTCGCAGCGGAGAAGACGCTTCACGGGGTTGTTGCCACCACGAGATAAGCCTTGAGTATTACTGGCAGCGTCGAGGTGCAACTCACTGAAGTAGCAATGCACGTGGAAAATAGCGAAAAGTAGTCGGAAGTCCGCGGCTCTCCTGCTGGTCTCGAGCTCTCATCAGTTTGCGCGCGTTCGGTTCGCCTCACCCACCCGCTGACCATGGCAGGTCTCAATACGGAGCAGCAGATTGCCTTTCAGACGCTGCTCGAGTTCGGCTGCTCGGAGACGGACGCACGGAAAGCGGTTCTCGTGCGCCATGGTCATCCCGCCCGAACGATCCTCGAGCGAGCTGACACGCTTGTGCGGCTGTTTGCAGCGGTTTGGTGGGAATGTCTCGGCTGCTGCGAACTGGATCTACGACGGCGCGGTCGAAGGACCGGCTGCGGCAGACGACGACGCTCCCCCTCCCCTCATCTCGACAGACGAGGAGCTCCCGCACCCCTCCACACTCGGCCAGCCACCGCCTTACTCTGGCCCGGAATTGCCTCCCTTTGGACGTGCGCTGCGGGACAATTCATCTATCCGGCGATGTGAGCCACGAGTTGACTGTCTCTTCCTTCTTTGGGGCACATCCAGCAGCTGCACCAGCTATCGAACAGAAGAACCTGATCGACCTGACGAACGACGATGAACCCCCTCCCGCTTTTGCCCCGCCTCGCCTCCTTCCCGCTCCTCACCCTTCGCCGACTCTCGGTCCTTCGAACGCTCATGCCAGTGGCGACGGCGACCTGAGCAAAGCGATCAAGGCGTCGCAGACAGCTGCGGACGATCAGGATGCTGAGCTCAGCAAGGCGATCAGCTTGAGCATGGCGTCGCTGGGAAGTACGGACGAGCAGGCTGTCAGCGAGGTCGAGAAGATCAAGCCTGAGGACCGGATTCGCGATGGGAACAGGTGCGACACCACTTTCGAATGCAGTCGCACTGCCTGCTCCTACAGTGCTTTGCTTGCCCTCGCAGCCCGCCCGTTCTTCGAGCGACCTCAGCCTTCATGTCTGGCCTCGCCGCATTCCTCCAAGCGCTCTACGCTGTTCCCTCGTTTCGCAACGCTATCCTCTCTTACCGCCTGCCCAAGAATCGACAGCACGAGGGCCTCGCGGTAGCCGACTTCAAGGACTACTGGAAGGGGGATGCTGGAATCTCCAGCCTGGGCATGCCGATTCCTGTTGATGGAGAGCAAGAGAATCGCTTCACGCGTGAGTAAATTACCTATGCGGTGCGCGTCGTTCCGCCTTGACTGATTTTTGCATCCCGCTCTCGCAGGTCTCGTCGCCTTGCAGCGACTCTTCGCGCTCATGTCGGAGACGAAGCGCTCCTTCCTGCACATTACCGAGGTCGTGCGAGCTTTCGGCTTGCGCGAGAGCGATTTCAAGCAACCGGGCGGAGCATGGGTCTACAAGGTCCTGGGTGTGTCTTGCGTTGCTATCCTCTAGATTGACTCGCCGATCTGACCTTCACGTATGCGCAGAGGTGTACTCAACCATCGTCGACGACTTGCGACTCGCAGCAGGCGAGGAGGCGCAGTACCGTCTGTCGCAGGGTGTTTCGCCAGACGAAGCGGAGCAGTATGAGCAGCAGGCGACGAGGTGCGTATTGTCCGTATCCTATAGCTCCTCGTTGCAGCTCAACATATCTTGATTACGCAGCCGCTTCATCTTCCGCGGCCGTGTCGTCACGGCCAACAAGAATGTCGGCGCGCCCTTGCCTTCAAACGATGACGACGTGCACTCGAACCCTGTAGGAGCCGCCCCATCCCTCTCGTCATCATTGATCCTGATCTCTTCTTCCCGAGCAGCGCCTTTCGCTCACCCTGAACCCTTCCGCCGACCCTCCCGAAGACCTCTTCCGGCTCCTCGACAAGCAGCTCGTCACGTCGAACGGCAGCGATAACTTACTCCACCTCCTCACTCAAATACCTACTGTCTTGTTCTTCCACATCGACCGAACGACACATGTCACCTCGCTCGACTCGTTCGGTACCGGCAACAATGGCTTGCAGAAGCGGGTCTTCCGTCCGACTCCGACTGGGAAGGAAGACGTCTGGCTCGACCGGTACTGGGTCAAAAACCGCGTTCGGATACACGAAACGCGGAAGGAGATCGCGAAACTGGACGCAGAGCTGGAGGAGGTCAAGAAGCAGAGGAAGGCTGTTGTCGTCACGGAGGACGGCAAGGACTTTCAGGAGCTTGTTCGAGCAACGGTGGCGTACTGTAGGAGCGCGAAGGCGGAAGCGGGGAATGCCGAGCGGGAGGAGCGGCAGAAGCGGATGCGGGAGGACTGGGAGAAGGTCGCGGAGGAACTGAAGCAAGCCGTCGAAGGTGCGTTGCTCTTGATCGATCAATTGAAAGTGACTGTATTCCACTGACGCCTCGCGTATGACGGCAGCGTTCGACGGGCAGATAACCGATGTCGACCAGCGAATTGTCTCAGCTTTCGACTCTCCCGACATGCACGAAATCGGCCCCTACCGTCTTACTTCGTTCGTCGTCCGCAATGGTCTCAATGGACGGGGGACGGCATGGTCAGTCGTTCGCGACGGCGACGGGAAGTGGTGGCGGACGGGAGATCTTCACAAGGAGGAGGTGTCGCTCGAGGAAGCGTTGGGCGACCCGAGCGGCCTGATGATGGATGCCGGCTCGACGTTCTTCTTCTACTCGAAGGTCGAAGAGGCAGAGGAGGAAGTCGAAATCCCTCCGCATCTCAAGGTCAGTTCACGCGCATTCGCTCGTCAAGAGTGTTCAGCTCACGATCTGGCCCCGTTTACAGAACGCCGCTGCTCGCGACAACATCGAATTCGCCTCGACGCTGCCAGACTCGCATGCCAACGTCGTCGCCTTCTGGAACCTCCCGCCTCTATCGTCCCTCGAGCCCGAAGCGATCCAGATTCCGCTCGGCGAAACAGCAGACGTTGACGCCGAAACCGTCAAGGACATCTCGCTCGACAGCCCGCCGCCTGACGATGTCATGATCGACGAGAAGGCTGCGAGTCAGGTTGACGCGCACATGTCGCTTGAGGAGTCGCAGCAGGCCAGCGAGGTCCCGGCCATGCAGCTGCGAGGCGGCGCGACGATCGAAGATGATGACGGTCAGGAGGACAGCGTCGAGCTCGACGGATCGGACGAATACGAGGAGAGCGACTATGACGACGAGATCGACGAGGACGAGGTCGAGCTGGGACTTCTGCAGCCGATGCCGGAGAAGAAGGAGGATTGGGACATCGACTATGCGGTCGGCAAGATCGGGGGAGTGCCGAGGTGGCTCGACCCGCGTTCTCCTCTCGCACCAGAAGACGTCGAATGCGGGGCGTGCGGCAAGACGATGTCGATGCTCCTCCAGGTGCGTCTGCGATGCGTGGTAGTCTCACCACCCGGCTGTACTGACGCAATCCCGGGGACAGGTCAACTCACCGGACGACACTCGCCCTCACGCTGCCGCTCGCGCTCTCTATGTCTATGCCTGCCGCACGTCCGGATGCCTCGCCAAGAACGCCTCTCAGGCGATACGTGTCTGGAGGACGCAGATGGAGAGTCCGAACATATTCTTTCCGCACACGGAGGAGACGCTGAAGGAGAGGGCGAGACTTGGTGAGCTCGCCTGATCTTTCTGATCGTTCCGACGCGTGAGCTGACAATTTGTCCACATGCAGAGGATGCGCTTGACGCTGTGACTGCACTTGCGGCCGCGACCCCCTCTTCGGCAAAGCCTTGGCCAGAGTTCGACATCGCCGCCGAGCCCGAGCCTTACGAGGAGTCCTACCTGCCTTGTACGTCCGTTGTCTCGCCCCCTTAGTGTCTCGCGCTCACGTCCTGCTCTCTACAGCGGAGAATGTGCCTGCAGCCGAAGCAGAGGAGGGAACGGAGGATGCGGCGGCGACAGACACGAAGACTGGCGTCGACTCTGCCTTCCTGCACTTCCAGGAACGGATAGAGCGCGAGCCGAAGCAGGTTCTGCGGTGCGTTCGCAATCGCGCTGGTCGCTTGCAAAGAAAACTGATCATCTTTCGTCTCGCAGCTTCTACCGATTGCCAGGCATTGACGACCCGCAGCCTTTGTGGGCAAGCGAGGCCAAGATTCGCCCGGAGCAAGTCCCTACTTGCGAGCTGTGCCGCGGCGAGCGCAAGGTCGAGTTTCAGGTCAGTCTGCGCGTCGCGCCTGCTGCGGAAGGGATGAGTTGACTTTTCTCGTTCGCAGATCTTGTCCACCCTCCTCGCCTCCCTTGACGACGACTCGTTCGACTTCGACTCGATACTCGTCTACACTTGCGCGAACCACTGCCCGATCCCGCCTCGGGGGGGCGGCAAGACTGGATGGCAGGTCGAGTGCGCGTTCAAGCAGGATTTTGCGGCGGCGGGCGTCAAGTTCGGCGGCGATGACAGGAGGATCGCAGGATGAGGTGACTAGGGCTCGGCTCGTTATAGCTTGTAGATCGCTGTACTCCTGCTCGTAACCGTGTGCATCTTCCGAGTTCTGTTACGATGAATAGCAATGCTTGCAATCCTAGTCTACAACAACAAATCCGCCGCTGTCCACGATTTCGCCCCACAGCGCATCGAGGACGTTCAGGAAGATCTGCGCGCGCTCGAGCGCAACCTGGCGAGAGAGGAGGGTCAGCGACGCTCAGCTGCCGATCATACCGAGGCGCTGACGTACCTGGTAATCGTAGTGTGTCCCGTCGTAGCTCACAGCTCCATCCGTCACATTGTACCACTGCAACATCGTCCAGCCGCCGTCGATACTCCCCTCGAGACTGACCTCCTCGAGCGCCGCAAGCATCTCTTGATTGTACTTCTGCGTGACCTCTGGCCCTTGTATGCCCAGCCACTGGACTGGCTTGTTCGGCGGCACAGCTGGGTAGCCGGAGAAGAAGGGGATAGGTCGTGGGATCAGAGCGGAAGTGTTGCGGATGAAGGGCGTGATGTGAACAGCGAGCGTCGCGTTGACGTCCCAAAGGTAGTGGATGCCAGTCGCCTCGACGAATATGGGAGAGTAGCGTCGACGATCCGGAGGGAGTTGGTCGATGAAGCGATGCCAGCTATCGAGAAGCGGAGTCGCATAGTCGGGCTCGGTCTGGTCGTCGCGTCGTTCGTGCGTGAAGCGCCAACTGTTCCTAACAGTGTCAGTGAGCAGTCTCGAGAGGAACAGCGGACTTCCGGACGCACACCAAATCGTACATGACGAAAGGTTCTTCCGGGCAACCGTGCGCGAAGTCGAGCGACGTAAGAATCGAGTGGTCCTTGCAGAAGGTGCCGTTCGTAAATATTCGGTTTCCTTGGCATTCGTCTTTGTGCGCGTAGACGAGGTCGAGGCTATTTGCGAGGAGCATGAAGAGGCCTTGCGCGAACTGCCGCATAACTGCAACTGTGTAAGCTGACCGAACGTAGACAAGTGAGGTGGAAGGCGCACGAGAATCGCCGCGATTGTAGATCCCGCCAAAAGCCGAGACGAGGTCGCAAGCCTCGCGAGGTGAAAATGCGTGAGGTGGCAGGCATCCATCGACTGCGTCGTGCTCGGCAGTCAGCGACAGCGTCTGGTCCACTATTAAAGGCCCGCGTACGATCGAAGGAGAAGTCGAAGGTGTCGAGGTGGATGTCGTTCGGGTCCGAGCCTTCGGGATGAGCGTAGACCGTGCGCGAAGCTCCGTCCCGCGCAATGCGTGATCTTGCGAGCGATTCGACCAGTTGCGTCGAGTTGCACCCCTTGCCGTGGTAGAACGGGCCGAAATGACGGGAGCCAACACGGGTTGGAGGAGGATTTGGATGTCGGAATCGGTAGAGTCGGCGAAAAGGTTCGCGAGGAGGGTG
The DNA here is from genome assembly GCA_023628235.1 of Rhodotorula sp. S30-09. Taxonomy (NCBI): domain Eukaryota; kingdom Fungi; phylum Basidiomycota; class Microbotryomycetes; order Sporidiobolales; family Sporidiobolaceae; genus Rhodotorula; species Rhodotorula sp. S30-09. The sequence continues at coordinate 325,427 of JAMALD010000016.1, forward strand.
GTAGATGGTAACCGCGACGGTAATGAAAAGGAGAAGGGCGGCAAGAAGGGCCATGCGAGTCGGGCGCGAGAGGGAGGAGGACTGGTGGAAAGTCGAGAGGGTGAGCGGCCACTCGGCGGAAGGGCAGGAGGAAGCGCACAGCTGAGATTGCAGGCAAATTCTCTGTTGTAGGCGCTGATGCGTCCTCAGGCTGCAGGTATACGCTGGTCAGCGGTACTTTCGGCAATCTGGGAGAAACAAGAAACGGAGACTAACCAAGCCGTCCCGATCCTCTTGTGCCGCTAGCGGGATATACTCAACCCCTCTCGCCCCGTTCTGCACCCCACTCAGCCATCGAGTCGGCGGCGCGGTCCATCTCGCCAGTGCATCTTCATCATTCCCGCCGCGGGACCGTTGGCGGAGGTGGGAGGTCATCTAGCCGGTTCTCGGCCCGCAGGCTCCGCCGAACGTAGCAGAGAGGGTCTTCGGCCTCTAGCAAGTCAAGAAGACAGCACGAGCGACGTTGCGAGCAGTGAGGAGACGAAGAACTAGTCGCGGCTGCGACGCACGCGACTTTGCTGCGCCCCTGTCCTTCCCTCGATTGATCTCTCCGCAGCGCAAGCGAGAGCATACGAGCACGGATCCTGCAGCGGACAGCGGCATGGTGGAAAGCGCCAGACAGAAGTGCGAATGAAAGGCCTTGCAAGAATCGCCCTCCCCTCCAATCTACCGCTTCACCCGCACGCCATGCTGAATCTTCGGTCCCCATCCGCGGAACTTCTTCTTGGGCTTCGAAGGAATGGCGACGACGGCCGGGTTGAATCCTTGCCTGGGCGAGACGAAGGAAAGACGAAAGTCAGCTTCAAGAGAGGAGGATCCGCATGACCACTCAGCATACCTGTACTTCTCCAGCAGCCACAGGCAGTACTTCGACTGTTTGATAGTCATACCCGCTTCCCGCAGCTCCGCGCCCGACTTGGTGAACAGGTCCTCCCAACTGCCAACCTTCTCCGCGAACTCCTCCAGCCCGCGCTTCGAAACGGCGAGGAGGCTGACCGGGTCCTTGAAGTCATCTGTCAATGCGAGAGACCTGTCAGTATGCTTGGAACTCAGGAGGCAGGGGAGCACTTCGGGACAGCCAGCGCTCGACGAGGAGAACCGCCCGAAGCGTTCGCAACTTCTGCCGGGGTTCACCCAGCGTGTTAAGACGACTACGCACCCCTAGGTTCCGGCACCCGCCTCTCGTGCGGCACAGACGCCTGTGCGTGAAGCGCCCGCCGAGAGATCCAGGGGTTTGCGATGGAGGCGGCGGCGGGACGGGCGAGGGCGGCGCGCGGCGTGACGGCTGCTCGCAAGCAGGTACAGGGTGCTTGAAGGCGGTTCATGGGGTGACAGCGGTCGCCGGACGTGTAGTAGCGAAAGGTGGTCTTGGGCAGGGGAGGGAGACCAATAGACACGACTTGCAATCTCGCTGGGGGCTACCAAGAAAGCGCCAGTAGACGCATAAGGATGTACTGATATGGACAGCCGGACAAAAAACTATTCGGGGACTAGAAACCGAGGCGACCAACGACCGTCGTCTCCGCTCACGCAGGCTTTCACTCCTCGTGGTACGGCCTCTTCTTCGGCTCAGCCTTGTGTTCGTGGCAGACGTCGTAGCTGTGCGTGCCGAACAGGTCCCCTTCCGCCTCTTCGAAGTCTGGGAGCGAGAGAGGAAGCGGCGTCAGCTTGTGGAGACCCCTAAGAAGAGCGAGAGGGAGCGGACGCACAGGCGGGCAACATCTCAGTGCCCTCCCTCTTCGTGTACTCGAAACTTGCGGGAAAAGCGGAAGCGACAGCGTCGGTCTCGATGGAGAAAGCGACGACCTCCTTGAGCGCGTCGAACGTCCCCGCGAACTCCTCCGCGACCTTCTCGTCGAGGAGAATGTTGCTGAGGTTCGGCTGGTGGCGATAAGCGTGTTTGAAGAGACGGGCGATGTGGAGCGACGTGATGAGGGGGAGCAGGAGCACAGATCTGGATGATCGTCTCCACCGATACGCCCCACTGCAGCTGGCGCTCCGACTCGACAATGAGCTGCAAACGACCAAAGGTGAGCGAGCCGACCTTCCTCGTCGACAGGCGGACTACGCACGACACAGCCCTGCGCAAAGCTCGCCAACGCGGGCGCTCCGTACAGCGCCTTCTCCAGTGTCGCCTCGACTTCCTCGCGCGTCTTGCCCTTCCACTCAATCCGCTCTTTCGCCTGCGGGATCTTCAACTTCTTGGCAACCTTGAGCCGCTCGCCCTTGTTCGACGATGCGAGTCGCAAGCCTCGCGCAAGGGCGATAGTCGGCGTGGGAACGTGTCGCTCGGCCCACTCCTTGTTCGACCATACGCCCGTTCCTTCGCTGTTATCGACATCCTGCGTGACCTTGTCTTCGATGTCGTCGATAGCTGCCGGTGCAGATTTGGCTGTTCCTGCGGCGCGATCGGCCTTTCGAGTTCCATCGAGCGAAGAGGGCGGAGCTCTCTTGCGACGCGTAGCCGAGCGTGCGATGAAGAATGTCGAAGGTCTCGGTGATGGCGCTCAAGATGCCTTGTTCAATGCCTGCGAGGATGGTCGTCAGGCCATCTGCAATGGGAACGAGAGAAGGTCTCGCGCGGCTCACCATTGTGGACCACCTTGACGTGGTGTCCCGACCCGCCTTTGCCTACGTACGCAGTGCATGGCTCGCCGCTGTCCGGATCCTGCGCCACGACGGCCTTGAGGATAGGCTCGACGTAGTCGTACGCTTGTCGCGCACCGCCTGGCGACATTGATGGGCCGTGTCGTGATTATTGGTAGCCGCCGCTGCGAATGTCGTGACGAGCAGTGCTTGCGAAGGAGAGCTGACGGCAGACGATCATACGTAGGACGCACGAGACGCCCATGCCGATCAAGTCGACGCCGTGCTTCGCCTTCCGCCACTTCTGCCGGCACTCTGTCTCTTCCTCCTCCTCTTCTCGTCTCCCTCGATCAAGCTGTCCACACACGCCTTGAGCTGTTCCTCCCCGACAAAGCACCGTACCAGTTCGCTGGGACTTCTTACGCGCCTTCGACCGTCTTGCGCACGTTGTCGACGTTGTCCCTCTCGACGTCGTAGACCGAGACTTTGCAGCGAGCCGTGGGCGAAGCAAAGAGGCAGGCCATTCCTCCTCCCATCGAGCCGGCACCGATAAAGAGCGAGGTAGGGTTGGTCGTGCGGTAGCATGGCGCGTGTGAGTGTGTGTTCTGAGCGGTGAAGCGAGTCGAAGAAGGACAGAGTGGAGAGGCAAGAGGCGAGAGGCGGACCGGCGGTCACCAGGTCGAGGTCAGCAGAAGCGCGAGGCAGTGCGCGAGGTAGGAGCTATACACAGTCAGGCAGCGCGCTTCAACGACTGTTACAGCACCGTGTGCGCGCGCTACCTCGAGCGAGTCGTCTCGTCCTCCCTCCCGACGAGCGAGCGACACGGCGACTCGAGTGGTGTGGCAGTCGAGTGCTTCGGGTGTGTCCAGCAGGCAAGAGCACGCAGGGAGTGCAAATCCGCAGGGACGAGAGCGGGGTGCGGGGTGCGGGGTGCGGGCCGTTCGGTGTTGCTTCCCGTCTGGGCAAGTCTCCGTCGAGGGAGGTGCCGCCTTCTGTTCCGAGCGATCCCCCGAAAAGCAACTGGCCTGCGCTCGACCAGGCTTGACCTGATCCTCGCTCCGTCCCCGGCTCGTTCACCAGACACGCACACACTCGCTATGCACGCACTCGCACTCGCAGCTGCCGCGCTCGCCGCATTCGCAGGTTCGTCATCACGCCCTCCCCCGCGACGCACGAACGCACACGCCGTCGCGCGTACACATACTGCGGAAGGGAGGGTTCGGCGCGCACCGCCATGCGCTAGAACAGCTCGACTGATACTCGCCCGTGTTCTGCAGGCTACGCCGCCGCCCGCCCGGGCAACGACGTCCTCGTCGCTCACGCCGTCCGTTCGCTCGCCAAACGTGCCGCATCCTCACCCACCTCGTCGTCGTCCTACCTGAGCGAGATCTTCGGCATGGTCACGACCCAGTGCCAGTCGACCTGCGGCGCTAGCCTGCAGGACTTGACGGTGTGTTCGCATTCGTCGGACTCTCCGGCCGCATGGAGGCTCACTCTCGCCTCGTTCCGCCCGCAGAGCTGCTCCAACATGACGACCCAGGCCACCATTGCCGCCTGCGCGTGCTCGTCCGTCACCCTCGGCGACCTCCGCTCCTGCTCGTCCTGCATCTCGACGACCAGTCGCTCCGACTCGAACGCAACCGCCGTCGTCTCCTCATACAACTCGTACGTCGACCTCTGCACGCAAGAAGGTCTCGCTACCGTCACCGGCACCGTCGAGGTCGGCGCCTCGACGAAGGCCATGTCGCGCGCCACTAGCACCGCGTCCGTCACCTCGATCCCTTCGTCCCTCGTTACCTACGACCCGTCCTCGAAGCCCGCTTCGACTGCGACCGTTCCGTCGCTCGTCGCCTCCGGATCTATCGCCTCGTCCGCCCGCGTTGCGGCAGCCAGCGGCAGCATCTCGGGCTCGGCGGCATCTGCGACTCCCAGCAAGATTTCTGGCGCCGGACGGACCGCCATGTCGGCTACGGCAGGCTTCCTTGCCGTCGCTGCGGGCATGATCATCGTCGCCTGAGCGGCGCGAACCCTGCACATCGCCGGCGCGCGATTAACCCCTTCTTCCGCCTTTCAGAACCTTTCGCCCAGTCCAGTATCCTTGGAAACGGGTTCGCCTAGACGCGTGAACCCTTTGTATCCTTCTCCCGTTTCTCTGGCTCCCCTTCTGTGCCATCCCTTCTCAGCGTTCCGGCTGGTGCCGAGTCGCTCCTCCCTCCATTGTCCTCCCTCTCTCCCCTCATATTCCCCATCCGCTCCGCCTATCTCTGACCATCTCGTCGACGTCTTGTGGATGTCGACGGGTGGGCAGAACGGAGACCTGCCACCCTCTCCTTGTTACAATACCCCTACCTACCTATCGTTCTTCCCCGTCTCTATTTAGCGCTCTCTCTGGCTGCCACCCGCAGGATCCGGTATTGACTTCAAGCTTCAGAGAGGCATTGGCAGCGCCTGCGGAGGGAGAAAGCAGCGAACGTTGCCCCTCAACCGTCGCTCAACTTCGCAAGTTGACATCTCCCTCCGAGTAATCACATCATCCCGCTCACAGCCATCCAGACAGCTCGCAGAACATCAGAAGCAGCTCATACGCGCCCTGCACGCGCACCCATATCCGGCCTCGCTCCCACGAAGCGAGGAGCGCCCTCATCACTCCGCTCTCCTCCATCGACCGCTCCCGGCCACCAGCCCACCGCCCCACGCATGTTCACAAGCGCAAACACCTCTCCTCGTTCAGTCGGTCGCACGCCCCGCGCGTCCCTCGCAGCGGTCTCCGCCCCTCGCTCCGTCCCCCACAACAACAACCCCTCTGGGCGTCTCTCAGCACTCGCAACTCCCGCCGCCCAGATTGCACGTTCGTCACGCCGCGCACCGTTGACGCCTGCTACGACCTCGGCGATGACGCGAAACGCGCAACTTGTCCGAACTCCAGCGACGATTCGGGCGCAGGCGAGGTTGGCGAGAGGAGGGGCGTCTGGGTGGAGGGCGAGTTTGACGCATGGAGGAGCGGACGAGGCGAGGGGGAAGTTGGAGGCAAGGAGAGTTTTGGTGCAGGAGTCGGTGGTTGATGCGCTGGAGAGGTTGTTGATGGTTGGGAGGGACGGGGTGGGTGAGGATAATGGCGTATGGACGATTGGCGAGGATGACGATCGGCTTTTCAAAGCTTTCGAGGGTGCGCCAGAGGCCATTCGGATTTTGAGTCTTTCGGAAGAAGCTGATCCAGTCGCATTCCATAGCCCTGAAGAAGGCGCATCTCTCGTCCAGCATCTTCCTCGACACCTCATCCCTCGCCAGCGCCTTCCCCAACGAAGTCGTCGATAGTAGCTCGCCGCTCAACTCCCTTGCTTGCCTATCGAATTTCACCACCTTCCTCCACCTCGTTCTCTCGTCGCGACCGGACCCAGCGACGGGAGTCGCTGAACGCGTGGGTATCGCGAACCTTAAGCAGGCGACGGAAGCGCTGCTGCGGCATGTCAAGCCGTTGGAGGAACCGGTGGATGACAAGGCGTTGGAGCTGCTGATCGACCTGAAGACGCAGGTTCGTCCCTCCTCATCAAGCTATACTCTCCGCACGCTTACGCCGAAGCCGTGAACCTGCAGACTTTCATAGCCGCAGCATCGCTCTCACGCACTCCGATCGACCCGAAGCCTTTCTTCTCCTCGCCGCTCGCTTCGCATCTCCCGCCTTCCAGCTCCATCGCCATGACCGATCGCGGCGCAACCATCAAATTTCAGGCGGCGCAATCGAAGCGTGTCCAGCTCATTCTCGAAACCGGAAGCGATTGGGCGGCATTGAGGACGTTGTATACTTGGGAAGAGACTGCCCGCCATGTGCGAGACTGGGTTGAGGAGATGCTCGGAAGGACTGGGTTGAGTGGCGTGGCGGAACGGAGTCTCGGCAGTGGTGGACCGACGAGCGAAGGCGGATACGTCGAGGAGGACATGCTCTCTGCGGAAGATACGGACGGGGCGGCGGCACGCCGGCTGGATAACGACAAAACGACGGACAGCGCGGAGCGGGCGCAAGTCGCTCCGGACGCGGAGCGGGCGCAAGTCGCTCCGGACGCGGAGCGGGTGGACGAGACCGAGATCGAGGAGCCGGAGCAGGCGTACGACACCGCTTCGGAGGATGAGGGCGGCGAGGTGGACCAGCTCGCAAGTGCTTCCGCTTCGGATGATGGGGATCAGCAGGTTCGTATTCGTCTCATTGCTTGCGCCTGCCGAGTGAACTGACTCCCTGAAATCGCGCAGGACGCTGCCGAACTCGAGCAAAACGACGAAGATTTCGATGAGCAAGATCAAGACCCCCTGTTCCTCGACGTCTCGTCTCAAGACGAGAGTGCTCGAGTGGCGCAACAGCTCGGCGTCGGTGCTGTGCGAGATGTCGCCGGATCTGTGGCTGCTGCCGTCGGGTACGAGCGTTTCTTTCACGTCTCGCCTCTCGCGCTGACGAGACCACTGGCAGTGCGCAACTCGCCGACCGCGCCGATTCGCTAGTCGACCTCATGACCTTGCCTGGTGCGGTGGATTCGAATCCGCAAGACCGGGACCAGATGGTGATCGAGGGAGAAACGGTCGCAACTGTCGTGTGAGTCCCGTCTCTCCTGCAGCAAACCCCAGGTCTCACGTTGTTCTCCGCAGTACGGAGATGTCTGATCGCGCGGACGAGCTCGCCGCCGTGCTCGAAACACAGACGAAAGGCCAAGAGTGCGTTGACTTCTGCCCCTCTCTTCATCGCGTCCGCCAAATCACTGACGGACTTTCCCGATGCAGACTGAGTGAATCGCTCATTGACGAGTTCCTCGTGCTCGATCAGGACGTCGGTCCTGCTGCTGCGACACCTCGGCCTGCTACGCCGGCATCGTCCATCCTCGCCGACCAGCAGCAAGCGTTGCCAACTCCGCTTCCAGCAAAGGAGCGCGCGCAGCCGTATCAGCATGTCGCTGATCGGAGTCGTCTGCGATTCGGTGCCGGCAACGTTCTCGTGAGGACGAACGAGCCTCGGTCGTGAGTTTGGGGGGGCGTTCGCTTAGTGCCGAGGTCGTATGCTGATGCCCTGTCCGCGCTAGGCAACGCTCTTTGCTTGAACGACAAGCGGACGCGGAGAAGATCGCCTTCGACTCTCAGTCACAGTCAGCCTCGCCTGCTCCGCCGCCATCCAAGGAATTGGAGACGAAGTCAGCCAGCTCGAAGGGCAAGGGGAAGGAGGTGGCATCGCCGTTGTCGCCAGAAGGCGCTCGCTCAGCTCAGCAGGCCCTCGCTTCCCCCGAGCGAGGCTTCCGGCGTTCGCTCTCGCTCGAGCAGACGAGCAACCATTTGACACATCAGCAACCTTTCGCAGGTCCCTCGTCGCTCTTTCCGGAGAACGACTTCTTCGAGAACGAGTTCGGCGGTGGAGGCAGCGAATGTGGCGGCGAGAACGCTGCGCTCGAGGGAGGTGAAGGGGGCCTTGACTTCGCAGGCGCAAACAGCGTCAACGGGCGCGGCGAGCGGAACGCTTCCATTGAGTTCGACGATGCGACAGGCCGGCGGCCAGCTACAGACCGCGCAGTTTCGATCCGAGCAGACCGGAATCAGGCCAAGGGCAAGCAGCGTGCAACTACGTACGACGCCAAGGAGCCGTCGACCCAGGCTCGCGTTGCTGCCTTCAAAGCAGCCGGTCGGCCTGCGACGACTTCCAGGCGAGCCGCGCCAGCCGTACGGCATGAAAACGGATCGTCCGACTGCGACTCTACCGATGAGGATGTCCGCGAGCGGCGGCGGGCTCGCCATCAACGGCTGCAAGTGCGACAAGACGACGGGCCCAGCGGTCACAAACGCCGACGCTCGGAGGAGGTCCTCTCCGATGACGACGCGCCGGTTGCTCGCAAGCAGAAGACGTCGGGTCGGCACCAACGCTCGTCTTCCTCGCCTCAGGCGCAGCCTAAGCCAAGTCAATCTGGCAATATGTACGCCTTTGGGCGAAACGAGCCGGGAGGCAGGATCGCGTGGACGACCAAAGAGGAGCGGTTGCTGGAGAAGTTGATACAGTCGTACGGTTCGAACTGGGCGAGGATGATGGAGCTGCACGGACCGAATGGCACGACGACGCACACGTTCCGACACAGGAACAACGTCGCCCTCAAGGACAAGGCGGTCAACATGAAGGTCAAGATTCTGCGGGCTGGCGGTAACCCTCCAAGGTGGATGAGCGTTGGTGAGTCTCCGTCTTAGGCTCGCTTCGCTGACGAACGGCGTGTTGACTCGCTGCATTTGGACAGTCCGCGTTCCGAAGAACAAGCTGCCAAAGACTTTGCCGCAGGGACCGCGTCCGAACGAAACGGACGACGAATCCTCCGAGTAGGCTGTCACGAATGATTTGCGTCTTGCTCGATACTGTTGCCAAGCACGCGTCCGCTGAACTCGCATCTCTCACACGGCTCGACAAGCGAGATTTGCGTAAAGCGTTGTTACAGAACTCGCACGGCTAGAAAAGCAAGTCGTCGAGGTCGTTCTTCGGCGCAGGTGTGCCACCGTTGGTCGTACGTGGCGCCGGTGCAGATGCAAAAGGTGCATGTGCAGATGCTGGTGCGGCGGCGGGCGCGTCGAAGGAGAAGGAGGAAGATGAGGCGGCTGGCGCAGTGCCGGCTGAACCACCAAAGAGACCGAGCAAGTCTGCAGTCGGAGTCAATGATCAGCTTCAGATCGTAATCAGATCTGTGTACGCGCACCGTCGAGCGGATTTGACGAGGCATTGCTGCCGGAGGGCGGCGCGAAGACGTCTGCGGAGGCGTCGCCCGCAGGCTCGTCGTCGTCGAAGTCGAGGAGCTATGTCCATTCAGTCTGTCAGGGGCAAACCTAGCTCGCTGGTAGACTCTACGCACGTTCTCCGCCTTCTGGCCCGCAGCGACCGTCGCTAACGCGCTTTGGATGTGGTTGCCCTGGGTTCGTTCGCTCGTCGAGATCTGGTCGGCACCGAGCTTGCCGCCGGCGACGAAGGCCTGCACCGGCCTGCGGCGATATTCGGGGTTAGCCTATCGCCAACGACTCGTAGCGCAGAATTGACGCACTTGTGGTAGGCTGCGCTGAGTGAGCCTAGCTCGCTGATAAGCTCATCGAGGAGTGCGGGAGGGACGGAAGTCGTAGGCAGGCTGATGGGTGGTCGAGAGGCGAGGATGACGGCCTTGGCAACCTCGGTGTCGCTGCTGAGCAACCGCCACTGGATGTAAGCGCGGTCGCGGAGATCGGCAGAATCGGCAGTTTTGGTCGCGAGGGCAAGGACACGCTGGACAAGCGCCTGCGCCTGTTCAGGTCGGTGGAGAAAGAGCTTGACGACGGCCGTGAGCGTCTGAAGCTGGACTTGGACTGGTTCGTCGGCGTAGGTGTCGAGGAACGAGCCAATGAGCTCGTCGGCGTTCACGATCTTGTCCGCGTACTCGCCGAGGATCCAGATCAGGGACGCCTTCGCCTCCGGCTCGTCGAGCTCGTCGAGCGAAGCGCACAAGGTCGGAATGATGCCCTCGTACCGCTGAGGATAGCGTCGGAAGATGTCCTTGATGACGACGATCGATTCCTGCACGACGTAGCTGACCCGCGTGGAGATCAGGTCGAGCAGGACGTTGACGCAACGCTCCGCCGCTCCCTCGATCTTGACGGCGCACTGCCCGATGGCCCGAACCGCTTTGCGCACGAAGTCGACGTCGACCTCCGAAGCGTACCTTTCCGACGCGAACAAGGTCGTCAGTTCGTTCACTTGCGAGGTACGCGGACGTAAGCGAAAGCGACGCACTCCTTGAGTTCGCTGAGGAAAGTGTCGACGTTCTTCTCCGTCACGAGCTTGATCATGATCTCGAGCTTCTCGACCTTGACGTAGGGCGGGTCGTTGTACTTGCAGAAGAAGACGCGCATCTCGTTCGACAGCACGTCCGGTCGATTCTGCAGGATGAGGTTGATGTTGCGCAGGGCAACCCACTGCACTTCCGGTGCCGACGAGACAAGCGTGACTGAGGGGTCGGCGCGATCAGCCGCTAGCATGGGAGCAGGTAAAAGCCGCCTGACGCACCGAGAGGAGGAGCCATCTTTCGCAAAATGTTCTTGACGAACTCTTCCCGGTGGACGTTCTGCATGTGGATCATAATGACCTGTCCGGGAAAGAGTGTCAGTCTTCGCCTCACGTATCCAACAAATGGAGTACGTTCACCTTGATAGCCGCCAGCACGACACTCCCATTCGCATGCTGGAACTGCGGGATGACCCTCTCGCAGATGTGCTCCGCCTCCTTCTCGTCCTCGGCCTGATACCGCGCGACCGCCCCCATGATGGCTATCCGACCCCACTCGGTGCATTCACCGAGCGCAATGAGCAGACGCGAGAGCGTCTGAGGGTCGAGCACAAAGATGGGCTCATCCTCCGCGGCCTCCTGAATCTCAGTGAGTGCGACGACGGCATTTGCCACGACCTGCATGAGCAACGTGGTTAGTCCATCATTTGCTCCTAACACCAGTCGACCACGCACCATCGGGTTGCTGTCCGTGACCATTTCCTGCAACATCGAGACGAAGCCGTTTTCGACTGCGAGACTCGGCTTCATGTCGTAGAGCTTCATGACGCCGAGCGCCGCCGTCTTCCGCACGTAGGGGTTCTCATCGCGTAGGCACTTCCGCAGAGGGTCGGCGATGTAGTCGAGGATCTTCTCGGAGCGGAGCATCCCCATGGTACGGATCGAAAGGGCGCGGATGAGCGGGTTGGGGTCCTCCGTATCCTGCGTGGTTCTGTTGTCAGCTCTTAAGTATCTGGGAATGCTTGGATAGCCACAAGCGTGCCTTGACGAAGGTGTTAACGGCGAGAATGACGAGATCCGGTTGCTGTTAGACGGCGCTCGTCAGCTAGGCATCGCGAATATGGTCGCTGGTCTTCCTCACGGTCTTTGCAAAGTTCATGAGGTAGCTGTAAGCCAAGAAGCACGACGTCAGCTTGCTTGACTTGCGTTTCGGCGAGAAGGAGGAAACGGGCCGCGCACAGGTAAACGAGCTTTTTCTGCTCGAGATCGTCGGTCTGCATGTTCTTCAGGACATCGGGGAATAGTCCTGTGTGACGATAAGGGCTGTCAATGTTGCGCAAAGCCCGCAGAACGACGTGTGGGGTTGGTGCACGCACCGGAGACGTCCTTGCCCACAGTCATCGAGGCGATGACGCGTTTCGTGGCTTCGCGTCGTGTATCTCGATATTGACTATTCAGATCCGCCCTCAATTCGCTGCCGGTCGTAGTAGAGGCGAGAGAGGGGTCAGCGGGGGAGTTGGTCGACGCAGCGGTGACTGGCGCGCTGAGAGGGCGGCTGGGCTTCAGTCAGGGACGCACGCGTTCTCCCCACGCGCTCGCGGGCCCATCCTAGCTCGCGAAGCCATGCTGCCGTGTGTGGAAGAAGAGCGAGAGGTGGAGCCGGTGTTGGCTGGGAGGTGCGGGCGGGACTTGCACCGACGGCTCGCTCGCACACGCTCTTCTCGACTCGTGGACTGCTCAAAGAGTGCGTAGCAGACTCGTCATTACCGCTGTATCGATCCCGATAACACTGTGTCGCTCGAACAGTGCCGCGAGCCACATCCGAGCGCTTCAACCGCCAGCACCAGACCGCGCCGTCCGCTGCGTCCAAGCAGGACCGCCAGGCGGGTGGCAAGGGTGCTCTCAACCCCATTTTCAAGTGCGTGGCACCTTCGACGCTCGTCCATCAGTGCCGCATTCGACTCACGGTCCCGTCTGCACCGCCTTTTCCTCATCGCTCAGCACTGCTCAATTCGGCCAGCATATCCTCAAGAACCCGCTGTGCGTTCCATCAAAGCTTTGCACCTCCTCCCGACGATTATGCTGACGGCCGGCCCTCTTCAGCGTCGCGCAAGGGTGTGCCCGCCTCGTCCGGTGCAACCCGATTTCTTAAAGGCTGGAGCTAATGCCCGCCGTCCTGTCCACACAGAATCGTCGATAAGGCGAATTTGCGACCATCCGATGTCGTTCTTGAGGTCGGCCCGGGTACCGGCAACCTGACAGTGCGCATCCTCGAGAAGTGCAAGCAATGCACGGCGGTGGAAATGGACCCCCGCATGGCTGCGGAGCTTACGAAGCGTGTACAGGGAAAGTGAGTGCACGCGAGTTGGGTGGTGAGGCGCTGCCCGGCCGCTGACACAGCTCGTACCCGTCGAGTAGACCGGAGCAGCGGAAACTAAACATCATTGTCGGTGACTTCGTCAAGACGGACCTGCCGTACTTCGACGTTTGCATCTCCAACACGCCCTACCAGGTGAGCTCTCGCGTCTCGGGTTGTTGCTTGTGCAATTGGCTGGGCACGGGGGTTCATCGCATTGTTGGTCGTTGCGGGTTGGCTCGCGGATGAAAGCTAACGGCAGGCTCGCTTGTGCAGATCTCCTCGCCCATTGTCTTCAAGCTTCTTTCCCAGCGGCCCATCTTCCGTGTTGCCATCCTCATGTTCCAGCGTGAATTCGCGATGCGTCTCGTCGCGCGACCAGGCGACTCGCTATGGAACCGTCTCTCTGTTAACGTCCAACTGTATGCCAAGGTCGACCACATCATGAAGGTTGGCCGCAACAACTTCCGTCCTCCTCCCCTCGTCGAATCATCCGTTGTGCGCATCGTCCCTCTCGACCCGCCTCCTCCCGTCGCTTTCGCCGAGTTCGATGGCTTGACGCGTATCGCGTTCTCTCGCAAGAACAAGGTCATTCGGGCAAACTTTCAGGCCAAGGGAGTGGAGCAGATGCTCGAGGCGAACTACAAGGTGCTGTGTGCGCAGCAGGAGAAGGTACGTTGCCGTGGCCTTCCTCACTCGTGTGTGATGAGCAGACCTTTCACTGGTTCCAGGTAATTCCCGACGACTTCGATGTTGGTGAGCTGCTCGACAATGTCTTGACGGAGAGCGGGTTTGCCGAGTGTCGGGCATCGAAGATGGACGTTGATGACTTCCTGAAGTGCGCTCACTTCCTTTCGCTTCGTCTGTGCCTCGCTTGCTGACTGTTGCTGTCCGTTGCGCAGGTTGTTGACGTGCTTCCATAAGCGTGGCCTGCACTTTGCCTAGACATCTTCTGTTCTTCCCGGTGTTTCCGGGTTCGAGCCCCCGCTCCTTGTCTGTTGTGCAATTATGCAGACCTTGCGCTCTCCTGCCTATTCTTTGCATACCTTGAAGGTCTCCAATTTGTAAGACACAGATGGGGCTGAGCACCTAGAGCGGTGCGTTGAAGGGGGCCGGAAGGGAGCCGGTTGTGACTGCGCAGAGCGCTCAGGCTCTCCTGATTGACGCCTTCTTGTTACTCGAGGCAGAGGGGCAATCGAGCGAGCGTGCGTCTCCTCCCGAGCAGGCCTTTGGACCGCATGAGGCTCCTCGTAACCTTCGGCCGGATCTAGTTGCACTTTATGGCCGATAGAAGTAACCAGCCCGTTTGGTCTAGGGGTATGATACCACATTCGGGCGTTTCTAGCCAGCCTGCCTAGCAGGTCAAGATCTTGTGGTGGCCGCCGGTTCAAATCCGGCAACGGGCCTACCTTTTTTCTGCTGTAACAGTCTTTTTAAGGTTGTACCTTTTGCAGGGGCCACTGCTTACAGTGACACATGTGCACCAGCGTGCACGCCCAAACTGCTGGTAGATTTCAACACTAGGTGGGTGTGTAGTTGGGTCAAGCGTAGGGCAGGGTTTACCTATGCAACAAAGGGAATGAGGCTCTCCCCCTCCTCCGCTTGCTCTGCCAGTTCAAGGACACTGAAAAGTGGTATCCTTGGTAAAAAAAATATCACCACCCTGCATATCTCAGCCCTGCAAGGCACTCCATTTGATGCAACAAGCAGGCTTTTTGCGGTGAAGTGTGAGCAGGAGGACGTCTCGGAGGTGAAGAGGGCGAGCAACAAAGATGCCCAGCTCTTGCTGAGCACTGTCCGCACAATCAGGAGCTCAGGAAAAGGTCTAGCTGTGCTTGCGGCCCCAAATCAGACAGACCCTTGCCATGACAGTGAGGCTGTGAACGCACCGTCCTCAGCGCAATGCGAGGACAGGCGGTTGGCAGGTTGGTGATGGGCGGGTCGCTACGAGCCGGTCGATGCTGATTCGTTCGTAGTTTCAGCAGGGGCGGAGAGCGGAGGGGAGCGCTAAGGAGAAGAGAGAGGAGAGGGGAGGCCACGAGCTAGATCCATCAACCAACCGCTGTCTCATCATTTCCACCACTCTGCGTTGACCATGTTCGTTCAACTGTTGTAGCGAGTCGAGTTGAAGGCAAGTCGAGCGAAAGAACGTGAGGTTGAGGAGACCAGGATAGTCGAGTCTAGGAGTGGGCATAGCAGAGGCATGGGATGGGCCATAAGCCAGTAGTACCCTGCTGGTGCCATACTGGGAAAATTGGCTATAACCTTGTGTATTGTCTATATGGGGGGTAGATTCACTAGTGTCTTGCGAGATGAGGCATACATAGTGCAAGACGTACAGTCTTCAAGCGAGTCGCGAGACCGTCGTCGAGCGGGTGGGAGCGCTGAAAAGCTAGTTGTCCTGATTCTCCTGGCTACAGAAGAGATAACAGTGACTCGAGCGTTGGATTGCAAGCGAAGGGGAGATGTAGCCTAAGGAGAAGAAGAGAACTAGAGGGAGTTGTGTGATTGATCTACTGATGAGAATGGGACAGGGGGCACAACAGAGGGAGAGTGAACTAAGGTCTGGAAAAAGAGGGAGAGTGAAAGATGGTCTGGAAAAAGGAGAACAAGCAATGAGGAAGTGGACGAGCGAGGTGCAGGTGAAGTGGAGACGACGCCCAGCGACGCAAACCTAGCACATAGGCTCCGCGACCCGGAAATGAGAGGAGTCCTGTCTGCCGTGCATAGTGTGACCCCTGCCCACCATTTCTGGCTTGTGGGACACTACGATTGACCTTGTGACCCAGTGTTGGCATGTAGGAATGCCTGAAGAGGAGATGCTCGCACAGGGCCAGCTATTGCTTGCATATCCCTGCATGACAAGTAGCAGTCTAATCAGCACCGCTATTGATCCAGCCGTACACCTGTAAGGCTGAACGCCTTACCACCCATATATATGCTCTCCTGGCAAATCAATTCTGCTGGTTGATTCGTTCTGCGCTTTTTAGCAAAGTAGTCCATGCAATGGAGAGGCATGGTGTTACACCCATGCTGTTCCATACTTCCTGCTTCTGTCCACTTGACACTGCCCCAGACAGCCGCAGGTGAGGCGTGAGCCTTACACAAGGGTTATCCGGACCTCCCTCTTCTTCTTAATTGTTGTTCAACTCTCCTCTCCATTCAGCTTATCCGCAATTTGTGTATAGCGTTGCAATTGTCGTCTTATTCTCCTCTCCATTAAACAAGAGAGAGTCCCTGGGAAATGCTTGCGCTGCCAAAGGGGGGGGGGGTGCCTTGTACCATGAGACCCACGTGATGGCAACTACACCATCGAGGCACCTGCTTGACAATTGGAGCATTTTTGCACACTCTAACCTTCACATCAAACTCACAGGTGAAAATTTGGTGGTGCAGACAGTGTCGAATGGTCAACAGCAGGGAAGCGGTGTCAGGGGGGATTGAGGAATTGTTGGACGGGAGCCGGCTGTAAGGCTCACGCCTCACCACGCGGCTGTCTGGGGCAGTGTTGAGGGGACAGAAGCGGAGTGGACAGAAGTGGAAAGGTGAGGTTAGTGGGACTGGGAGCTGATGGACAGATGAGGTGGCACCAGCACTCCCTCTCTTGTTCTTCCTCTTCACGCTTTTGCTGAGAGGTAGAACCAGGTGTGCCCTCTCGTTCTGTGGCTCTTCACACTCTCGCTGATAGGTAGAACCAGCAATCACAAGCGGTTGACTCTTCTGTCGCCAGAGCAGTGAGTTGACCTCCACATCACCATTCACCGGCTTTCACACATGCAACCCTCCTTCTTCTTCCAGTCTTCCTCTTCTCACTCTTGCTGATAGGCAGAACCAGGTGTGCTCGGTTTTCCTGTACCCTTCACACTCTAGCTGATAGGAAGATCCAACGTCCACACACAGTCCCTCTTTGATCTCTTGGGCAGTGAGGTACTGACATCGACACCTTTCATGCACTATGTCAGCTGCTCGTTCTTTCTCATCCAGCTTCCGCACGCTGTGCTTGCCCTGCAAGATGAGCTCAACATAGGATTCCAGAGCTGCTCTACTGCCGCCATCATGTACAGTCATGTCATCTGTAGGACACATCAAACCCCAGGCAAGCACACCACCGGTCAGCTGCAGCTTCGGAATTGGGAAGGACAAGCCGCGCAGGCACAGGTGCAGATGCAAATTCAGCCTGAGAGTGAGAGGCTGGAGCAATGATAGACTGCTTGCGCACTATATGCTGTGAGCGTGTGCAGTAAGCAAAGTGTGTCCTACATCTGGGGTGCCAAAGGGGAGAATGAACCAGGAGAGGGATATAGAGGTTTGCCTTCTTCAACCCAAGTGCTTGCAGCACCGAGGGCCCTGACTTGGCTATATTTGTGATTCTAGGTTCTGCAATGGGTCCTCAAGTTTGCAGATCCCAAGTGGCAGTACCAGGGACACCTCCGATACCTGTTGAGAAAGTTCATCGGGGATTATTGGGGTCCGTTACTGCAAGACGCACCGTCCTCAGCTTGATGCGAGGACAGGCGGCTGGCAGGTTGGTGATGGGTGGATCGCCACGAGCCGATTGATACTGATTCGGTCATATTTTCAGCAGGAGCGAGGAGTGGAGGGGAGCGCTAAAGAGAAGAGAGAGGAGAGGGGAGGCTGCGAGCTAGATCCATCAGCCAACCACTGTCTCATCAAGTCTCATCAATTCCACCACTCTGCATTGACCATGTCCGTTCGACTGTTGTAGCGAGTCGGTCTGAAGGCAAGTTGAGTGAGAGAAAGCGAGGTTGAGGCGACCAGGAGAGTCAAGTTGAGGAATGGGTGTAGCTCTCACCCCCCTAGAACGGATCATGGGGATGTAAGTGAGAGGAGGGAGAGGAGGAAAGCGCCGACCTTGGCGCGCCGACAAGGGCGAGGGGGCAGGTCACCTTGCGCAACTCGCTGCAATGCCTTGTCTGCCTCGTACGCCTGCACAGTGTCCCGCGCAAGCTCGAGCAGCTCCGCACGATTGTGTCACTGATCGTAGGCGACAGAGTAACCGGTGTATCGTCGGGCGTGATAGAGTAGGGACCGACATATTTTGGGATGAATTTGCCGGAGAGGGAATCGGAAGAACGAAGGAAGGAGGCCGAGATGTACGCTTTGTCGCCAACCTTGAAGACGCCGTCGTCGGGCCGCCGGTGCTTGTTCTCTTGCGAGACCATGCGAACGCGAGAGGCGAGGATGGCGTTGGTGGCGCAAAACGTGTTGATGTGTGCTTGTCCCCGAAAGAGTCGGCCAGAGGGAGAGAACCGGGCAAGGCGAAGAGGCAGGGCAGCGGTGTGGGGTTGAAGCCGTGGACCACCGCGAAAGGCAATAGACCTGTGGCAGAGGAGGTGGCAGAGTTCATCGCAAACTTGCACGCAGGGAGAGCCTTGCACCAGGAGTCTGGCGCATCTTCACACAGCGTTCTCAGAATCTGGCCGACCGTTTTGTTGGTCACGTCTGCACGCCCAGCCGGCTGAGGGTGCGCCGAGGCCGACATCTTGAGCTTGACCCCGAGCGCCGAGTAGAGCGAGCGCCAGAACGACGAGGTGAACTTGGGATCCCGGTCGCTGACGATGGACGAGAGCAAGCCAAAGCCGAAAACGACGTGCTGGAAGAACCGTGTGGCAATGTCGGACGCGGAGGCAGTGGAGGGGAGAGGGATGAGGACAACCATCTTGGACACGTAGTCTGTGACGGTGAGGATCGAGTCGACCCCCTTGCCCGCGTGCTTGACCGGTGGGAGCGAGACGATGAAATCCATTCCCACCATGACCATGGCATTGATGGCGTCTCGAGGGCAGGGGCGAGGCCGAGAGGCGCCTGGGTGGACAACTTCGCGCGTCCACATGCCTCGCAGCCGCGCACAGAGTCCTCCACGTCCCGGACAACTGAGGCCCACCAGAACGAGCGACGTGTCCATTCAAGCGTTTTGCGAACGCCCAAGTGCCCAGCCGTCCGGTGAGCGAGATCGACGATGAGCTCAACGAAGGTGGGAGGGGAAGGAGGAGGGAGGTCGGCGTCGATGGGAGGGGAGGAAGCGCGCGCAGCCGGTGGCACCGTGCCCGAGGAGACGGCGAGACGCCAGCGGCCTCGCTCGCGGTGAAGGAGGAGCCAGTCAACGACGGCGAAAGAGGGGAAGGAGGAAGGGGAGTCGGGGACCTTGCGGGCGAGCGCATCTGATGCCGCCGCGGCGACCAGAGCGGAGCGAAACTGTGCAGGGAAAGACGTCAGCCATGCCTTGACCTCGAGCGGAGCAGAGGAGGGGAAATTAGCAGCGTCTACGCCCTCTAAGCCGCCCAAAGCAGCGATGAGTCTCGCCAGAACCATCGTGCCAGTGCCGGCTGGCTCCGTTGGGAAAGCCGCGTCATCGTCGCCTGCAGGAGAGGGCTCAACAGCGTCAGGCAGTTTGACTGCCTCGGACTCGATGAGCTCCGCAAGGTGAGACTAGGAACCGCCAACTCATTCTTTTTGCCAGGCAACAAGCGCCACTTGAAGTTGTACTCGGACAGCGTTTCCCACAAACGCGCCAGTGATAACGCGTCTGCTTGGGAGGCTGCGTCCAGTAGGTTTTCAACGGCTCGTGGTTGCAGACCACCGTGAAAGGAAACCCAATCAGGTGCTTGTGCACCTTCTTGCACCCAACGAGGACGCCTAAGAGCTCTTGGTCTGTCGTTGAATAGTTGTGCTGTGCACAGTTGTACTTAGAGGAGAAGAAGTGGACAGGGGTCAAGTGGTGGCAGCGCGACGGGTACCATCTCTTTGAGCGTTTGGAACGCGACTTCGCATGCGGGCGACCAGGGCCAATCCACCTTGCCTGTCAACCGCGTCAACGGAGCCGCAATTTCGTTCACCCGGGGCACATGATCCCTCATCCAGCCAATCGTGCCCGAGGAACGCAAGATGTCCTTTGGACAGCGAGGCCGCGGCCACTTCTTGATAGCCTCCCACTTCTTCTCGACCACTGAGAGACCCTCGTTGCTGATGAGTACGCCAAGAGCTTCCAGCCAAGAGGAGATGAACTCAGCTTTGGACCGGGAGAGGTACATCTTGAAGTGCCGGAGCGCATCAAAGACAATCTCGAGATAGCGGAGGTGAACACGACGAGTCTGCAAGTAGACAAACACGTCATCGTAGAACACATCAAGGAACCGTCCAATAGCCTTCTTGAACATCATCCAGCACACCCGATGCATCGTGTCCGGTGCGTTGCGGTCCCCCTGCTGCATGACTCGCGAGACAAAGGTCCTGCCTGGCGTGACGGAGCCAGACAAAGGACGGACTTAGCTTTGAGTCGCACCTGCTCGTACGCATTCTTGAAGTTGAGCTTCGAGCGGTACTGGTGCGAGGCGAGGCAATGGCTCACTTGGTTCATGTCACGGATGGAGGAGGTGAGAGGGACAGTGTTCTCGTTCCGCGGCTTGAGGTTAACGACGAAGCGGGCCTGTGAGCAGTCGTGTTTCGGAACTGCGAACATCAAGCAAGTGCAACGGGAACCAGAAACGGGACTCAACGAATTTGCGAAGGTGCGCCGTCCACTGGACGCGGTACCTGTCAGGCATGTGAATGGCATACGGCTTGACACGCTTCTACTTGTCGATGAGCTCGATATTTTGGTTGATGGGCCTGTAGGGGGGCACCCCTGGCAGCTCATTGACGAAGACGTCCATGTTCTGGAAGCGAGCCATTAGAGCGCCAAGCGCTACCGGCGCCTCCTGCTCCGCCAGAACACCTTTGGCTGGATCGTCCTCCTCGTCGTCGAGCAGCGGATTGTGTGGTTCGAACCCAACCCGCTCGGCCAGGGGGCCAAACTCGCCCTCACCGACGCCAGCGAGAACAGCGCAAACGAGAAACGAGTCGAGCTCGACATGGGTTTGTCCGTGAAGCCGAGGTCGATGAGGTCTTGGTGGGGCTGGGGAGCAAAGGAGCCGGATTCGAAGTTATAGACTGCGGAGGAGGGACCCAAGTCCGAGGAGATGAAGGCGAGGGCGGACATCTGCCTGTGACCGGAGTCAATCAGCGCAGTCGCCTCGAACCTGTCAAATGAAACAGGCATGGTGAGCGGCTTGTCAGCCATCTCGGGGGGGGGGGGGAATGCTAGAGGGCGACACTTGCGCCGCCGCTTGCCACCTGTCAACTTCTTCCCATTGCGAGCCGTCACATCAGTCAACTCATCATCCGCAGGAGGGGAGGGGAAGTCACTGCATTGCAAGTTCGGACTACGAGACTCCGACTGCTCCGACAGATCCATCCGGTCGTCCACGCCTGCCTCAGAAGCGACATTTCGAGAGAAGGGAGAGGGTGCCCGAAACTTCGGAGCGCAGTGTGGGCAATTAACTGCACTCCTCAGTCTCTTCCCTCGTGCAAAGAGAAAAGCACCTTGCTCGCAGCGGGCTGGCCGGAGGTCACGGATGCGGGGAGAAATCTTGCTGCCAAAGGGCAGTCTTAGGCACTCTCTTCTCCAGTGAACTCTCGCTCGCAGCGGGCCGCCGGAGGTCACGCATGCGGGGGAGGAAAGGGAGAGGAAGAGGAAGCGTCCGATTCAGACCTGTGCAAAGCGGCGATGACGACGACGTCGGGATCCTTGCGCGCCTTGGTGCAACTGCGTGAGTAGTGCGGGCCCAGTTCGCCACAGTTGTAGCACCACAACTTGTGCGGAGCGTTGGACCCCTTTGCGTCAAACCGCTTCGTCTTCTGGTCCATCGGGTTGTTCTTCTGCCACTCACGCGCCACTGCCAGCCAGTTTGCGGTCTTTTGCGACAAGGGCGGTGCCTGTTTCGCAGGAGAAGCGTCAGCTGAGCCGCCGCCCTTCTTCTGAGACAAAGAAGAGGGCGATGGCAACTTAGCGGAGTGGCTCGTCTTGTACGAGAAGTTGGCCAACGAGTCAGTGAGCGCGAACACGCTCACTGCCTCGCTGAAGGTCCCGACGTAGGAGTCTAGCGCCTGGCGAGACGTGAGCTGGACCTTGACGAAGTCACGCACCGACGGGTGCAAGCAGGCCATAAAGACGGTCTTGCGGTCTATGTCAGGCACATCTCGATCAAAACGAGCGTTGGCCAGCGCGTACACGGGAGATCCAAAGGCCCGTGCCGTCGCAGAACCCTGCCTTGCCGAGCAGAAAGCGTTGACCACCTTTTCCGCCGCCGCGTCGTCCCATCAGTGCAACTTGACCGCGTCGACAATGGCGCGGATGGAGGAGAATGGCGTGCGGGAATGGGCGACATCAAACCGCCGCTGTGGGGAGATCCCGTCACTAGCCTTCTCCGAAGAGAAGAGAGAGTGGACGACGTAGAAGAGGTCGGGGGTCGTTTCCGCACCAAAGTCCTTGTCCAGCCCAACGCCCAGCAAGCCCAGGTAGAGCGTCACTGAGAGTGCCCAACTCTCCAACTCTTGCCAATTGTATCTGGCCGACCACGGCTTCGGCTTGTCGACCTTGAGCCTGATGCGCTCGAGGCGAGGCGAGGGCGAGGGCGAAAGGAAGGGAGCTGGCGAGGGCGAGGGAGCCTGGAAGAGGGGGAGAGGGTGGTGTGCGGTTACCTTTCGGGTGTGGAGCTGGACGAGGCGGTCGAGGTCGTCTTTGGTTGACTTGATCTTGCGTACCAACACGGTGACGTCCCGCTCGTCTGCTGTGCCCTGCGGGTCCTGCTCTTTGTCCTTGGCCGCTGGCGACTGCGTATTCTCCCCAGCCATCTCCTCTGCCAGCCTTTTCTTCCGTTCCCTGAAAGAAGCAAGCACGGTCAGCATTTCGGACTCGGATTTCTCCAGAGGCCCCGCCTCAGCCTCCGTCCTCCTCATTGCTGAGCGTCCCGACTCTCGCGACCCGTGTTCGGACGCTCCCGCCCGTGGCGAAACGTTGGGAAGCCATCTTCACCGGGCGGAGCTGGCACGTCGCCACTGTGGGTTGGGGCCATGCGCGGTTGTTGCGAAAGTATTGTGTCGAGGTCGGAGAGTGTGTAGGTGGGCGCGCCGCGGGACCGGGGGTCGCGTTGTGGGAGGGGAGAGGTCGAGTTGGAAGACGAGGAGGAGGTGGGTCGGGGGCTTGAGTGAGCATTCGCGGCGAGGTCGGATCGCGAGGTTGACGATGCCGTAGACGCCTGTGTAGAAGGATTGGTGGAGGAAGGAGTGGGAGGGGAAGAGCTGAGTGCCTGAGTATCATAAAGTGCAAGACGCACCGTCCTCAGCGCAATGCGAGAACAGGCGGTTGGCAGGTTGGTGATGGGCGGGTCGCTACGAGCCGGTCAATGCTGATTCGTTCGTAGTTTCAGCAGGGGCGGAGAGCGGAGGGGAGCGCTAAGGAGAAGAGAGAGGAGAGGGGAGGCCACGAGCTAGATCCATCAACCAACCGCTGTCTCATCATTTCCACCACTCTGCGTTGACCATGTTCGTTCAACTGTTGTAGCGAGTTGAGCTGAAGGTGAGTCGAGCGAAAGAAAGCGAGGTTGAGGAGACCAGGAGAGTCGAGTCGAGGAGTGGGCGTAGCACTCCTCCCCTTTGATTGTGGTACGACAAGGGTTTTGGTAGCTTCCGCCTTGTTGACCCTAGTTTCCGCGCCCGCTTATCTGAGATGAGCGAACGGAAGCACCAGAGTCAGCGAGAGCGTCCGCCGTTGCCCGAATGTCTTGAGCCAATCTACAAAGAGAGGGGAGGGAGAGCGTACCGGTTCGAGTCCCAGTTGTTGACGAACACTGCGGGGATGTTGACCTCGCGGTTGACACCAATCGAGGTGATGGTCTTTGGAACTGCCAACGACGAAGCGGATACCACACTTGATGACAAGTGACGCGGGACGAGTCACGATGAGGTGGTCCAGTTGGCCGGAACGGAGAGGACGTAGCCCGGGGTTGGCCAGTCCATGCACTCCGGTGCTGTGCCATTGAGGTTGTGCCAGAGGCACTTGAAGCAGCCCTTGTTAACGCGGAGTCAATCCTTCTTGCAGTCTGTCAACTTGGACACACCAAAGTTGGACGACTGGTTGTTTGACAGTGACCTCGAGTTGCCAGAGTCCTTGTTGGAGATGCTGCGTGTGCTGGTTGAACTTGAAAAGATGCAGGAGGTTGAGTTGCCGGCTGAGGACGCCTTCTCTGCCAAGGACCTGTGCTGGGTCGCATTGCTGCTGGCCCAGCGGGTAGTCTTGGCCCACTCGTCCCTAGCCACCCGATTGAATCTGTCATAGTCAATGGCCCGCTTGGCAACAGTCGTGGTCAACAGCGTAAACCTAACCCTAACCCTCCAGTGAACACCACAGGGCCAGTTGTCCCAGTGTTTAGCCCTCGAGTCCATCAAGGCCCAGTATCTCCTGGCCCGCCGTTTGACTCTCAGCGGAGGCGCACAGGTCTCTTTCTCACTCACGCCTGCCGCCCCTCCCTTGCTCTCCAGCGCTTCACCCCCCTCCGCTGGAGAGCAGTGGTCAACAGAAGTTGCCTTTGTAGGCAACAACACTCGTCCAAGCTGAGGGAAGAGGAACAGTGTTGATTGCTGGTTATCCAGTCAGCTAGAGCAATCTATGGTAGCTACGGAATGCACATGCCTGGTTCTCCAATCAGCTAGGGCAATGGAGAACCAAGAGAGAGGGGACCGGCAAACTCTGCCGCTTGCACCATGCTTCTGCTGTGCTGTCTCATCTCTGTTGTGAGGCCATGTGCCTTACAGCACAGTCTTTGAGCGGGGTTGCGCGACTGGCATCGAGCGATAGGACAGTTTGAAGAGCTGGTATTCCTGATCCTCTGAGCTACGGAACAGACAACAGTGAGTCAAGCTTTGTGTTCCGAGCGAAGGGAGGTGTAGCCTAAGGACAAGTGAGAGAACAAAGCAATGTTGAGTGATGGATCTACTGATGAGGCTGGACAGGGGATACAAGCCAAGGCAAATGGATGGTAGAAGAGGGTCTGGAAAGAGAACAATTGAGTGACGAGTGTACAAGGAGCGAGGGCTGGTGAAGTGGAGTGGGGAACCGGGGACGCAACCATTCAAGAGAAGGGAAGCACATTCTGCAATACTGAACCAAACAGGCTGACTTGGCTTTCCACTCACAGCAGTAGTAACTGTCTAGGGGCCCTCAAGGCTCTACTTTCAGAGGGATGGAAGCAAGTCTGAGCACAAAGGTCTGCTTTTCACAATCCTGCCCCCTCCTCTCCCTGAAAGTGCTTGTGGTTGCAGCTGCTACCAGCTAGTGAGCACACCCAGGCTCAAATAAGGTATCTGTAGTGTGGATCAGGTGCAAAGGATTGGGATGCTGAGGTGTGCGCATCTCTCTTGCTGTTAGGGAGAACACAGAATTTGCACCTACCAGGCAGTTGGCATGGGGCCCTTCATTCCACAAGCACTCCGTGATTACCCATGCACTGTGCTGCAGGTGACCTGCAGTCCAGCATATATCACTGTGTCTGCAGAGCCTAGAATCACAGACATAGCCAGGCCAGGGCCCTCAGTGCTGCAAGCACTTGGGGCACTACATTGCTCTGGGTAGATTGAAGAAGGCAAGCCTCCTCCATCCCTCTCCTGACTCCCCATTCTCCCCTTCAGACCCAGATGTAGGTCCCACTTTGCTCACTGCACAGGCTTATGGCATGCAGTGCACAAGGTGTCTATCATTGCTCCAGCATCTCACTCACAGTGTGGATTTGCATCTGCACCTGTGCCTGCGCTGCCTGTCCTTTTCAACTCCCAAGTCGCAGGTGGCCATTGGTGTGCTTACCTGAGATTGTAATGTGTCATGCAGATGTCACAGCTGTACATGCTGGTGGCAGTAGGACAGCTCTGGAATCCTGTGTCGAGCTCATCTTGCAGGGCAAGCGCAGTGTGCGGAAGCTGGATAAGAAACCACGGGCAGCTGACATAGTGCGTGAAAGGTGTCAATGCCAGCGCCTCACTTAAAGGGCAGAAGAGGAACCGCGTGTGGTTGCTGGATCTTCCTACCAGCGAGAGTGTGAAGGGTACAGGATACACCAAGCACACCTGGTTCTGCCTATCAGCAAGAGTGTGAAGAGGAAGACTGGAAGAACAAGAGGGGTGTGTGTGTGAAAGCTGGCTCACGTCCAACAACTCCTCGATCCCTCCTGACACCACTTCCCCACTGTTAACCACTCGATGCCGTCTGCACCACCAACGTCTGCCAGCTCGACGAGAGGGTTAGAGTAAGCAAAAATAATCCAGTTGTCAAGCAGGTGCCTCGATGGTGTAGTTGGCTATCACGTGGGTCTCATAGTATAAGCCCCCACTGGCTTTCAACCAGCTGGACGGCTCAGCAACGTGAGGGCGCTTCGCGCTTGCAATCCCGAGGTCGAGAGTTCGATCCTCTCTCGGGGCACTACTTTTTGCCCGCATCTCCAAACTTCACTCCCAACCCGCCCACCAGTTCTGCTGCCTTTTTCCTTGAAACACTGGCGGCAACTAAGGATGGCGAATTTGGACGGAGCAGTAGCATAGGCGCATATTTCCGGAGGCACCCGGAGAGGGCAATGATACATCAACAATTTAAACTCTTGAAGGCAAAGAAAGCATCTCTATGTACTTTTGCAAGTGGACAAAGCAGAGATCTACCAAGCTAAGCCTTTTCCCTCCTAGCAGTGACAGCCTGCGCAAGCAACGCGAAGTCAGCAACACTTCAAGAAGTACGAGAGAGAGGAAAGATCGCACATCGTTGAGGTCGCGAAGCATCTGCTTGGTGGTCTCCCAATCAACGCACGCATCCGTGATACTGACGCCGCGCTTCAAGCCCTGACGACCGTTCGGTGCCTTCTGCGCACCCTCACTCAAGTTCGACTCGACCATGATGCCGCAAATGCCCTTCTCGCCCGCACGCATCTGCTCGCAGACGTCGGCGATGACCTGCGGATGAAGGGCTAGTGTCAGTCACGCCGGAATCGCGAGGAAGAGCGAGAAAGAACGCACCCTCGGCTGGTTGCGGTGGTCCTTCTGGGAGTTGGCGTGCTGCAGAGCGAAGGGCGGCGATCAGTAGGCGAGCAGGCGTACCGAAGGAAGCGATCACGCACCGAAGCATCAACCATGACAGCAGGGAGGAACGGCAACTCGGGCTTGGAGATCTTGCGGACCTGCTCGACGGCGCTCTTGACGCTTGCCGAGTCGTAGTTGGTGCCGCGCGAGCCGCCGCGGAGAATGACGTGTACGTCGCGGTTGCCTGGAGAGCCGGCATCGAAGGAGGATGAGCGAGAAACCAGAGTCGAGGGGAGGATGGTCAAGACGCACCGGCAGTACGGACGATGGCGGCGAGACCCGACTCAGTGACACCGAGGAACGAGTGAGGGTGAGCGGCGGAAAGCATGGCGTCGACGGCGACTCCGAGCGAGCCGTCGGTGCCGTTCTTAAAGCCTGAGAGGCAGAGAGGCAGGTCAGCTTTGGGTCTATACGCCATCAGCAGGCCTCTGAGACGGACCGATGGGGAACGAGGCGCCGGAGGCGAGCTCGCGGTGAAGTTGCGACTCTGCGAAGCGAAAGAATGGTCAGCAAATCCGGGAAAGAGCGGCAACGAGACAAAACGGAACGCACCAGTCGTGCGAGCGCCGATGGCGCCCCAGGAGATAATGTCGGCGAGGTACTGCAGCGCGCAGAGAATGTCAGCGACGGGTCAAAAAGCGCGAAACGGATCGCGAGACGACGCACCTGAGGCGAGATGGTGTCGAGAAGCTCGCAAGCGACGGGAACGCCGCTGGCAGTGAGCTCGGCGAGAAGTGTGCGAGCTATCCGAAGACCCTGGTTAATCTGGTACGTGCCGTTGATCTCCGGGTCATTGATGAGGCCCTTCCAGCCGACGGTGGTACGGGGCTTGCGGAAACGACGAAGGCGAAGGTCAGCTCCGACACCTAGGCAGATGGATCGCTCGCGACGCACCTTCTCAAAGTAGGCACGCATCAAGACGACGAGGTTGGGCAAGCTCTCGGCCTCCTTCTTGAGGAGCGCAGCGTACTCTTTGGCCTCCTCGACATCGTGGATTGAGCAAGGGCCGACCACGACGACGAGCTTGTCGATCTCACCGCGGAGGACGGCAGCGACCTGTGCGCGGGACTTGGCGATGGTGCGCTTCGAGGCGTCAGAGAGCGGGACTTCGGACTTGAGGAGGGCAGGCTGGATGAGGGGCTCGATCTGTCGGCGTGCTCGCGTTTAGCACTATCTTACGGCTCCCCAGCCTTTCACATGTGCACGCTCCGGCCCGTACTGGAAGGATGAACGCACCGCAGAGATGCGGATGTTATCGCCGTAGTCCTCGTACTGGTAGCTGATGTCGCTGAGAACGCTCTGGGTCTCCATGTCTGCTTGGCCGTCGAGGAGGAGGTCGGAGAGCGCGGAGAGGGTCGTCTGCAAGTCTTGCATGGTGGGCGGGATGTGGTCGGGGCAGAGGGCAGATCCGACGAGAGCGGGGGTCGGGCGTAAGTGGGTGGTACGGCGCAAGAGTCAGCTCTGGTCCCCTGCAAACGCGCCCTGAGCGCTCGACAGGAGCCTGTGGCTCCACTGCAAGCCCTCCGGTTCCTCTCACACGATGCCGTCTGCGCTGCTGGTCGACCGGGATCCGGAGAGCGAGCGCAGGAGAGAAAGGGCGAAGGAGAGGGCGCGGGAACGTACGGGCGCTGTGGTGGGTCTAGAAAGTGTCTAGGGGGCCTCTCGGCTGTTCGCAGGGGAGCAGGAGAGCGTAAGAGCGTAAGAGCGCGCGATCAAGTCAAGGCGCGCGAGCGATTTGTGAAAGGCGCTGAAAAGCACGCGTCTCTCCGGGAGTGTTGCGAGTGGCTGGACGCTTCCTACGAGACTATAACAAGTCCCGTAGCGCCCACCTGCGTGCGCCTGGCGGTGCGTCTGGCGGTGCGTGTCGCGGGTCGACACCGCCGCTCGCTCGCTGACGAGTCGCTCAACGCGCGCTCACTTGAAACCAGCGCACGCTCGCTTCTCGCTTCGTACTCGCTCCCGCCTGACTGGCTGCTCATTGTCACGGGCACACGACCATGGCACCCTTCGCCATCTCGCTCAAGCACGCGGGCAAGACGTACGACCTTGAGGACTTCGACCCGTCCAACCCCGCCACCGTCTTCAAGGACCAGGTCTACCAGCTCACGGGCGTGCCTACCGACAAGCTCAAGATCCCCGTCAAGGGTGGCATGCTCAAGGACGATGCTGACCTCGGCAAGCTGGGCTTCAAGCCGGTTCGTCCAACTCCCGCTCATACGCAAAGGCCTGCTGTGTACTGACGCCCTTCTTCGCACGCCTGCAGGGTCAGACGGTCATGGTGGGCCCGCTCTGTAGTGCGAATGCCGTTGAATCGTGCTGACGATCGCGCACACAGGTCATCGGTCCCGCAGGACCTATACCTCAGGCGCCGAGCAAGCCCATCGTTTTCATGGAAGACATGACAGACGTCGAGCTGGCTCAGTCGGTGCGTTGGCGAAAGTACAGGTGAAGCGGAACGGCATGCTGACCGGGTCTCGTCCTCCTCGTGCAGGCCAAGTACCCTGTCGGCCTCCAGAACCTGGGTAAGCTTCGTTATCATGGTCATTCGAATCTGCCAGTGCGCAGCTGACATGGTCTCCACTTCGCAGGCAACACCTGCTACATGAACTCGACGGTCCAGGTCCTGCGAGCGATTCCCGAGCTGCAGACGGCCCTCAACGGGTGCGCCGTCTGCTTCAAAGTCTTTGGAGCTACCAGCTGACAGATTCGCAACTGCAGATCCCAGCTCGGCGCTGGCCAGCCCGACGCTCAGCTCACCCGCTCGCTTCGCGACCTCTACCAGTCGATGGGCCGCACGACCGAAGGTTTCCCTCCTCTCGCATTCCTGAGCGTGCGTGGCGTACATTTGAGGTACTGCGCGACAAGTAGCTAACCCACTGCCGTCCCGTAACAGATGCTCCGCCAGTTCGCCCCTCAATTCGCCGAGCAG
Organism: Rhodotorula sp. S30-09; assembly: GCA_023628235.1. Classification (NCBI taxonomy): domain Eukaryota; kingdom Fungi; phylum Basidiomycota; class Microbotryomycetes; order Sporidiobolales; family Sporidiobolaceae; genus Rhodotorula; species Rhodotorula sp. S30-09. The sequence goes on from JAMALD010000016.1 coordinate 355,046, forward strand.
TCTCGCCAACACGGTGGCTACGCGCAACAAGACGCGCAGGAGGCATGGGGCGCGATTGTGCAGGCAGCGCGCATGAGTTCGGTCACGACGGAGGGCGGCAACTTTGTCGAGCGTATGATGACGGGCGAGTTTCAGAAGACGTGCGTTTGTATCGCCTCTCGAGGGTTCGGTGCGTGGCTGATGGATGTTTCGACAGGTTGAACAGCGCGGAAGCACCGGAGGAGGAGCCGACCGTCTCGAAGGAGCAGTTCCTCGAGGTCAAGTGCAACATCTCGGGCACGACCAACTACATGATGCAGGGCATCTCGGAGGTACGCCCCGAGCTCTTGCTGTGCCCGAGCACTCGCTGACCTCGTTCGAATGCCACAGTCGATGGAGCAGGACATCGAGAAGAACAGCCCGTCCCTCGGTCGCCAAGCCGTCTACCACGAGACGACCCGCATCTCTCGCCTTCCGTCGTACCTCACCGTTCACATGGTCCGCTTCTACTGGCGCCGCGACATAAACAAGAAGACCAAGATCATGCGCAAGGTCAAGTTCCCGTTCGATCTCGACGTCACCGAGCTCCTGACGGACGAGCTCAAGCGCAAGATCCTGCCCGTCAACGAGAAGCTAAAGGACTTTGACAAGGACCGACGGGAGCGCGCGAAGGTTCGCCGGAAGATGCGGAAGCAGGCGGAGCAGCACGACGCGGCAGCCAAGTCCGGCGAGACGGCAGCGGCAGCTCCGGCACAGGCGAACCCGAGCGACGACCCGCCCGAGCAGATGCTCGTGGACGCGCCGGTGAACACGGCGGGCGAGTTGCCGGACGAGGAGACGAAGCGGCAGGAGGAGCTCGCGACACTCATGTCGCTCGTTCACCCGGATCTCGAGGCGGACAAGGGCGCGAATGTCAGCGGGCTGTACGAGTTGGCGGGTATCGTGACGCACAAGGGCGCGAGCGCGGACGGCGGTCACTACGTCGGTTGGTGCGCGGCGGACCCGAACGAGGGCAAGGAGGACGGGGAGGCGTACGATTTCGACCCGGACAAGCAGGAGTGGTACAAGTTTGACGACGACAAGGTCTCGCTCGTCTCGAAGGACAAGATTCTCGCGCTCGAGGGCGGAGGTGCGTTCCAGATCTCGCTTTGTCGCTCTACGCATCATCCCGTCGGTGCTGACGCTGTTCCGTGCAGGCGAGGACCATTCGGCGTATATCCTCCTCTACAGGAGCAAGTCCCTCGCATGAGCATCGGTAGAACTTGCAATCTCTGCAAAAGCAACGCATAACCAGCCTCTCTTGCACTAACGACTCTGTGAGATCCCGAGAACGTATCCTTACAGCCTGAGTGTCTATGGTTCCACCTCGTCTACCTTCTTCTCGCTCGTGGAGGAAGCCGCGTCGTGAGATCCGACCTCGACAACAAGCTCGTCGTCCGTGTCTGCGCAAAAGCGAGGTGTCAGTCGTTTTAGGTGACAGGCACGCTTTCGGAAGCTCGTCGTACGGTCTTTGAGGCGGAAGAGGAGCACCGGGATGCAGAAGACGAGTCCAGCGACGCAGACGGCCCATGTCGCCGCCAACTCGCTCATGTACGCCGTCTCTGCCGAGTCCATCGCAAATGCGCCTGCCGCGCCAGCTGACTGGATGGCCTTGTAGACGCCAACGAGACGAGCGAGCGAAGCGGGCTGGTTGAAGATAGCGCCCATCAGCCAGTCTGCGAAGGTCAAGATCAGCTCGGTGTTTCCGCGTGACGGCAAGCCTCACGACTCACAGGCGTAATTCTGCGTGATGGCATCGAGGACGCCCATGAAAACGTAGAGGGCGGCTCGGCCACCATAGCCCCCGTCGCGCAGGTCGATGCGAGGGACAGAGGCGCCGTCTGGCGTGCGGTAGTAGTCCCTGTCGAAGTGGGTCGTCAGCACAACATTCAAGCAAGAAGGGAACGGTCCGCGTACTTCTGATAGTGATAGCCCGATCCCCAAACCGCGCAATGGAAGGCGAGCAAGACCACAAGCGCGACCCACGCGCGCGACTTCCGGCGGAACCGCTTCAGGTCGATCAGGATGCCGAAGATGCCGGCGCCGACCATCTGGCATGACCAGAAGAGGAACGAGTTGAGCGAGCGAGTGCGGAGGGTGAAGAGCGCGCCATTGAAGCTGTTCTGCTGCCAGGTGTAGCCGAAGCTGGAGAGCGGTCCTCGTCAGCCGTCGGCCCGAGAGCCATTAGAGAGGAACGACGCACTTGGAAGAGAAGAAGAGCGGGAGGAGGAAGACGAGGATGACCTCCTTGCGCATCAACTGCCACATCCCCACAACCTCCTTCTTCCAGGCTGGCGGGTCCTTGGCTCGTCAACAATCGAGCCGACAAGCATGCTGACATACAGACACGCACTTGGGTGAATAGGGGGGATGACTCGCGTGCCGTCCGACCGCACTATCGTCGCTGGGTTGACCTGCGGGAGCTGTGTGAGCCGAAGACCGCGGCGCCTGACGTGGAATGAGCGCACCAGCAAGAGTGGCAGGAATGAGCCGCAAGCAGCAATGACGAGAAAGACGATATACACTGAATTGCCGACCGTGTTGCTCGTTGACTTCCAGGTCAACCCGACCTCAATAGCCGAGCCGAGGGATCCTCCGAGATTGAAAACTGTGGACTTCCCCGTCAGCATGAGTGCAACGTTCACAGTGGGCCGTGAGCCGACGCACCAATCCAGAAGAGAGCGATCAGGCGACCCTTCGTCTGCTCAGTCCCGTAAGCGAGCATGAGCGATCCCTGTGCCGTCCACAGCAGACCGGCACACACGCCGAGAAGTGCCCCAGCTGCGACAACGAAGCCGCTATTTCCGTTGATGTTGTACGAAAGGAGGGAGCCCATGTACACTGTAAGCGGGAGCGTCAGCAGCCGCGCGAGGGTCTGCGAAGAGACGGGACGCACAAGCGTAGCCCGAAGCTCCGATGGAAAATGCGAGTCGTGCGCCAATACGGTTGATAATGCTGCCGGAAGCGAAGCCTACGACGGCGAAGCAGGCGTACAGAGCTGAAAGACGCAAGTGAACGTCAGCAGCCGTTGCTTCGACAACTGACGAGCTCTGCGACACACCGACGTTCGCATCATTCGCAGTCTTCGGGTTGACCTGTCCGCCACCGCCTGCGAGGAACAGGGAGCGCGAGGGTTAGCCTGTCAACAACCCATTTCCCCCCAGCACGACATTCCGCGTCGCTGTGGAATCGCCGCACTCACCAACGCCCGAGTTCGCGTTGAAGATGCCCGGAGTACAGAAGCAGATCGCGGAAATGAGGAAGACCTGGACGACGGGCGAGGCGTACAGGCGCTGCAAGCGGGAGCGGCGAGGCAGCGGCGGCTGTTCCTCTGCAAATCTGGCCGCGTCGAGGTCGTTCATGGTTGATTAGCAGACAGAACTTGTCTTGCAGCAGGCAGACTCGCGCAGAGTCGCGCATAAGCAGACGCGCGAGGGAGCCATATCGGAGACGAGAGGACTCGGGTTGTGGGGAGGAGGAGGGACGCTAGCGCAGTCGACCGCGCGGTCGTGTGAGCATGCAAACTGGGCGCATTTCGGGTGTATCCACCCCTGCCGCGCTGCGCCCCAAGCAGAGTCGATGTTCTGGCGGAGGGAGACCGAAGACCAGCTCGCCTGCTCCCGAGGAGCGACCTTGCGCTCGTCAACACCGCTCAACTCGCTCGAGGCCTTCGTTTGCGTCATAGCAGCGCTCAGATAGGACGCAGACGCTTGAGCGCCCGTTGACGGACCCTGCGACGCCGTCCACCTCGCCTCTCACCTCTCGCCCAACTTCATCAGCCGACAAGTGATTGGGCTTCTACAGCGATAGGGACAAGACTTGAGTCGACACTGATGGTGAGTAGACAGCGCCATATGCCAGCTGAGGAAATAGCTCGTCGCGGCAGATGTAGCGGGACATGCGCAGGGCAAGGGAGAGGAACGGCGTCTAACCTGTCTCTCCCTCGCTCGCAGATATGCCTTCGGCGCGACTCCCCGAGTGGTTCTTGTGCGTCGATGCTGGCGGGACGGCGGTCAAATGCGTCATCCGGTCGTCCACGGGCTTGACCAGCTCAACCCTGGGCGGACCTTGCAACGTGTGAGTTGTCCAAGGGCCTTTCCTGATCCAGGAGCTGACTCTTATGCATGACAGGAAGAGCGTAGGGCCTCGCCAAGCAATGCGGACGATTCTGCGCGCGACCCAGGACGCCCTCTCCCAACTTCCGCTGCTCGACTTCCCTTTCAACCCCGATTCAACCGACGACCCTCCGCCTCTACCCGCTCGCTTTTTCAGTCGAGTATGGCTGGGGCTGGCCGGAGTTCTATATCCGCGCGATGTGGCCGACTTTGCGCCTCTGGCTCGCGAGGCTTTCGGGTTCGAGGAAGGCGAAGACGCGCTCAAAATCACGAACGGTGAATTCTCCCGTCCTTCGCTCTCGATGAGGACGATGCTGACACCCGTCCATAGATGGTCACATGCTCGCCGCGCCTTGCTTGACCATGCCGCACCTCGACTCAACTATCGCGACGGTTGCCGGCACGGGCAGTTGCAACCTCGGCAAGTTGCCCTCCTCACCACATACACAAATGCTGTGTGCTGACGTATGCTTGAGCAGCCTTCCGAAGACATGGCTCGGAGCTGGACTTCATCGGTCAAAGCGGAGGCTGGGGTTTCTTGTGCGCTCGCTTCTTATCCTCCTGATGCTTGATGCTGAGCGCTTCGCACCATGCAGACTTGGCGACGAAGGCTCTGCGTTCGCCGTCTCGCGGATAGCCATTACTCGCCTTCTGAGCGACTATGATTCCCGGACAACCGCTGCCCTCCGCGACCCACACGCCTCACTGTCTCCAGCGCTCCCTCTCTTTCTCGACCTCCTGCACCACTTTGACGTGCCCGACGCCGCTACCCTGATCGACAAGACCTATCGCGACCCCTCGAACGGAGTAGGCGGATTCCTCGCCGTCGAGTCGAATCGCAAACTCTGGATCGCCAGCGGTGCGCGAGTCGTCTTCCGATACGCCTTCGAGGAGACCGGTACAAACGATGCAGCAAGTCGCGAGATGGCAGTCGCGGTCGTTCGAGAAGCGGTCGCCCCGCTTGTTGACTCGATACTGCAGCTGCTCGGGGACAAGAGCGTCGTCAATCCGAGTAGAGCGTTGTTGTCACTCGGAGGCGGGATGTGGAAGGCGGACGGCTACCGGGATCTGCTGCTGCGCGGCTTGAAGGAGCGGGGCGTCGAGTTTGCGGAGGTCAAGTTTGTCGAAAGTGCGGCGGAGGAGGGTGCCAGAGCGCTATGCGCCCAAGCCGAGCAGAGTCGCTAAGACAGACACTACATCGCGACATGTTCCTTCCGCATAAAGTGCTCCTAAAGGCCAGTGGTCGATCGCGTTTCGGGTGGAGAAATCGCGAGTGTGCATGGCAGAGGTAGGGAACAATCACAGGCGCGACGTGTAATCAAATCAATCATCGTCATTCGCCGCCGCACCTTCAACCGCAAGGTCGGCCGCGACAGCTGCCTCCGCACCGGCTTCCTCGCTCGGCTTGATATCCTCCAACGTGACGTGCGTAACCTTGTACGCGCTCCCGCTTGCCTGCGTTGCATTCGGCGTCCTGCCGCTGGCTGGAAAGAGCGACTCGACAGGATAGACGACAATGCCCTCAGGCAAGTCGTGGGAGGGCGACGAGAGATCCTTGAGCTGGTCCAGGTCGGCCTTCAGCAGTTTCCAGATCTTGATCTTGTCAACAAGCTGCACAGAACATCAGAGATTAGCGTGCCGAAGGGACTCAAGAAGCGCGAATCCGCACCTGATACTCGACGACCCGAGCAGACGTCGAGGGCAGACACCAGATGAACGTCTTCGGCCGAGCCTCCTCCGTTCTTTGATCTTCTGGGTTGATATCGGGCGGGTAAGAGATTGCCGCAGCCTGTAAGCCGATCTTGACCTTCGGCATAGCCTTGCGCCGGGTTTTGCTGGGACTGTAGGATGGGTTTGAGGCGGAAGTCGATGCTTCAGGCTTGGAGAAGTTGTGCAGGTAGCGCATGACGACTTCGCAGATCTTCATGCCGACGAAAGCAAGGATTCTGTACGAAGGCGGCGTCAGCAAGTTCGTTGTGACGAAGAGAGCGGCTGCAGACGAACCTCGGCTTGCACTGTACGACCTTTTGCAGTAAGAACGGCACGCGCTCCTTCATCTCGTCGTTGGAGATCTCGCTCATCTGCGACAGCGATGATGAGCAACTTGTGCACACGCGAGCTGGAGAGAGGATCGCGCACCTCTGCTGACGGCCTCTGCACCAGGTTCGTCGAGCCGATGCCGTAATTCGGAAGCAACGGACCTTCCGAAGGGTGCAGGCGACGATCAGTCAGGCCGGACTCGCTGAGGCAGCTCCAGAAGTGATTCGTCGGGTTCGCATCTGCCGAAAGGTTCGAATGGAACGGCCCACATTCAGTTTTCTGCGCAAAGAGGGCGCATAAGGGATGGGAGACTCACAGTGGAAGCCAGACTGTGCACTCTTGACGCCGGGATTGATGCCGCATAGCAAGAGATCCAGCCCGTCCTTCAAGTAATCCGGTAAGGGGTTGTCCCCAAGATCCGCGTACTGCGAGGGGTCTGCGTATGGCCTCGCCGGCTTCTTCTTTTTCTTGCGCGGCGATGGACCGTCTACCGAAGCCGCATCGGCATCTTCGTCCTCGCGCTTGAAGTGCAGGCTCGTTCCATCCGGACGAGGAGGAGTTCCGGTCGACGGGCGGCGTGAGCGGGCGGGTGCTTTGCAACGGGAGTGTTTTGCTGCCTCCTGCACCGGCCCCTGCGTCAAGTCGATGGGGGCTGGTGGAGTCGGGTGTCGAGAAGTGGGGGAGACGAGGCGGAAGCGGTCGAGGTGAGCAGCGAAAGCGGGCGAGGGCGCAGCTGGCAAGTCAGAAGAGCTCTCTGCATCCTTTGCATTCATCCTGGCAGCATCTCGGCGAGAGTGAGAAGGTTGAAGAGGACAAACCCGCCTCATCAGGCTTCGTCTTTTGACATCGGGCGATCATGCGAACCTCAGCCATTGTGCGCCAAGCGACTGCGCCAGGATCGCGAGAATCCTACGACAAGGCCCTCCTATACGCGACAGATCTTGTCCGCCGCGCAGACCACGAGTCGATCTACGCCTCTTACTTCTACCCCTCGAGCGTCCGCCCGGCATACCTCGCCCTTCGTGCGCTCAACGTTGAGTTGGCGGGGCTTCCAGACCAGGTGTCGAACCAGCTCGTCGGGCGAATGCGGTTCCAGTGGTGGAAGGACGCCATCAAGGGTCTATACGAGGTGAGATCATCCCCTCGTACTCGGCTTGTACCGTTTTGCTGGACTGCCGCAGTCCAGAGCGTCAGAGAATGGCTGACTAAATTACCCTGACCTCCCGCAGGGCCGACCACCTCCTCACCCCATTCTCAACCTCCTCTCCCAGCTTCCTCAGCGACCTTTTCTCTCGTCCTATCACTTCCGCCGGCTGATCTCGACTCGCGAGGTCAATTTCATGAACCCGACATTCCACTCTCTCCAGGACATCGCCGACTACAGCGCCGGCACGCAAGCTTCGCTTCTCTACCTTCTCCTCCAGGCGACAGCGGCGGGTTCGGCACCTCCCGCTTCTCAGGGCTTTACGACTGGAGCTAGTCTTCGACATTCGACACCCTTCCAGCATACTGGCGCAGAGCACGAGCACGACACAGGAGCAGGCCAAAGCGGACAAGCACTGAAGGAAGCGGACGATTTGACGCTGGATCACGCGGCAAGTCACCTCGCCGTCGCCATTACCATCGCCACGCTTCTTCGCTCGATTCCTCATCATGCTGCAAAGCGAACGAATGTGATTCCGCTAGAAGTTGGTCAGTAGCCGTCTTCCTTTTTCTGTAGCCGCGCAGCAACTGACGCGGCTTGTTCCGTCAGCTGCCCGGCATAACCTGCGCGAAGAGGCGCTCTTCCGCTCAGGACCTGAGGCAGAGGGGCTGCAGGATGCCGTGGCGCAGCTAGCCGGAATCGCAGAGGCCGAGTTGCGGACAGCGAGGGAGTGCTTCGAGGGGACTAAGGGCGTGCCGGCACGCGCTGTGCCCGTCCTCCTGTCCGCCGTAAGTATAGGGAGCTTCGTATCGGCTTCCACAGTGCTGACGTTTGCCTTCAACATGGCCAGACTCCCGCGCGCTCCTACCTCGCTCGCCTTGCTTCGCCCAAAATCGATTACAACCCCTTCGATGCGTCGCTTCACAAGCGGTATTGGAAGCTGCCGTTCCAGGTATGGGGCGATGCGCGCAACAAGCGGTTCTGAGCAGGTCGCAATGCAGGACTTGCTCATATCCAGCTTCCAAAGGCGGGCCCTTTTTCAGCAACGAGAGCGAGAGGTACAGGAAGAGCTTGCAAGTTGCAGATAGGTCAATGCGAGGTAGTCAAAAAAGTATGCGGATAGCTGACGCGGGATGGTAATGCGAAGACGGGTGGACAAAGAGCAGTCAGGCCGCTAGGTTTTGGGAGATGGGAGGAAGATATGCTAGCTAGGACTCATTCGATCAAACCGGATTCCGCTCCTCCGCCACAGCCGAGCCACACGGCCACCGACGAGCGTCCGTCTCTACACCAGCCCTTTGTCCATGATCCGCGAAGGATGCGAGATGTACAACGACGACGAGCTTCTTGCGTGCGATAGATTTCGATGGCGGTAGGGATGCATGCTTAGGCGTCTTGGGATACCGGAGAGGACGATGAGACGGTCGACGAGCTTGATCGCCGACGCTCCTTCTGCCGCGCTCGTTTCTCTGCTTTCGGGCTCCGAGCGCGAGGCGAGCTCGGGATGGGCAGGACGCCGTCATTCTCGGCGTCGCTCAGTCGGACCGCCGCAATGCCGTCGACGAGGGGCGACACGGGCGAAGCCGTCCCAGGTGGGCCGACAGTCACAGCGACTGGCGCATCCGCTGGGTTACCGGCGTGCTCGGCAGCTGGCTGCGGCAGGGTGACCCACACGTTCCCTGCAGCCGTAACGGGCGAGGCGGGCCGAGGAGTCATCTCGTCGTCCAATGTCACGCGCGACATTTCGAGAAGAGGCGAAGACGGGCGACTGCGCAACGGACGGCTAGGTGAAGCCAAGTCGACAGCGGGGTCATGAGGAGCTTTGGCGGGCGTCGGCGGCTGAGTCGTGAGGATGGGAACTGACCGAGTGGCGTGGGGAGGGGTTTCCTCCGTCGACGCAGCCTTGTTCTGAGGTGCAGACGGAGCGGCAGACGGCGTCGACCTGAGGAAGGCAACCTCCCCCTCGTCCCGGTCCCGCCCGTCCAGCCCAGCCTTGCCCTCAGATGCCGCGATGGCAGGACTTCTCCGCAAGTCGTCGTCGAACTCGTCCTCCCAGTCGATGTCGTCCGTGTCCTCGGCTTTGGGCAGAGTCACCTCAATGGCGCCGAAGAGCAGAGTCTCGCGACCGTCCGGTCCCATGCGAACATGCGGAACGCTCCTGCCTCTCGATCGACCGGTCCGACCCTCGCTCAGCGTCTCGTCCGCCGACAGTCGTCGCTCCGGACCACGCTCCTCGACTCCTGTCGCATTCTCCTCGTCCGCAAACTCCGCCGCAGACTCGCCATCCTCGTCTTCGGCCGTACTGCTCAGGCTCTGCCGAGGCACACCCCGACTAGGACCACCGCCAGGTCCATGCGTCCTGTTCCCGACGCGCATTGGACCGCTGATGCCGTACGGCGTCGAACCCCATCCACCGGCACACGCCAAGTACGCTGCACTCCCTCCGCTGGCATGATAGTGCGCGTAAGACGGCAGGGGTAGGAGTTCTGGGAAGTTGCCGAACGTGAGGCTATTCGCGAGCGCGATCGCCTCGCGGTCTTCCTCGGGGAATATGGGCGCAGGAGGAGCGGGCGCGGCAGCACTGGCGGTGTTGCCGTTCACGCCAAGCGGATAGGCGGCGGCCGCTGGATTCGGGCTCGTGTAGGCAGAGGACGTGGTTGAGGTCGAGGTCGATGCGAGAGGATATGGGACGGGAGCCGAGGCGTAGGGGTTCGTGTAGGCGTGATGGGCGGTGTGCGGGTTTCGGGGGACGGAGGCGGCGAGGCGAGGGCCGACGTGAGCGTAACTGCCGTTGGCAGCAGCCGACGCCGCTAATGCGCCATACCTGTACTGGGACGACCTGCCGCCGTACGCCGGGTAGGGACTCGTTGGATGGCCTGCAAAGTAGGCGGACTGGGCGGCGAGTTCTGGACTTGAAGGCGCAGTGAGCGAGACCGATCCTCGTGCGTTCGTCGACGCGCCCGTGGCGGGGGGCGACGAGGCTATTGGACGTCCAGCATCGCTCATCGACGAGGACGGCGGATTCTGGAAGAACCGGTGCAGGTCGTAAGAGCCTCCTCCGCCCGCTCCGCTCACCGACGGTGTTCTCAGCTTCGCTCGCTCGGCACCAGCCGCCGATCCGTCCTTCAAACCGCCATCCCAAGACGCCCGCCTCTCGTGCCCGTCAAACGAGCTGGCGCCTGCTTCCGAAGGCGGCGGCGAACCAGCCACGGTCGGCGGCGTCGACATGTGCTGCGGTGCGAGGCGGCCGGTGTTGCTCCCGTAAGGGTAGACGAGCGGCTGGTGATGTGCGTGCGGATGTCGAAGAGCTGCGCCGGCCACGGCGTATATGCTGGTCGGGTGGGGGTACATGCCGGATGCGCCCGTTCCCGTCGATGGCTCGAACGCGTCTCCCAATACCAGATGAGGAGCGTCGTCGCCGTTCTCGCTCGCCGGACCTGCCGACACGACCACTTCTCCTCCGCTCGACTCGGAACTGATCGCCAATCCCGCGATTGCACGACCAAGCTGCGGCGGCTGCTGCCCCGCGTCTGCCGCCGTCCCATTGATCGCTGCTGCCCAGAGCGGGTGGTCCCTTGACATCGCCGCCTGCCCAAGCGGAGGCGGCTGGTGATGCAGGCCGGCGCTGTACAAAATGGGAGCCATCCGAGGCGAGGGTGCTGACCGTCTTCGCGGACTCTTCTGCTGTGGGTGCGAGCCGTAGTGCGGGGATTGGTGGTGCAGCGGAGCGTGCAGTCGGCCGTAGGGGTCGTCGGAAGGGTGGATGAGTAGATAGTCTTCTCGTTCTTCGCAGAGCGAGTTGATGACGGCGCCGATGCCTTCGAGTGATCGAGAAGGTGTCGTGAGGATGCGGAAGGCGCGCATGAACTCGCCGCGGATCTGTCAAAGGGAAGTGTCAGTTTCGAGGCGTCGGCTTTTTCCCCTCCGAGGCAAGACCCACCGTGTATAGCCCGTCTTTCGTCACTGTTCGCGCGACGTTGTAGTCTAGCTGGAAAGGGTCCTGCGAAGCCAGAGACAGTCAGTACGGCCATCACCCGCTAAACTCGACTCGACGGACGCACTTCTATGCAGAGCTTGTGCTGATCTCGCACCGTCCCCTCGGGGTCCGTTTCGATGTCGATATGCCAGCCCTTCGTCGTCTTCTGCATTATTCCCGCCTCACTCCGAATGCTGACTACCAAACCGGCGTAATTGAACTCCTTCGAGAAGTACCGGAAGAAGTCGATGAGGAGCTCGCCAACCGAGTCGCCATTGGTCGTCTGAAAGACGGAGGGAAGGGCGTCGACGTCGTCGAAGAAGGAGATGTCGTGGCCCTCGTAGGTGAGCTCGTCGAGATTGGCCGATTCGGGGGAAGGTAGTCGTTGCAGGTTTCTGCGGAAGCGAGGTGAGCGGATACGATACTCCTCAGCAAGGGGTGAACGCACGGAAGGATTGGCGGCTGCTTGACGTGCGCGAGGAAGTGGATGACGAGCAAGACGTAGCCGTACGAGCTGAGCGTGCCTCGGTACGGGTTGTTTATCTTCCGCCGCTTCGTCCAGACCTTGACTGTGGGTCACACACTTGTCAGCTTGGCGCGCGGTAAGCCCTCGGGCGCGAACGGTGGCGACTCACGGAAGAGCACCAGTGTCCGTAATCGCGCGTCCACCATCGCGTAAGTCAAGAGCAGCCGGGTGTTCTCCAGCGCCAGCCGGTTCTCAAACCCGATATCGCATGCCATCCCCGCCGGTACGCTCGCAGTTGGCGGCATTGTGAGCTTGATGATCGGTATTCGTGCGCGCGGGAGCGTCTTGACATAAAAGTTGGTCTCTGTTCGGGTCGGCGGGTTCAGCAGGCGCTCCTGGAGAGTCCTGGGGGCTGTACGCACCCTGCTCGATCAACCGGCCTAACAGCTCGACCAGCTCGGAGGGCGACCGCACCGGCGCATCCTTGGCGAGGAAGCAACACAGGTCCATATCTGCACCAAGCCCGGGTCAGTATGGCTGCACGATCTCTCAGGAAGTCTACGACGTACCCGAGTTCTTGAGCGCAAAGCCATTTGCCATCGACCTTGAAAGGGGGTGGGAAAGGTGTCGTGGTCAGCAGAACCTCTGCGCCCACTCCAGCGATTTCAGAACGCACCCAAACGGCAACAGCTTGGCTCCAGGCGAGACCTGGTCCGCCAGCTTCTCGAGATACTGCCGCGCCTGCTCCTTCGCATCGTACTCGTCCTGCTGAGGCACGACCGACGGGACGAAGGTCGACTGGAGGTAGTGGGTCAGCTCTGGGGCATGAGCATACACCCCAGACGTCGCTCCGTCCCGCCAGTGCGCCGAGCCGCCGCCGCTGCCACCGCTCACTCCCATCGCTGTCGCTTGTCCTCCGGCTCCTTGTCCCGCCTGATGGTGGCCGTGCGGGTGCGGAGTGAAGGTCGCACTGTTCGAAGGGACCGGTGAAGTCGACGTCGAGGCTACAGGCGGGCGCGAGGACGAGGGCGAGCGGGTGTTCGACGAGGGCGACGGGGGTCGAGTCGCGGGCGTGGGATGGAGCGAGGGCGACCGGGGCGGGCGAGAGGCAGACGACTGCCGTGAGCGTGAGCCCGCCATCCTTTCTTCAAGAGCCAGCGCAAGCTCGAGCGGCGAGACGAAAGCGTTGTGAGCGAGAGAAGTCGGCCCTCAGCCAGTGCGAGAGTGCCGAGTTCCGCAACGCTGTCCTCCCTCTTTCCTTCACGCTCACTCGTCCGGTGATAGAGTCAGATTGGCAGAGACGAGGAACGCGCTACAACATACGTCGCAAGTAGGCGACCATAAAGTCTCCTTGTCCTCGCTCCCTCCCAGGTCTGCCCTCGGCATACGCTCAGCTCGACCGTGACAGGTCGGCGAACGCGCTCTCGATGCAGTTCTTGATCTGCAGGATGAGGACGAGTCAGTCCGGAGTCAAGAAGCGGATTTGGCGGACGGAGCGCTAGACGCACCTCGCGATAGCTGACGATGAGGCAGCTCTGCTCGTCGCGCGACACCAGCATGATCTTCTCGTCCACGCCCGCATCGAGCTGCGTCGCATGAAGCGGAGGGAGACAGCAAAGAGGGTCAGCAATACCTCTAGCCGTCATGCTCATCGAACCGAACGCACCTTGTTGAGCGCGGTGAGGACATGGCTGAGGTCGGTGACGGGTCGACCTGTCTCGTCAACCTGATGGAAGACGTAGTCGCGGAAGAGCTTGATGAGGTATCGGTCGCCAGTCTCTGCCCACCGCGGGTCGTGGTCGAACCTGCCGGCAAGGATTGCTTCGTGAGCACGCTCCATGTTCGGTGCGCAGGCTGCCAGCGGCGAGCGTGTGGCGCTCCTGACCAGTCACGAGCGAGATGCACTCACTCTGGCCGCTCGTTGATGAAGCCAAACTTGGTGAGCAGGCGCACGAGCCTGCCGTTCTCGAGTTCGCGCATGAGCTCATGTTCGAGCGTGTCCTCGGCGCTGCACGTCCACGGTCAGGTCCATCTCCGTCAGTCGAGTTCAGACGGAGGACACGAGAGAGAGAGAGAGGGAGAGAGAGAGGGAGAGCGCGTGACACGCACACAAGACTCGAGTTGAGCTCATCCACCACCCTCGGTCCCATCATCGCCAACACCTCCTCGATCGTCTTCCTCGGTCCAGGCTTGCTCAAGAGGTACAAGACGACGTTCTTGAGGTCGGGCGAGTACACGTGCGAGATGTGGTCGACGCTCTTGGGGAGGTTGTGAACAGCCGAGGTGGACCCGCAGGCGTGGGCGATGATGAGCTTGCCGAACGAGAGGAGGTCGTCTTGCTGTGCGACATTGCGTCGGCGTCAATGTCAGCCAATCGCGCCGGGAGAGCATCGCCCGCAAAGCCCAGCTCGGGACGCACCTGATGCGCCGGGATGTTCTGCCCGCCATCCCAAGTCAAGCAATCCAACACGCCTCCGCCTCCAAGCCTGACGCGATTCTTGCCCGTGACCAGCACCCGATTGACATCGACAGTCCGCATCGCCAGCCCGCTATTATGGACACACTTGAGCGCAGATGCAAGCTGAACGACATAGCTCCACAAAACGCGTTCAGGAAGCGCAGTCGAATTGGCTCCTCCTGCGGGTGTCGAAGAAGGTGATGAGCCGGCTGGTCGGGCGAGCGCGCCGCCTGGACGGAAGGGAGAGGCGTGTGCGGCGTGAGGGCCGTGGTGGACGTGGTGTTGCGCCGGGTGGTGGTGGTGCGTTAGGGGCGTCGACCAAGGGTTCGGCGGGAGTGAGGCGAGGGGAGAGAGGTGCGCTTCGTAGAGCGTTTGCGAGCAGGGGTGGAAGTCATATACGAAGATGACGGCTGCGAGGGGGAAGTGTCAGCACGAGACGAGGCGGGCAAGACGGCCGAACGCACAGTGATCGCCGAACGCGCGAGTCGTGAACGCTTCTCGCACGCCGATGAGCCCAGGATGCCGCACGCGGGTCCACTTCTCGACCGCCGCAATCGCCGCCTCGTGCTGAAGCCGGAAGCCTGCAGGAAGAGATATCGCGTCAGCTTCGCGACTTCTAAACAAAGACACAGGAGTTCAGAGGGGCGAGCCGCTGCACCAAAGCGACGCCCGGGAGCCAAACGCACCCTCAATCCGCCTGAGCGCGTAACACCTCCCCTCTCCCTCCTTCCAAGCCTTGTACACCCAACCCCTGTACCCAACCCACCCCACTCCGCCTCCACCGCCCTCACTAGGCGGCCGATCAAGCGGTACCAAACCCGTGTACCCTCCCACCTCTTCAGGCAACTTGAGGTCAACCGAGGGGGTGGTCTGCGTCGCTTCAGATTTTTGGGTCAGGGAGATGTGTAGAGCGGGAGGGAGGAAGAAGGAGGTTGTTGGAGAGTGGGAACCGGTGCGGGAAGACAGGTTCGAGGAGAGATGGCGGGGGTTGGTAGAGGGGAGGGGGTGGTAGAGGTGATATTGGAGCTGCGAAGACCGACATCGGACTAGAGCATCAGCCGCTGCTTCGAACGGAACCAAACGCGAAGAAAAGAGTCCAGCCGAAGAGCAGAGCTCGATGCTGGACTCACAGGTTGCCGCTGGAAGCCCATCGCAGCGGGATGCATCGCGCCCATCCCATTGTGGAAATACGCCGCCTCTGCTGCTGCTGCAGCCGCCGCATGTCCCAACGCAGGCAACCCAGGTGGGCCACCGCTTGCGCCAGGCGGAGCTAGAGCGTGGGCAAAGTTGTACGGGTTCAGGGAGGCGGAGGGGTCCGTGCCGGGCATGGGTCGCGTGTAGTCCGGGGCGTTCTGCGGGCATTCCCAGCGTCAGTAGGGATTTTCAAGGGAATGAGTGGGGTGAACGCACAAGGTCCATCGCCTGTTGGTAGTACTCTGACAGGTCTTCCGTCGTCTGCTGGTTCGCCTCCGCCATCGCCTGCCCGTAGCTACTGTCCGCAACCGAGCCTGGCGCCGAAGGAGCTTGCTGTTCTCCACCAGGCGTAAAGAACGGCGCATCTTCCGACAAAGCGGGTCTGCGCATCGTGAGAAAGGGAGGAAAGTCAGTTGACTCCCACGCAGCGAGACGAGCGAGCGGACGTACGTGACTGCTCTCCGAGGAACAAACTCTGCCGCCTTTGCCGCCATCGTGCTCCCTCCAGGAGTCATCGTACCCGTCGCCCTCGAACCAGCATCGTTCCCTCCTGCCGCCGAGCTGCTCCCGCCCGGTACGAACTCGGCCGCGGACGCCGCTGCAACCGAGAGAGGCGTAGACGATGCTGCACTGCGGGCGGCGTCCATACAAAGATCAGTCTCGTGCGAGAGGGACGTCTGTCGCGAAGTGACGCGCGCAGGGGATGAACTCGTGAGCCGAGAGCAAGACGCGCGACTCACGGCGCGGGGCTCGCAGGCGGTCGCAGAACTCCCTGTGCACCTCTCTGACCGGGCTGCTTGCCCTGCGAGGCGGTTGCCGCGGGCGGTTGGGCTGGTTTGGCGGTGGGCGAGAGGGAGGGGTGATTCGCGCCGGGCTTGACGATGGCGATCGCGGCCGACCCTGGAGGCATTGTCAGCGCGAGTCGTGTTCTCGCTGGACAGCCAGAGCCGTGAGCGAGCGAGTCGTGCGAGGCGGGGTCCGCCAGACGAGCGAATTCGAAGTCGAGGAGAGGACCGCTTCCATGGCTCGTGCCGCTCACTTGAAGCCAGTCTCGCGTGTGTGAAGCAGTGCGCGTATTTGTCCAGTCGCTCGCACTCGCGCCAGAGCGTTGTTGAAGCGAAGCGAGTGCAAGCCATCGGGCGGTAATGAGTTGATTACGCTTGTTCGTTTTGTATTCGGAGCCGAACTCGCTGTGGTCGTCTCGTCCTCCGGTCCGCTCCGCCGGACTAACCCGTGGACGGACTGGGACTGCAACCGGCTCTCTGTCTCTGTCTCTCTGTGAAACTCCCAGCACAACGCCAGCACCCGCGCCCGCCGCGCCCAACAGCGCGCCGTCTAACTGCGCGCGCTTCCCCGCGCATTCACGCACCCGCTCGGAATCGACGAATCGACCCGCACCTCGCCGCGCTCCCCATGGCGCCGCCAACGCCCGTTGCGCTGCGTGTGCGGAACCTTGCACACTCCGACTCGTCAGCGACGGGCATCGCCGTCCCGCTCCGGCGGCAGGCAGCGACGGCGACGACAAGCTCCGCCTCGGCATCATCCACTTCGAAGTGAGTTTAGCGCTTGTCGGGTGCCGAGACGCGGGCGCGGGGAGCAGTGCATCGGGGGCGGCCGCTCGTTCTGCTCCCTCTCCTTTGCTGCTGCCCATTCGAAGACGAACGCCAGAGAACGCCAGAGCTGATGCCATGTCCTCCTGGGGCAGCACGAGTTATGGTTCTGCCGGGAGCTACTGGGGCGACGGGAACGGCTCGTTCTCCAACAGCTGGTGCGTACCGGCTCTCTCTCTCTCTCTCTCGACGTTGTGCGTGCGCTGACGGACCTCCCGTGCGCAGGGTGACCTGGGTGAGCCTTCCCGACCCTCCCTCTCTCGTCTCTCGATCGTCGGAACTCTCCGCGGACGCCGTCCCCTTCGTCGCTCGGGGGCTAACGCAAGTCCTCCACCTGCGCGCAGGTCTCCATCATCATCCTCGCAGGCGTCGTCGTCGCCCTCCTCGCATCTCGGTACGTTGCAGTCGCCTGACCTTCTTTCGCTCGCTCGGCCACGCTCGCGAGAACCGAGGAGCCCCCTGGCCATCGTCGCTCGGAACGCTCGACTGACATCGTTCTCCTTCTCATACACAGCTTCTTCTACATCCGTCGCTACTACCCGCCAACCCTCCGATCCTACTTCGTCCCCGCCAAAGGCATCCGCATCCGCCGACTCGGGATCTACATCCGTGGTCCGCCCGAACGACTCCCCCGCGAACCTCCTCCCTCGTACGACATTGCCGCGAACGGCGGACGACGACGCCGACGACGCGGGCGGCAGACGGTGGGCGAGACGGTTGGCGATGGGGGAGTGCGGCTGGGCGAGAGGGACGTCGACGATGGATGGGACGACCTGGACCTTGTTGAGCGCGGTGCGAGACAGGTAGACGAGTTGCCGCGTTATACGGCGGACAACGGGCTGCCGATGTACACGGTCGGGGACGGGTCCGCGTCGGAGGAGGCGGAGCGGATACGTGCGAGGGCGCTGACGGACGGGCTGGAGAACGTCCTCCTCACTGCAGCAGAGTACGAAGCAGCCTCGCGCAATCTGCGAGATGGAGCCGTCGCACGCACCGAGGCAGACTTGACGCCCGCATACCCTCCTGTCGCTCACCTCGCCGACGCGCGAAGACCGCCCCTCAATCCTCGTACGACAACGGCCCGCTCGTCGCTCCTCCTCTCGGCCTTCACGCGTCGCGCGCCGTCGCCTGCTCCGTCGATCTCTTCACCCGCACCCGTTCACTCGCCCTCCGTACCGCATTCGCACGACTACCCTCCTCGCGCCTCGACTTCCTCCGACACGCTCGACGGCCCCCCTCACCCTAGTAGTACGCTCCGACGCACCGCATCGAGCGCGACATCCACCTCGACATCTGGATCTTCGAGCTCATCTGAAGCCGGCAAGGCAGACGAGGAGCGCAAAAAAGAGCGTGGTGAGGACGCGGCGGTTGGTGGGGATGCGAGTTCGTCGACGCTCAAGTTGGAGGCAAAGGACGAGCGGCGTGAAGGAGACGGGGTTGGACAGTGATCGCGTGCCGCCTTCCCCTGTTTGTTGTGTACACTCTATCCCAACGCTTTTACCACGCGCTCTTCGAAGCTGGCATACCCCTGTCCCGCACGACGACAATAATTCATGTAGCTCTCCTTTGCTTCGCTTCACCTGTGCGTTCGGACACCCGTATCCTCTCCCTCTCTTGGGTCTTGCGCTCAAGGGTAAAGCGCTCGATGCGCGACGGATCATGCAAACCTCACTTCGCTGTGACCGCTGGCTCGCAACAGAGAAGGGCTCGGAGAACGATGTGCTCGCACGAAGGGTGAGGAACGAGAGTGAGGAGTTCTGCGAACTAGCGCGGAGTCGAGAGGGTATGTCCAGAAGTTGAGGGGTATACACATGAGCATGTGTGCATGGAGGGATACATGACTGGGCGGGAAGATGCGAGGATACAGGCGATGCGGAAGGGTGGAGAAGGTAAAGGAAGAGGGGAGGAGCAGGAGGGCTAGTGCGCGACAACGCCCATGATCCGGACTTCGTGGCCACCTGTCGACGTCGAATTGGCTACTTCGCACGAGAGAATACTGCACCCATCCTCGTAATCAGCTACTACCCTCACAAAGGCGGAGGAAAAGGAAGAACGCACTGGGTGCCCGTCTTCAGCGACTCATGCACCATAAACCACTGCGGCGCCGCAGCTTCTTTCGTCGAGTAAGTGTCGAGTGTGACAGCGTCGGAGGAGTAGTCGTCTACCCAGCAGGTCGTGCGGCCGGGGCGTTCAGAGGGAAGCGACTTGCGCGGACCGGCCCATTGCCACTGCGGCCGACACGGCGTCTGCATCAGCTTGCTGTCGGAGATTGCTGGAAGGAGAGCACGACGCACGACGAAGACTCCAACCTTCGACCCCTCGACGGCAAAGCGGATCATAGATCCAACCTCCTTGCTTGCAATGGCGACCTTGTCATTCCACTCCATCTTCTGCCAAGCCTGATGCGGCTCATCGATGGCTGTGAGGTCGGAAGATGCGGCGGGAATAATACCGTGATCTGAGTCGGTGAGGGGAACGAGGGGGTAGGTCTTTGAGGAGGCGAAGTTGCAGGTTGGTGTGATGCGTTCGGCGTGCTCAGTCGCCGAGAACTGCGGTGAGTGCACTCAGTCAGTTGCCATGTACTCATGAAGGCGAGAACATCCCGAACGCACCTTCTCCCACGCTCGCAGCCTCGGAAGCCGGCCGTAAGTCTCCTCGGGCGGCCACATCGACCCCTCCTTAGCCAAAAGCCTGCCGCGCTTCATCTCCTGCTGTGTGATGCACGTCTGCTCGAGGAGGTAGAGGGCGAGGAAGTCGGCGAGGGCGTTGTGCGGGTGGATGTTGATGTGCCGCTGCCCGTGAAAAGGAGAGTCAGTCTTGCCGCTACGGACAACCTGGAGGATGAAGCGGAGCGCACCAGGTCAGGCTTGCCGTCGGGGGACTTGGTGAAGTAGTTGGGGGCGAGATCAGGTCGCTGAATGACGTAGGGAAGGAGGAAGTTCTTGACGCTGCAGACGACGGCTCGGTCAGCTTCGGCCAGACTTACGCCCCCTTTTACGGCCGCAATCGCAAGAGAGCCAATTCAAACGCACGTAATGATCGGGGTATCGAAGAACTGGGAGAGCAGCAGGTTCGAGGCGAGTCCTCGGCCCATGTCGCCGAACGACAGGGCGAGGACGGAGAGGCGAATGACGGCAGGCTCGTTCGGCTGGTCGAGTAGCGAGCGCATGAGAGCATCGTCGGCCTCGACCGTCTCTTGCGATTGATCGTTGTTGACGTCGAGCTCGATGAGCCAGATGTCCGCCTCCGTCTCGGGCACCATCGTCTTCCAGCAGAATGAATAGAACCGGCTCGTCATCGCCGGTGCCGACCCGTCGATGATCCGGGAGTTGGGGAAGGTCTTCTTGAACTCGTCGATGAACCGGTACGGCCACGCCGGGCCAACGACCTTTCCGCCGTGGTCGAGTCCGTGTCCCGCTGTCACAGATGCGCCGATGACGCCGA
This sequence comes from Rhodotorula sp. S30-09, assembly GCA_023628235.1. Classification (NCBI taxonomy): domain Eukaryota; kingdom Fungi; phylum Basidiomycota; class Microbotryomycetes; order Sporidiobolales; family Sporidiobolaceae; genus Rhodotorula; species Rhodotorula sp. S30-09. The sequence goes on from JAMALD010000016.1 coordinate 375,511, forward strand.
AGCGGATATCCTCTCCTCGCAACGCCTTCTCCAGAACTTTGCGTACCCGCACACCTGAACCTTCGTACGCCCGCGACAGTCGGATAGCGGAGTCGCCGTACTCGCAGAGCGGGTTGCTGGGGTCGTTGTCGCATAGTCGGCACGAGGTAGCGGTTGATCGGATGGCGCGGGAGGCGGAGAGGGAGGAGAGGTGGTCGGGGAGGAGAGAGGTTCGCGCATAGGCTAGGACGGTTCGTGGCGCTGGCGCTCGATGTGCGAGGAAGCCTGCCAGGAAGCAGAGCGCGAAGAGGACCGCTGTTGTCAAAGATTGTGGTCGTATACGCATGCGAGACCTCTTCTGCTGGTGTGCGGCACCGAGCAAGCCGGAGCGATCAGGCGAGTCGGGCAGACGGATAGACGACTTCCTGCTGAAGCCCATGCTCGTCGTCGAGAGATGTGCAGCGTCGTCCAGCGATCGCAGCAGCGGTGTGAAAGAGGAGCGAGGAGGCAGGAGAGCGCGTAGCGAGGAGTGCGGATCCACCAGATCGGCCGGAGCCCGCCTCGGTTGCAGGGGCGGCAGCCTTCATGGGCTTGCACCTAGAAACTGACACATGTGCAGGACAAAGAAGAGACAAGTGCATCGCCGAAAGTGGCAGGAGGACGACCCCAGCTCAATGAAGGGGCAGGCTTCCCTCGCGACTCCTGCTGCCTAGATAGGCGAACGCCGGCTGTCTGACCGCACCTTGTTCAGCGTTCACGTTGCGGGATCCGAGTGCGGCGGAGAGCGAGCTCGCCAGCCCCTCGGGTCAGGGCGTCTCCCGGCAACATCGGGGTGGATGTACGCGTGCCGACTGAACCTTGAGGGAGTCCAGCCAAGCCAAATCTCGTCGGTGAGCGTGCACAGTGTCAATGGTCGCTGTGAGAGCGCGAAAGGTGGCGGGAGTGGTACCCTCATGTCCTCCGCTCGCCGGCTGACCAGACAGGTTTCTATCCAGCTCTAGATGTGCTTTACGGCAGCGACAGCTGCTGTCTGCCTGGTCCACGCTCCCCGGGCGGTGCCGCCTCATCGCCTCGTAACTGCTCTCATCGCTCGACTTCCTGCTCTTCACCCTCTCATTGGTCGAGCTGTCGTTGCTGCAGGCTGTACAACTTTCGGGCCTGCCAGGAATTCGCTCACCCACCGCCAGCATGTCACGACGCACGACTCGGTCCACCGCCACTCTCCCCTCCGAGTCGCCCTTCGACTCTTTCACACGGCCGACGAGGCGATTGCGCGGCCAGTCGAACGAGACGACGTCGAGTGGTGGTGACGGACAAGCGGGCTTGAAGCTGGAGAAAGGAGTCATCGAAACGAAGGTCGCCTCGAAGGGACGGGCGAAGAAGCGGAGGAAGGGAGACTATGCGGACTTGGGCGATGACCCGTTGACAGACAGGATCAAGGAGGGACTGGACGTGCTGTTCTGCGGCGAGAACCCCGGAATCAAGACGGCGGAACTGCAGCTGCACTGTTCGGCGTTGCGTTCTTTTCTGCCTCGCGCGTCGCTAATCCAGGCTGAATTTTGCACAGACGCGTCCCCGCATAACCACTTCTACAAGGGCCTGCAGGCCGCTGGTTTGACGCCGACCGTCTTGGCGCCCATCGCGAGTCGAACGCTGCCGGAAGACTATAATATTGGCATTACGAACTTGATTGCAAGGCCGACTATCGAGGTGTGGCCGACACCCTGGTCTGCATGTGAGACGGCGCTGACTTTGTTCTCGCAGGCCTCGGAGCTCACGAAGGAGGAGCTCGACGCCGCTGTCCCGAAGCTTCTCGCCAAAGTCGCGCGCTACCAGCCGAAGTGAGTTGATCTCGTTTCCCTCGCTCCTGGCACGTCCCTGGTTGACGTTGTATGCAGACTCGTAGCCTTTGTCGGCATGAAGGTCGCCGACACCGTCCTCCGCTACTTCAGCAACATCCGCACACCCTCCTCATCCGCCAGTCCCCCGCCCCCGGGCGTAAAGGGCGTAGCGAAGAAGCCGCCGCCCATCAAGGCACAGATTGGTTTGCAGAACTACGCCCTCTCGCATTCGACTTCCGACTCGACCGGCGGGACGAGCATGACCCACTTTTATTGCCTGCCGTCGACGTCAGGGCGGGTCGCTGCGTACCCCGTACGCTCTTTTCTTTCCCTGTCACTTTGCGACTGCACCTCCTGACCTTGGCGATGGGCGTAGTACCCCGTCAAAATGCAACTTTACGCGACGTTCGGCTCAGAAGTCGCCAAGCTCCGCGCTTTGCCGCCTCGGGCTCTCGCGCTGCCCGCAGATGTTGTGTATCACGAGGCAAACGAGCTCGAGTTGCCGGCTTCGCCCAGGGCGGTCAAGGCTGAGTTGATGACTGTGAAGTCGGAGATTGCGGGGGAGGAGGAGGAGGCAGCCGAGGGTGTGGTAGTACTGGACACCATGTGGGCGGCGCAGGCGGAGATTGGTGACGGATCGGAAGTCTTGCAGGTTGAGGAGTTGTCGTCAGTCAAGCTGGAGGCGAGCAGTTGATTGCCTATCCTTGCAACTCACAGCTGTTTCGCGCTCTCTACGCCTCCCTCGATGCACTGCGTCGCACTTGTCGGCGAGCGAAGAGACGAGAAGAGGACAGGCTGTGTCCTCGTAGATGGGAAGGTTGCTCGAAGCCGTGCTGCTTTCTATCGGCTTACTCGCGCCTGCTCTGATTCACTTGCAGTGAGGGCCAGATTTCATGCTGCTGGGTTCTGGGAGTGCAAAGCCCCAGGTTGGCAGCGATTGCCCACCTATAATGTCTTCCCAAAGCCGCCCTTGCCCGCTCGCTGCGTGGAGTTCGACTTCCTCCTCGCTCCGCAAGGATTGGATTGGATTGGATCTGGATCTCTCGTCACCTCCTCCGTGACCTTGCTCCGTCGTTCAGACGGCACGACGGAAGCAAGAACCCTCTGGGGACAAGCAAAACTGCTGGCTCGCCTTGCCGGTCGCCTAGCGGATCAAGCCCTGTGCTGCCGGGATGTCAACGTAGTTTTTCGACGTTTGCAAAACGCAGAGGACGCTTCGGGCGACGGACGAAGCTGTGAGGACATGGAAGTCGTGGGAGGAGCGGCGCAGAGCGGCACTTGCGGGAGTATGAGGCAAGCGAGACAGTCCAGAAATCGCGGCGCCAAGTGCCATACGTCTATTGGAGCAGGGACCGGAAGCGCGGCAGCAGTATGCGCAGACTTGGGGTCGACGAGAGACGCTTCCTCGAACTCGCTTACCTCGAGCAATACAACCGATGAAAGCAGCGCATATCTCGGCTTGTAAGGGTCGGAAAGCAACCTCGGGATGGACACGTCACATCATCAACTTATCGATCTCGGCCGTCGACGTCGCAGAGAGGGCGAGAGAAGCGGTGACGGAGGGCAACGGCCCCTCGAGAGCATGATCCGTCTGAACCTGCAGCGCACGAAGCCGTCACACGCCCGCCTCGAGCGCAGGTCGGGTCCGGCCGGGGGACGAAACGCGCGAGGGTGTTTCGTGAGCCCAGGGAGCCGCATCGACAAGTTCGCACCCCTTCGCCCTCTTTCCCATCACCCGTTCTCGCTCTACCCGCTCGGAACAACACCAGATCAGTCACAATGTCCGTGCAGCACCCGCACTGACATCGCCGCATCGCCTGCGCTTTCCCTCGCCGTCTGCTGACCCCGCCTCGTCACCTCCCTCATCCGCCCATATCGCTCCCCGCACTCGTCTGGGACGCTCGCAGGTCCGCCGGAAAGGGATCTGTCAACGTCGGAATCAACGGTTTCGGCCGTATCGGCCGCATCGTCCTCCGCAATGCGTTCGTCGAACCTCCCCTTCCCCAACCTCGACCGAGACTCGCCGCACGTTTCTCGCTCGATAGCTGACGATGCTCGCTCGCGTTCGCTCTCGGATACAGCATCGAGCACGGCGATGCCCGCGTCGTTGCCATCAAGTGAGTCTACGTTCTTCACGGCTCGCCGACGGATCTTGGCTTCCCGGCGAGGTCGGGATCTCGCTGGATGCGAGGAAATGTACTGATCGTGGCTTCACCTGCTTCACAGCGACCCTTTCATCGACCTTGAGTACATGGTGCGAATGCGAAGCCTGAGAAGCGGACCTTCCGCTCTCTTCCTCACGAACCGTTGCTGACATTATCCTCCTCTCGCTCTTCCGTTCTCTGTTTCGAACATGTGGATCATTACCCCCCGAAGGTCTACATGTTCAAGTACGACTCGACCCACGGCCGCTTCAAGGGCACCGTCGAGGCCAAGAACGGCAAGCTCGTCGTCGACGGCCACGCCATCGACGTCTACAACGAGAAGGACCCCGCCTCGATCCCCTGGTCCAAGTCGGGCGCCGACTACGTCGTCGAGTCGACCGGTGTCTTCACCACCAAGGAGAAGGCTGGCCTTCACTTGAAGGGCGGTGCCAAGAAGGTCGTCATCTCGGCGCCTTCCGCTGACGCCCCCATGTACGTCTGCGGTGAGTATAATGATCTCCCACAGCGCTTGCGTGGACGCGTCGCTGATTATGACGCGGCCGCATAGGTGTCAACCTCGACAAGTACAACCCCGCCGACACGGTTATCTCGAACGCCTCGTGCACTACCAACTGCCTTGCGCCCCTTGCCAAGGTCATCAACGACAAGTTCGGCATTGTCGAGGGTCTCATGACCACCGTCCACGCCACGACCGCGACGCAGAAGACCGTCGACGGCCCCTCGGCCAAGGACTGGCGCGGTGGCCGCGCTGCGGCTGCCAACATCATCCCCTCGTCGACCGGTGCCGCCAAGGCCGTCGGCAAGGTCATTCCCGAGCTTAACGGCAAGCTCACCGGCATGGCTTTCCGCGTCCCCACCACCGACGTCTCGGTTGTCGACCTCACCGTCCGCCTCGAGAAGGGCGCTTCGTACGACCAGATCAAGCAGACCATCCGCGACGCTGCCAACGGTGAGCTCAAGGGCATCCTCGAGTACACCGAGGACGCGCTTGTCTCGACCGACTTCGTTGGCCACACCGCCTCGTCCATCTTCGACGCGTCGGCTGGTATCGCTCTCAACGACCACTTTGTCAAGCTTGTCTCGTGGTACGGTGCGTGGATGTTTTCTGGACTCGCCGTAGACGGTAAAAGCCAACTGACGCCGAGTTTCGCCTTTCCCCCTCGCATCTTCCCTACACACCCCTTTGCCCCCCTCCCCTACCTCAATCGCCTTACGGCCTTCCTATGAACCAAGACAACGAGTATGGGTACAGCAGGCGTGTCGTGGACTTGCTCGTCTATGTCGCGAAGCAAGATGCGGCCGGCGGAAAGCTCTAAATTTTCGGGTAGTCTAAGTCCGGAATGAGTCGTTCCGTAGTTCATCTCCGTCCTTCTCAGAGAATGTATATGCAATGAGCGACAGACAAGCGAGTAAGATTCTGACTGCTCTCAATTTCGACAGTTGAGGGACGAGAGGGCGCCGGCTCCGCACAAGGATGAGCGTCAGGCTTTCCTTGACGGAGTCATCAGCAAGTCTGTTGGCCACCTCAACACCAAGCCGATCAACTGGCGCGAGTTCTGGACAGGAAGCCTGTTGATGCGCTTCAAGACGATCGAGTACGCTGAGCAGGTCGACAAGGCGGGCGCTGACGCGTTTCGAGGTGCGCTTTGCTCGACGCAAAACACCGTGTAAAGTGCGCTGACTCGTCGATATCGCCAGACTTCGATTGGGAGCCCTCCCACTCCGACGAGGAGATCGACTGGGTGAAATGCGTCTAGGTGCGCAAGTATGTTTTTGCATCCTCTGGCTGCGTTGCCTGCGCTCAGCATTCCCTTGTTTGCAGGGTACGACGCTCAGTGGATGTCCTGCTGCCTTGTGCCTCTCGCCGTTTCCCTCGCCGTCTCGCTCAAGTCTCGCTCTTCCCGCTTCGACACTACCTGCACTCTTTCGCCCATTAGCAGCGTTTGCTTACCGGTCGTAACTTTGATTGCACATATTTGTACCCTTCAGCCTCTCCCGGCCGCCTGAAACCTGTTCTCGCCACAGGGCATACTCGCGAGCACTTTCCCCTTGCCTCGTCCGCCCAACCTGCCTCCGCTTGCTTCCGTCGCCCAAGGAGCAGTTGCAGCGTGCTCTCGAGAGCGACGAGCACAGCGAGAACTGATTCAAACGTCCTTTTGCACCGCAAGACCACTCAAGCGCGACGAGGGGAGAAACAGAATCCAAGCTAACTACAACTTGGCTGTACCCGCAGCCGGGTCAGCGAGTCAAAGCTTGGGCTGCTGGACGAAGTTGACGCCCTTGGTGATGGATCCGGGGAGCTCGCCGAGGCAGGCTTGGAGGAGCTCCTTCTCGTAGGAGGAGAGCTGGCCGAGAGGGTGCAGCTTCTCGGCGCCGTTGGGCTGTGCACGTCGAGCACCGTGTCAGTCAGGCGAAGGGAAGCGGAGACGAGAGAACGTCGGACGCACCCCAAGCTCGACGGGAACGGAGAAGAAGGCGAGGTCCTGACCGATCTCCTTCTGGACATCCTTGTTGTCGGCGACGTAGACATAGCTAGGCGCGACGACGCCCTTCTTGCCCTCGAACGCGGCGGCAATAAGCTGCTCAGCGAACTTGTACCCAGCATACGCCATCGAGAGTGTCGCGGATCCGCCACCAGCCTTGGCCTGGACGACCTCGTCACCGCCGAATTGGATACGGTTGACGAGCGCCTTGAGCTTCTCCGAGTCGGAGAAGAGCGATTCGGGGAGTGCGGGCTTGGACTGCGAGAGGAGAGGGAGGATCGTTACGCCCGAGTGGCCGCCGACGACGGGGATCGTGTACTGCGAGGCGTCGTTGGGCTTGCCGATGGCCTGGGCAGACATGGTGGAGGCGCGGACGACGTCGAGGGTGGTGACACCGAAGAGGCTGCGCAGGAGAATTAGCGAAAGTCAGTCTCGTGCGACCGAATTGATCGAGGCGCAGATCAAGGGTGTGCACGACAAGCTTCCCGCTCATTCGTAAGCAATGAGAGAAGAAAACAAGAGCACGGAACAGAACCTACCGCTTGGGGTCGAAAGTGCCAGCCGCCTTGAAGACCTCAGCAGCGATGGGAACAGTGGAGTTGACCGGGTTCGAGATGATGAGGACGAACGCCTTGGGGCAGTTCTCGGCAATGCCTTGCGCAAGGTCGCGGACGATGCCGGCGTTGATGTTGAAAAGGTCGTCGCGGGTCATGCCAGGCTGCGATCAGGCGAGTCGGGAGAAGCACGGCAGGCGTGTGAGAGAGGTGTGCGAGTGCGAGGAGATGGTCACTGTCAGTCAGAGCGTCCTTGAGAGCGCATGTTTGGCAGAGATCGATGCGAAAGGCCGGGATCTCAAGCGAGCGCTTGTCGGCGTTTGGGGAAGCGCAGGCGTCGACGCCTCGACTTCGCGAGCCTGGTGTGCGTCCCGTCGGCGCGTCGCCGCAAGCGGGCACAAAGCACATGCCGACTTGCCATCGCAGGAGCACATTCCATCCCGACGGAACCCCGCAGAGAGCCCCGCAAGTCGTCGTCCGTATCGTTCAAGGTGAAAGCAACGCCTCTGCTCGCCCCGAGGACAGAAGCCGCTCCTCATGCGCTCACAAAGACCGTAGCGCCCACTCACCTTGCGAGGAACACCGGCGGGGATGATGACAATGTCCGCGCCCTTGAGGGCGTGCTTGAGGCCGTCCTCGTCCTTGACGTATCCGGTGGTGACGGCGGGGGTGTCGACGTGCGAGACGTCGGCTGCGACACCCTTGACGACGGGGACGACATCGAAGAGGCGGAGCTCCTTGATGGCCGGGTTCTGCTTGACGAGGAGCGAGAGGGGCTGGCCGATTCCTGCGGGCCGGGGAAACGAGCGCAGGTCAGCTAGGCGTCCATTACGCACCCGTTCGTCCCGCTTGCACGCCCTCTTTTCCAGCCCGCACCGCACATTCAGCTGCTGGACACCCTGAGCAGGTTGCGTGCGGTGGAGGAGACCCGCGCGAGCCCACCGAGACGCGGAAGGGATAGAAGACTCTCACGTACCTCCGGCAGCACCGAGAACAGCAGCGACAACCATTTTTCTGGGTGGAGAGTGAGGTGAGGAGGTGAGGTGGAGCTGGAGGTGTGGAATGCGATGAGGCGATGGGCGGGCGCGGGACGAGCGGAATCGTGGTCAGCGTGCGTGTGGCTGTCGTGTGAGCTGTCCCTATGCTCACCTCGAGAGTGTTTCGCTGTGAAGCGTGAATGGTGGGAAGCGAAGGTGACGGCGTGAACCGGCGAACAAGGAGAACGAGCCGCGGACGCATGCCAACAGCTTCCGGCGTCGATCTGACTGGGCAGTCGACGTTGCAACGTGATACTGATCCACCGTATCAAGTCACGCAATCACTTAATGGAGCGGAAGGGCGACAGTGTCCGACACACGACCGGCTTCACTCTCTTGCCCGCATTCACTCGCGCCCACAACCATGAACACCCCGATCCCTGACTCCCTGCCTCTTCTGCCGTGTGTACCTCCATCCAGACTGCACCAGCCGAGCGCCAGAGCTGACCGTCGCTCGCGGCGCCACCCAGCCTTCCTCCGGAATCCGTCCTCTTTCCCTCGCTCGTCAGCTCGGTACAGCTCAATTCGCGACACGCAGTCGAGCTTATCCGCTCCGTAATCAAGGTGTGCACCTGTCCAACCTTTCGTGCGGGCCGCACGAGCTGATGCCGCCTCGCTATCTCCAGGACGCCTCGTCACTGTCATCATCGGGCTCTCCGGCTTCCTCGTCCCTCATCATTGGCTGTGTTCCGCTCAAGGCCAATAACACCGTCGCCAATGCCCTCTCCGACGCTGTCAACCGCACAAAGCCGAAGGGAGAAGAAGCAGACAGTGACAACGCGAAGGGACGAAAGTCCGGCGAGGATGCTGTTGCGGACAGGAAGAAGGGCTTGCAAATCATTCGAGTACCTGGCGAGGGAGAGAAGAGTGCTGGCGTTCTTGGCGACGAGAAGCCGGAGCCGGGCGACTTGTTCGAGTGTGCGTCGGCTCTTTTCTTCCTCTTGGATGCTTCGACTGACCTGCGTGCCTAATCCGATCGCAGTTGGCGTCGCAGCTCGCATCGTCCGACTCGAACGTCTGTCCGCATCGAGCGGAGGCGGTTTTCTGGTCATCGTCGAAGGACTCGCTCGCTTCTCGTTCGACCGGTCGACCCTTTCCTCCTCTTCGCCCTTCTACACCGCGTCGGTGACGGTTCACCCCGATTCCTCCCTCTCTTCCGGCCAAGGCGCACTCCTTGCCGCTCTTCGTGACACTACCACCTCGCTCCTCGACACTCTGCAGTCCGTCTCTCCCCTCCCACCTATCTTCGCCCGCCGCCTTCGTTCGCTCGTCGCGCGTCTCACGCTCGCTTCCGCCCCAGCACTCGTCGATGCCCTCATGGGTACCCTCCCTGTCTCCGCAACAGGCGGCGTAACGCACTCCGACAAGCTCCTCATCCTCTCTATCGCCGATGCCTCTGCGCGAGTCGAGAAAGCCCTCGAGATCCTCTCGCGTGTCGACGAAGCGTTCAAGCTTTCGAAGCGAATTGATGATAAGGTTGACAAGAACGTCGCGAGGAGGCAGAGGGAGTATGTCCTCATGCAGCAGCTTCTTGCGATCCGGCAGGAATTGGATGACCTCGCCGCGGAGGATGGGAGGACCGGTGGGGCCTCGTCGTCGCCTGCTCAGCCGAAGGGCGTCCCGACTGCACCGCGCCGCAAACGCTTGCCTGCCTCGAGCGGTTCTGGATCGCCCATCCCAGGCGAAGACGAGGACGAGGACGACATTGCCGAGCTCGAGAAGAAGATCGAGGCCAAGGCGTTCTCGGACGAGGCGAGAAAGGTCGCGATGAGGGAGTTGAAGCGTCTCAAGAAGAGTCCGCCGCAGGGCGCAGAGCACAGCGTCATCCGTTCGTCCTCTTTTTCTTGTCCATTCAGCTCCTCGTGCTGACGACGCTCCTCGTCGCAGGCACGTACCTTGAGACGCTCCTCTCGCTGCCGTGGACGAGCGCCGACTCGACTCCCATCTCGCTCTCGAAGGACTTTGTCGCTCAAGCGCGCAGGAAGCTCGACGAGGATCATTACGGTCTCGGTGCGTTCCGTCACTCTCGCAATCACAGACGGCTGGCTAAAACGCTACCCGCTCGCAGACAAGATCAAGAAGCGCCTCCTCGAATGGCTCGCCGTCTTGCGCCTCCAGCAGCAGCAGTGGGACGCGACGCTCGCCGCCTCCGCTTCGACGCAGTCTGCTGCACCCTCAGCTATCACCGATGCCGCCGTCACGGAAACTGCCGTTGTCGTCCGCGATCCAGCGACTCCGCCTCCCGCCGTTCCCGCAATTCCCGCACCCTCCGCTGCTCTCGCTCGTCCTCCTTACAAAGCCCCGATACTCCTTCTCCATGGTCCTCCCGGCGTCGGCAAGACGTCCATCGCGCGCTCGCTCGCCGAAGCGATGGGTCGCAAATTCGTACGCATCTCGCTCGGCGGCGTGCGCGACGAGAGCGAGATTCGCGGTCACAGGAGGACGTTCGTCGCGAGTATGCCGGGAAAGATTGTTAATGCGCTTAGGCGGTGCGGGACGAATAACCCGGTCATCTTGCTTGACGAGATTGACAAGCTTGGGCATGCGAGCTTGCATGGGGACCCGTCGGCGGCCATGTTGGAGGTGCTCGACCCGGTGCGTCCCCGCCAACTCCTCTTCCTATAAGCTACGCTGACTCTCCCGGTGTCTGCAGGAGCAAAACGCCCACTTCGAGGACCACTACCTCGGCGTTCCGTAAGTCCTCCCTTTAAACGGTCGCAAATGCAGCGACTGACGAGTCTCGTCTCCCAGAATTGACCTCTCGCAAGTCCTCTTCATTGCGACCGCCAACTCGCTCGACACGATCTCGGAGCCGCTGTACGACCGGATGGAAGCGATCGAGTTGAGCGGTTACATCGTGAGTTCTGCTCTTGCGCTTCATGTGTCGATCAATCCGCCCTGAGGCGGGATGGTACTGCGTACATCGGGGTCGCGAGCTGACACCGTTTCGATTCGCAGCACGACGAGAAGCTTCACATCGCCCGCCAGTCGCTCCTCCCGAAGCAGCTGCGCGCCAACGCCCTCACTCCCTCGCTCATCTCCCTCTCAGACGAGACAATCCTCTACCTCATCACGCATTACACACGCGAAGCTGGCGTCCGCTCGCTCGAGCGACAGATCGGCTCTGTCTGCCGTGCCAAGGCAGTCGAGTACGCCGAAGCGCGCGATGCGGCGAAGGGTGAATTGAAGGAGGGGGAGGTGCCGGAGGGATACAAGGTGGAGGTTACGAAGGAGGACGTTGAGCGGATGCTGGGGCCTAGTCGCTTTGACCCGGACGAGCTGGACAAGGAGGCGAGGATTGGAGTGGTCAATGGATTGGCGTATCAGGGCAGCGGGAACGGCGGCATATTGCGTGCGTCTCGCTTCATCCCCTCGTGATACTAAGGCGCCGCTGACTCAGGCCCGCTTTCGCACGTAGACATCGAGACGACCTCCCACCCAGGAACAGGCGCCTTCCATCTCACCGGATCGCTGGGGGACGTTATATCCGAGTCCGCGCACGTCGCCTTCGCATGGGTCAAGGCGCATGCCTACGAGCTGGGCATCTCGCACGCTCGCGATGAGGACGTCTTCAAGCGCCTCGACGTGCACTTGCACCTCCCTGCTGGGGCGGTCAAGAAGGATGGGCCGAGTGCGGGTGTGGCGATGGTCGTTGCGCTCGTCTCGCTCAGTGCGTTTGCTTCCTCTCTCCGGCCTCGTACACTGCGCTGACCTTCTTAACCGCCCCTGTTCTCTTGTCTCGCAGTGCGCGGTATCGCACCTCGCAAGGGGATCGCTATGACAGGCGAAATCACCCTCCGAGGCGCCGTCACTCCCGTCGGCGGTATCCGGGAGAAGGTGCGCTTCCTCCCTCCTCCCGCTTCCTCCCTCCTCTCATTGCTGACCTTGTTTTGGTGTTGGCGGACAGGTCCTAGCAGCCCACCGCATTCACATAACCCGCCTCATCCTACCCATCCACAACAAACGCGATGTCGAATCGGACCTTCCCCCGTCCGTGCGCGACGAGATCGACTTTGTCTTCGTCGAGCGGGTTGAAGAGGTGGTCGAGGCTGCGTTTGAGGGAGGTTGGAGGGGACTAACGAGGGGCGGAGGGGGAGGAGGAGGAGGGGGTGGGAGGGAGGTGTGGCAGGAGAGGGAGAGTAGGCTGTGAGGAGGAGACTTCGCGCCTCGTTCCTTCCGTGGTTTGTATTCGCGTCCCGTTTCGAGCTATGTTGCAAAGCCTTTACGTTTCTTGCTCATCTTAGCGAGCGCGAGGATCGAAGCAGCAGAGACGAAGGAGGAGCGAACAAGCGAGCTTGACGCATGGCGAGCGAAGGCGCTTACTCTCCTTTCGCTCCAATACAACGTCTGACTTTCGTCGCTGACGCTTGATGCGTACGCAGTCTCCGAGGGATGAACAGGACGCCCAACGCCAAGCGAGTGAGGATAGATTTGTCTTTTTGCACAACAAGCATCGAAGCCGCGAACCGGCCGGTCCGGCCCTCCCCCATCCTCGTCCACGAGCAATACGCCGGAAGAACGGTACGACGGCAGCTAAGCAGCCGCGGCGTACGGGTTGAACGGCGGTGGAGGAGCAGACGAGGCACCTGAGTCTGCTGCGAGGGCTTGGGAGGCGGGTGCGGATATGGGTTCGGTCGAGGAGGTGGTTGGAGCTGCTGCAGGGGTGTCCCTGGGAGCGAGCAAGGAGGACAGTCAGACGAGAAGTTTGAGAGAGAAGAGGGAGGGAGGTGGAAGCACAGCGAACGCACCACTGGATGTTGAATTTTGTAACCCTCGGCTTGTCCGCCAACACATTCCTCTGCATCATCTCGACATGATCCAGCGGGTTGGGGGCCCTCGAACCCTTCTCCTCCGCGCCTTCCTCGAGACTCGCATCGTGCTGGCGCTTCAAATCGGGGTCAGAGTACTCGGTGTTGACGTAGTAGCCTATCCGGACGAATTCGGCGTCGTTGTAGGAACAGGTGAGGAGGATGACAGTTACGCCGATTAGGTCGGACGCGGGGATGCGGGTTGGGAGGGGAGCGGCGGCCTGTGAGGGAGGAGTCGATGGCAAGGTCAGCACCGCCGGCCTCAGCGTACATTTCGATTGGAGCAGTGTTTCGACACTTTGCTCTCGCGTCTCAATGCAGAGGCTCTGCGCGCTGTACGCCTGTCGAGAGGGAGACCCACCTCGAACTCGAAGCTGTTGACGCCCACTGGCACCGGTCCGACCATGCACGTATCCAGCTCCTGGTCGAACGAGTCGCTCTCCGCACTGCCAACGTATGTGAGCTTCCATTCGAGGTCTGCGCGTGACACAACGAGAGAGGATCAGCTCGCGAAGGAAGTGGGGCGAGAGAGAGGGATGGAGGGCGATGCGCACCGTCTTGGAGCGGGGCCATGCACTCGAAGGTTATTTTGAAAAGGTACGGGTCTGTGAACTTGGCGGGATTGTTCAGGACGGTGACATCGCTGTATGGTCGACGCGTTTCGAGCGAGCGGGTGAGTGGGAAAACCAGGCCAGCTGCGAGGACTGGGCGAAGACGCACGTGATGTTAATGATGCTCATCTTGTCGGTGACAGTCTCAACTTGTCTAGCAATGCGAGCGGGAGGGGGAACAGGCGAGTCGAGATGAAGAGGAGGAGAGCGTGTGCGGACGCGACGAGGCGGCGAGGCGAAATCTGGCCAAGTCCGTTCGCTCGCTTGGACAACTCGCTCACGATGGCTTCTATCGCAGTCAAGGTCAGCACCCTCGCACTCGCAGGGTCTGATCACCCCAGGACTGACCCTCGAACCGCCTCCGCACACCCTCTCGACGACCCACTCCTCCTCGCACCTCACCCCGCCCGTCATCGCACACCTCGCACACCCAGCTCGCAGCAGGAGGTCTCGCAGGTGCAGCAGCAGGAGTCGCATTCTCGCCCTCTCTCCGCGCAGACGCGCCCACCCAGCCAGGCGCCTTCGCTCGCCCCGCCGACCCCGAAACCATCCGCTCAAGGGTGCGTACCGTCAACCTGTTCGAGGGAGTCTCCAGAGCTGACAAGAGAGTCTTTGTCGACTACAGCTCTCGATTTACGACTCGCCTCCCGCACCTGCCGTCCTCGTCCCCGTCAAGTCTCCCCTCCAGGACGAGGTCGCATCGGCCCGTCTCGCGGCGACAGACGTCCTCGACCGGGTCAAGAGCCAGACGGAGGATGCGAGGAGTACGTGGTTGAGCTTGGAGAAGCAGGGGGAGCGTGCGTTGCCATTTCCATCTCATCTCGCTCTCCGTCCACGTTCGCTCGAGACCGCGAGGAGCTGAGTCTCTCGGTTGCGTGTCACGCAGAAGCGGTCAAGTCGGTCGTGTCGGACAAGGACCAGCTGAACCCGAACGCTTTCTAGTGAGTTGGCCGGTCCCGCTCTCTTTTTGCCTCGACAGCCTCGCCGTCGCAGCGCCGGCGAAAGAGGCTTTCACGTGAAGGGTGGATTTTGATTGACGACATATTTGGTCACAGCATCGCCGTCTCGACCCTCGCCGGCTCCATCATCGGCCGAAACCGTTCGTCCTCCCTCCCTCTCCTCCTCTCCTCCTCTCCTCTCCTTCCCTCCTCTCACTAACACCCCTCCTTCGCAGGTCTCCTCCTCCGCCTAACCCTCCCCCCAGTCTTCCTCCTCGCCTCAACCTCTTACTTCCTCCCCAACTCCTGGCGTCTGATCTCCGCGCACCTGGGGATCCCCGAACAGTACCGCGATGTCAAGGGGTGGGTTGATGCGCAGGCGCGCAAGGCCGAGGGCTTCAAGAGGGAGGTGGAGGAGAAGAGGAGGGTGTAGAAGGGAAGAGGAGAAAGGTGATTGTGCAAGTACAGTTTCGCGATCTTCCTTTCGAGCGGGAGCAGCTTGGCGGTGCGAAGAGTGGCGAGACTGGCGCGTGTCGCTCTACGCTTTTCAGTGTGCGTAAGGACGTGCAGCTAACGAGCGAAGCTTCTCCCGCTCGTCTCGCTTACCGAACGCCATCTCTGCTCCGCCTGAGAAGGCCGACCTTCTCTCGCGTCTTCGCCTTTCGCCTCCTCATTCCTCGTTCCTCACTCTCGCTCCTTCTCACTCGACAACTTCTCTCGGCGCACGCGCTCGGCGGACTCGAAAGACGGTATAGAATGAGCGTGACGACGATGCAAGCTTGCGCGAATAAAGATACCCTCTTCAACAACCCCTCCTTCCTCCTTCACCGTTCCTCCTACTCGATTCCGTGCCCGTTCCACCGACTAAATCCTGCTTTGACGACGAATGTCGGCGAAGGAAGAGGGTAGGCGAGCGGGGCGGATGGATTGGTGAGCTGCGAGGGTGAGGGTTAGCTCGGATGCGCGGTAGGTAGTGAAATAGGACGGGACGAACGGATGATTTAGGCGATCGTGCAGGCCATGTACGAGGTGACGGTCGGGTTGTGCTCCTCGTCAACCATCTCGACCGAGACGTCCTTGCGCGAGACGGTGCACGCCATGTACGAGGTGACAGTCGGGTTGTGCTCCTCGTTGACGAGGGCAGGGGCGGCGGCAGCGACCTCCTGGTTGGCGGCAAGGGTGATGGGGGCCATTGTTTCGGTTGGGAGTTGGGAGTTGGGTGGTGAAAGAAGACGAAGACGAGTGAGGGCGAGGAGGTATGAGAAAGGAGAGAAGAGAGAGCGGTGAAACCGACCTTTTTGTAGCATGAGGGAACAAAGGGGAGGAGCATGCCTTTGTGCGCAACTCGGCCTTTGTCCACTTCGCTGAGACAAAAAGGAAGCGGAACAAAGGAAACGAACAAAAGAACGGCGAACGGTTGCGGGCATGCGCGTATAACGTGTCTTCCAGTCCTGTGGCGAGCTACACCCCGACCTGCTTTGAGTTAGCCTTGGCGGGCTGCCCGCCGTCGAGCGACGTCCCAGTTGTAGACCCTCGCAACATTGACCTCGGTCACCGTGATCTGGTCTCTCAGGAAAAGCAGGTCGTCCTTGACAGTGCTAAGGGAACCGCGCGCGGCGTCGAGCTTGCCCAGCAGGAGCGCGTGAGCCGAATCGAGGGGATAAGAAAGCATGGTCGACGCCTGCGCCAGCGACGCGAGAATACAAGCCGAGATGCAACGCTCGTCAAAATCAGTACAACTTGCTGAGAGCGAACGGCAAGACGCACTCCGAGCCAGATGTAGACTTCGTCAACCTCGTCGACCCGTCCCTTGGCGTAAAGCGTGTCGGCAAGCTCGAAAGTCGTGTCGAAGCTTGCGCCCTGCTCCTACTCAGTGGTGCGTTGCTGATCAGTGCTTGTCGAGAGCGGTTCAGAGGAAACGTAGAGCGTACCTTCTTCGCGATGAGCAGCTCGACCATCTCGATAGTCCGCTCCAGCTCCGGCACCTTTTCTTCCAGGCCCGCTCGCCGCTGGACGGAGGATGACTCCATGAAGCGATACTTCCTGCAGTTGGAGACGACTCAGTACCGTGCTGTCGCGCAGTCGTCTGCGTCCGGAAACGATGGTTGGAGAAAGGAGAGAACGGCCGACGCACGCAAGCGTTTCCTGCAGAACCTTGAGCACAAGCTCTCCATCACCGCTGGCTTCGGCGACAAAGGCGTCCACGTCCTCCTGCGGTCATGAGAGAGCCGGAGTGAGCACTCGACCGCGAAACTGATGAGGTTGGAGAAGCAAGTTGGCGCACAATGAAGCGAGCTTTGGGGATGCCACGCGGGTTGTCCTCGCTCGAGAGCGTCGTCCGCACCTGTGCTTGTGCCATCCTTGCGTGAGGGAGCGGGAGGAGCGCGGGCGAGAGGTGTGCGAGGCGGTGCCCGGTTGCGAACGCGGTTCAAATCTCGCGCGGTCGACCCTCTCGAGACGTTGTACAAGAGCGAGCACACTCAGGGAGATCAGGAACACCTCTTCCTTTGCTTTATGCGGAGCAGTCGGACTTCTGCCAGGAGGTCCTGACATCGTCGGCCCCATTAGCCCTGTGGTCCTCCGCAGCGCAGAAGATGCTCCTCATTCCAGCCGAGGTGCCTCAGGTGGGATGCAGTGCAGCACCGTCGGCTTACAGCCACTGGAGGAGACGCAAAGGTGCTGCAGCCTCGAGTCGCGGTCTCACCGCTGTGCTACTTTCCCTGTTTCTTCTTGCCCTTCTTGCGCTTGGTACGTGAGCTCGCCCCATCAACCTCGACCTTCGGTCCATCACCGGCCGACAAGGAGGCGGAGGGATCCAGTATCGTGTGCTCTGATGGTCCAGGTGCGTCGAGCCGGGCGTGCGCGAGGAGGCGGCCATGATTGTGGTACTTCCGCAAGAGAGCGACATTGAGAGAATCGAAACGGTTGAGGAAAGACTTGGATCGCGTTTTGAAGGTGAGTGTCTGTCGAGGAGGAGGATGACTGGTGATCAGCCAAAGCACACTGGAAGAAGGCGGAGCGCGCACCTGAACATCATCGGTCAGACGCATGACGAGTAGTCCCACGCGCGCACGCCATCGAATGCAGGTGCGAGTCTGTGGCCGCGAGGTTAGGAAGAATGAGGACAACGAGGACAGCAAGACTGGCTCACCCTTGGCCCGCTACGAGCGTACAGCTCCTCGCATGCCTGCTTGAAGCGGTCGAAATCCTTGTACAACATTTTCGAGCTCCGCGAGCGCACCGTGTCGTCCGGCGTTCCGATCGACTGATGAGAAGAGGGGGAAAGGAATTGAGCTGTCCGGAGCTTTGGGAGGTCGGCGAACGACGTTGTACGACGAAGGAGAGTACTGGCGTCGTTCAGCGAGCAAAGGAAGCCGGTCTGAGCTTGTGCTGACAGCAGCAGGAGCGTGCAGAGGGGGAGCTGCCCCTCCTCATTGTTGAACCACGATCACATGAGCTTGACACGCTGCGTAGCGCTGCAGCATGTTCGGCAGCTCCGACTCAAGCTCTGCAACACCACGACGGAAGCCAGCAGATCACCCGACGCCCTCGGCGTGGCAGACTCTCCTCGACGCCTGCGCTCGCCCTGAACCGAGTAATCCGCTGCTGGTCGGTGCTGCGACCGCCGGACTCTTGCTCGCCAGTAACCGTATTTGGCATCGCTACGCTCGCCGCATCCGCAACGTCGACGAGCTCGCGCCTACAGACTTCGCTCCGCGACGGCTTAAGGGTGTCGTGACCAGGTTCGGCTTGTTCTCGTGTACCATGAGAGCATCGTGCTGACCGTCTCTGTATACACCGACTATCAGTGTCGGCGACGCAGACAATTTTCGCCTCTATCATCGCCCTGCTCTCCGACCCTGGTCTCGTCCGCCGACAAAGCGCCCAGGTTCGCTGAGAATTGACGCCTCATCTCCCCACCCTGCTGACTAGCGTGATGCGCAAGCAGACCTCAAGGGCGAGACACTGCACGTCCGCCTCGCCGGCATCGATGCTCCCGAGGCAAGGCGTTCTCATCTTCCTCGAGCGAGCAGGTTCCTGACTATCGCGTACACATAGCTAGCTCACTTTGGCCGACCTTCACAGCCGTATTCCCAAGAAGCGCTACAGTGGCAGGTGCTAAGGATTTCGCCGCACAATACGCCGTCTTACCGATGTCTTCGCGCAGGTTGACGGCGACAGTGATGGGCAAGAGGCTGCTCGTCGAGCTCCACCAGAAAGATCAATATGGACGGGTCGTCGGGATGGCTTACGTCCGCGTCTTTCCCTGGCTGAGACGGCAGAACGTCTCGGCGATGATGCTTGAAGCTGGCTGTGCGTTCTGAGTCCGCTCTCCGCCGTGTCCGCTGATCATGTGACTGACCTTAGTGAGCACGCCCCACAGTTGCTACCGTGTATGAGTCGGCTGGTGCAGTACATGCCGGACAACTCGACCGATTTCGGGCCTTGGAGGCCAACGCCAAGTGAGCGCACTCGCCCGCTTCTCTTCGTCTGCTCTTCGTTGACAGCCGCGGCACACAGGTCGAAGCGCAAGGGGATGTGGGTTCAGAGCGCGCGGGCGTACGAGAGTCCGGCGGCGTACAAGCAGCGATTCCGTAGTCCATAGTTGGGTGAAGCTGCTCGATGAAACGCCTGGCGCGATCGTTCACGCGGCGAAGCTTCTTACCACTTGGAGAGCGCAAGCCTGTTTATTCACCCCCGGAAATGCGCGAAGTTGTCTCCTCTCCTCCGTCCCCTCTCCCTCTCGCCTCGTCCCCACACACTTACGCTGCCGCTTCGTCGCGATCTGCCTGCCTGCATCGTCGCTGAAGTCTTCTGTATCCATTGATACACATGGTGCGCCTCCCCTACGTCTGCTCGGCTGCCGTCGACGCTGACCGGCTCGAGATCATCGCACCGGTTCTGACAGAGCTCGCTCAGCAAGACGGCCAAAGAGGGTCGCGTGCGGGACTTTTCGAGCATCACTGGAGCATCGTACGTGCTCGCACAGTCCCGTAGCTGGTTGCGTCCGAGATTGATCCTTCGAGACTCGCACAGTTCTACCGACGCGAATCGCTTTCTCAAAGCATCAGCATGGCGCCTGGAAGCCGCCATTGATGCGTACTACAACCAGGCTAGCTCAGCGTCGGTGGCGAACCCTGCAGTACTGCGGAATCTGGAAGCGTTGTGGGCGCAGTATCGAGGTGAGTAGTCTCCGCGGTCTGTCGCGAACTCCGGCTGACTGAACCGTCGAAACAGATCCAGCGTCGCCTGAAGAGATTGGAATGGACGGCACGACACGCTATTGCGAGGACTTGGGCGTCAGTCTCGAGGACGTCGTCTTTCTCGCTCTTGCGGAATTCACTGGCGCGCCGTCAATGGGGAAGTTCGCCAAGCAGGCGTGGATTCGAGCGTGGCAAGGTGTCGGGTGCGTTACGCTGAATCTTCAGGGCGATCGCGCCATTGACGAAAATTGCAGCTGCGACACGCTTGAGCGGCAAAAACGACATGTTGCAGACTTGCGCGCGCAGCTGTCGAACCCTGAAGCCTTCCGCCGCATCTACATCTTCGCTTTCGATTACGCCAAGGAGCCGGGGCAGAAAAGCTTGCGTAAGAGCGTAGCCTGATCGTCAAACGCGCACGGCGCTGATACTCAATCTCCGGCCACTCCGCAGACTTCGAGATAGCTCAGGAGTTGTGGAAGCTCCTCGTACCTCTAGATACTGCGTCGACTAATTTTTCGTCCGCAAATCTCGCCGCCTGGATCGACTTTCTGGCGATCAAAGGTGGTCGTGCCGTCTCGAAGGATACCTGGAACCTGGTCCGTGTCCGTTCCGTCTAGCCCTTCCGGCCTGCGCTCATCTATCTATTTCACAGTTCCTCGACTTTGCACGATCTATCGACCAGGACTTCGGCAACTACGACGAGGAGGGTGAGTTGCGGCGAACTTCTGTACTCTCGATTCCGTCTCGACTGACGCATCCGTCTCAACAGCGGCGTGGCCTTCTCTCATCGACGATTTCGTGCTGCGAAGTCGTTCTGGCGCGTAGACTGAAAATACTTATGCGGCTCGCCTCATCCACTCTCCGTCGCGTGTGCAGCTATGCGTCTATTCCTATTCCCTTGCGCCTCACACTCGTGAAGTTGACAGCTTAACGAACAAGTGGTGCCTTCAGCGCACTTCACTTCTCCAGCTCAGCGAGACTACCCTTAAGCTGGCATGTTACCTGACGACCTCCTCGCCTCCATGCTCCATCGAGGCTTTGTCTGCCTCCGTCTTCCATGTTCTGAGCGAACAATTGGGCGCCTCACGATCCCAAAGTATAAAAGGCCGAGTTGCGCACAAAGGCATGCTCCTCCCCTTTGTTCCCTCATGCTACAAAAAGGTCGGTTTCACCGCTCTCTCTTCTCTCCTTTCTCATACCTCCTCGCCCTCACTCGTCTTCGTCTTCTTTCACCACCCAACTCCCAACTCCCAACCGAAACAATGGCCCCCATCACCCTTGCCGCCAACCAGGAGGTCGCTGCCGCCGCCCCTGCCCTCGTCAACGAGGAGCACAACCCGACTGTCACCTCGTACATGGCGTGCACCGTCTCGCGCAAGGACGTCTCGGTCGAGATGGTTGACGAGGAGCACAACCCGACCGTCACCTCGTACATGGCCTGCACGATCGCCTAAACCGTGCGCCGTGCCTCTTTCTCCTGTGTCACGACTGGCCTATGCTGACGCCTTTGCATGCTTTCTCGCAGCCCGCCGCATCTCAATCGCTCGGAATCCCTGTCATCACTCGCCGTCGCAAGCGCTTCAAGACAAGGACCGGTCAAGCTATCTCGGAGGAGGCTGCGAGGAGATCGGGGGGGCGTCGTATCCTTATTGGTCTTTGCATTGTCGTTTTCGGTACCTCTCGCCGCCCGAACGCAAGTCTCAGCCGATGCGAGCACCGCGGACCGGAAATGCAGAAGTCCTGCTTGCTCGACCTCCCGTTCTCGAAGCCTGTCAATGTGTCGCGCAGTGAATGGATGCTCGTGACAGACGAAAAACGAAGTTATGCGAAAGTGCTAGAACGGAAGGCGAGATGAAGGAGAAGAGGAATGGGTGCGGGCGAGAGAAAGCTACAACTGGCTAGAGCTACTGAGTCGCGCGTCGCACCATCTGCGTACCCAAGTAATCATCAGTACACGATAGCAGTGAACGAAGGAAGCAAGACGCACCTCGCGCGCCCACTTGGCAACCTTCTTCGTCTCTGAGCCGCCCATCTTGGTTCGTCCCGCCTTGAGCAGATCTGCGACCCACGACGAACTGAGAGGCTCCTTTAGCTGACCATTCGGGAAAGCCTCTGCGAGGTCGCCCAAAAGCCCAATCGCGGACCGAAGAATGGCCTCGGTTCGGTCCTGGTCGGTCAAGACGAGGTGCAGGAAGGCGAAGATGTCGCTGATGTAGGGTAGCAGGATGTCGACCTTGCCGCCAGTCTTGAGACCGCCGATGATGCCGGTGTACGCCTCAAGAATGCCTTCGCGCAGCGTGTTAACGTAGTCGACCAGGTCGTAGTTGTTCTGCGATGCGCATGCGCATTAGTCGGACCCAGTATCGCGATCGGACGGACTCAACAACGTACCGGATCCGCCCGCATTTGGCCTGCTTGCTGCAGAACCTTCATCGTCGTCTCAAGGAATGGCTCGAAGGCGGGTCCGACTGCAAGAGCGACATCGCCGAAACAGCTAAGGATGGGGGGCTTGACGCTGCGATGTAGGACCGGACTCTGCAACGCGTTGAGGAGGCCCTGCATGAATTGCTGGCAGTAGGGAAGGCTGGCGTCCCCGAGGGCACGACACAGATCTCCGATCGAGCCGACGGCGATGGAACATAGCTGATACGCCTCATACGACGAGAGCGCCTCGAAGAGGAAGGGCGTGAATGCCTGGATGTACTTGCTGAAGTCGGATTCGAGGGCGGTAGTCATTGCGCCGATCGCCAAGAAGGCGTCTTCGACAACGGGTGATTGGTTGCTGGCCGTCGCAATGAGCTGGAGGAGGAGGTTCATGATGCGGTCGCCGAGAGGCTGGATCTCCCGGCCAAGTCGCCGGACGATGTTCTGCGATTCTCGCGAAGTCAGATCCAGCCAGTCTGCGAGCCAGACATGGAAACGCACGGTCAGGAGGCTGCAGATGTTGACCTGCAGCTCGTTGTAGTTGTTCCGGTCATCCGAACCGACGAGCTGGCCCTGCGGAGACGAACGAACGGATCAGCATGTCCCGGTTATGCCGGAAGAAGGGAGCACCGCACCTGCACGCCGAGAAGCGCTTCCGAGCGG
This sequence comes from Rhodotorula sp. S30-09, assembly GCA_023628235.1. Lineage (NCBI taxonomy): Eukaryota > Fungi > Basidiomycota > Microbotryomycetes > Sporidiobolales > Sporidiobolaceae > Rhodotorula > Rhodotorula sp. S30-09. The sequence continues at coordinate 398,218 of JAMALD010000016.1, forward strand.
TCGAGTGTCGCGATGACCAGCTTGGACACGATGGGCAGGCAATCCGAGGCTGAATGGATTGCGAGGGCGGAAAGCGCCTCGTAAGCGGACGTGCGGGCGTTCGCCTCGTTGGTCGGCCTGTGCAGGCACAACACGGATCAGCCGACTGCGCTTGAAGAGTATGAACGGGACGTACCGTTCGGCCAGCCGAAGAAGCGCCGACACGAGAGGATCGTAGTAAACGCTAAGCGGAGACGTATCGGCTGAGGCGTCGCCGAGCTGCTCGGAAAGGTTCATGATCGTCCAGCAGCAGTTGCTGACGATGCGCGGCGACTGCTCGAGGCCGGAGACGAGGGCGGCGACCATCGGTGGAAGGTGCGTGTCGAGCTTGATCGTCTTGACGAGAACGTCCGACACGCGTCCAAGCGTCCAGGCAGTCGTGTCGCGGACGTGCATGACCGGATCCGCCATCATTTCGATCAACGTCGGCAAAGCTTGTTCAACGAGCGGCGCGAGGATCTTCTCGCCCGGTCCATCGAGGATGGAACCGAACGCCATGACGGCGGCTTCGCGGAAATGCCAGTCGGCGCTCTTGATGTTGCCTTCGACGAACGGGATGATGGGGGAGACGATGGCGTCGCCCACTGCCTGGGCGAGGAGGGCGAGGCAGGTTCCGGCAGCCATCGAGACGTTCCATTCGTCGTCTGTCGCGTCTTCGTCTTGCTTGGTCAGGAGAAGGAGGAGGACCGGAAGGATTTCTGGCAGGGCGACACGGGCAAAGTGCGAAGACTCGCGCTCGGGAGCCTCGCTGTACTCGGCCGCCTCTTCCGCCTCGAGCGCCAGCTCAATCTCCTCGTCACACACGGTCGACCAGAACTCGACAGCCTGCAGCGCGACATTCTCGTCGGCGTGCTTCATGCCAAGGACAGTGAGCTGCGTCAAGGCGGCGTCAGCGCGAGTCCGAGCAGGAATGAATCAATCGCGAACGCACCCCGAAGAGCGCCCGCTCCATGTAGAACTTCATGTAGTCGTAGTAGAGTTGCATGATCTTGACGAGGCACGCAAACGCTGCGACCTGAACGTCGGACGACGACGACTGCGTCGCCTCGCAAACGACCTGCATGATGTAGTTGCGCTCGCCCTGCGAGTGCCAGAGTCAGCGCGGATCGACTCGGCTGCTGGGACCACGCCCACGCACCTCGCGACTGAAGTTTTCGCGCACAAACTCGAGTGAATTGTACAAGGCGTTGACGGCGGCAAGCTGGACCTCGGTACTGGCGAGAAGAGGTCCGGGTCAGTCTGGGGCAGCGAGCTTGACGAGCGGCGGTACGCACTTGGGCTCCTCCTTCCGCGCGCCTTGAACGACAGCCGTGAGGATCTCGTTGGACTGGGCTGCAAGGATTTCGGGTTTCTGCGCACCGAGAAGAGGGCAGTTGTGAGCCTCGAGGTCCCAGGCAGCAGGGTGTCAAGGACCACAGCCAACTCACGATCGCCTCGCAGATGTAACCAATTGTCTGCAGGGTCGCCTGCCGCAGGTGCGGATTGTCCTGTCGACTCGCCAACTCGAGCAGCTGTCCAACAAGGCCGACCCACATCCCGGCCGGCAGCTCGACAGCGGCGACCGCCGCAATGACCTGCCCAGAGACGTTCCGCGCGCTCCGCTCGGGTGCTGCGAGTGTCGCGAGCGCATCGTGCTTGACCCTGTCGCGTGTCGCGGGGTCGAGGTTCTTCCACCTGTTGGCGTACTCCTCCTGGCGCGGCACCTCCCTGGCGGCGAGCGCGTTCTTGATGGCGAGCCCTGCAGCGTTGCGAATGTGCGCAGGCGCCTGCGCGTCTGCAAGCGTCTGCGAAAGGCTGGCGAGGTAGGCGGAGGGGTTGGATGAGAGGTACGAGAGCAGCTGCGACTCTGCAAGCTCGCGCTCCTGTTGGTTCGGCGAGAGCGTGGCAGCGAGCACGGCGTTGGCGTCCATGGCTAGCGCGTTCCGCGTGCCCCCGTAGCAGGTATGGGAGAGGGAGGGAGGACGAGGGTCGCCAGACAATCTCTAATCAATTGCATAACAATCCCGTTTGTATTGAGCCATTACAACTCGCTCATCTCCCTCTGCTGGCTTCGACACCGCATCGCCAGCTCGACGCTTTCTGGTGAGCAGACGCCGAGCTCTCATAGGCGACAGACTTGCCTCCTCGCCCATCGCTCCTGGACAATCGACGCTCCTGCCGCCTCTTTCCCCCTCGCCCTCTCTCCTCACATCGACGCTCCGCACGCTTCCACAATGAACTCGGACGCACGAGTGAGTCGTACTTCATACTTGAGCGCTGCTGCCGAGCTGATACCAATTTTGCAGGGCCGCGGGCGTGGCCGTGGAGGTCGAGGTGGGGCTGGTCGCGGCGGAAGCGCTGGGAGAGGAGGAGGCGACGACCGACCGCGGCGAGAAGCGATTCTTGATCTTGCCAAGTACGTCGACAAGCAGATCCGGGTCAAGTTCACTGGTGGACGCGAAGGTGCGTTTCTCTCCTGAATCGCGCTCACGCGCCCTTCCTCACTTGGTTGGGGGGGATGTTCGCGCAGTGACCGGGACATTGAAGGGCTTTGACCAGCTCCTTAACCTCGTCATGGACGACTTGGAAGAGACTGTCAACGGTGAGGCGGTCCGGCCATGCGCCTTTGCCCCTCCGTTCACAGGAAAGTGACGCTTTCCCTCCTGCAGATCCGGCTACGGGTCTCCCTTTTGTTCCGCAACAGACGCGAGCACTTGGTCTCGCCGTTTTGCGAGGGACTAGCTTGGTCGTGATCAGTCCGCTTGACGGGTGAGCGCATCTCGCCAATCCTTGCGCAACTCTCGCTGACAATTTTCCTGGCCTTGATACAGTTCGGAGGAGATTGCCAACCCGTTTCAGGCTGCATGATGTATGCAACAAGAAGCTTTACATGAGAACAAGCGGATATGCAAAAGGAGAGTAATAGGCGAGGCTCAGACGATCCCATGCTCCTCTTCCACAACAACCTTAATGCCCCGCTGCATACTCTTCTCCGCCAAATGCGCTCGGTAATGGTTGTCTGCTGTTGCCCGTCCTGATCTTGATGGTCTGCGGTGGAGAATCGAGTCAGTACGCGGAAGGATCAAGGGGCGTTCGAGCGCAACTTACTCTGCCTTCGCGGGAACGAGCTTCTGCAAGGCTCGGGGTAAGTGGAATGAGCGGGACACGCGCGCGTACGCCGCCATGGCCTCGGTCCCGAATCCGAATGCGGCGAGGAAGATGACACCGACGATAACGTTGCTCCAGTTGGATAGGTCCGCGACATAGAGCTTCTCGTTGATGGTGACGGGCTCCAACTTCCACTGCAGAGGGGTTGAATGTTTCAGCGTGACGCATCAACCTGAGGAGGGGTAAAGGAAGGACTGACCGCAGAGTGTACATACTGCCATGAATAGTCGGTATAGCGCCGCGACGTTTTGATGTATGAGACCGCTGAATAGAAGGCCAACGGTCCGCCGATGCAAAGGTACGAAATGGACAGAGCCGCAAGACGAATGAAGCGTGCGGTTGTCAAGGCCGAGTGAGCGCCGGCAACGACTCGTCGAAAGTTACGCCGATGCCGAACCAGGCGATAAACCGTGTAGACTGTATGGCTCTCGTCAGTAAGGCAGGAATCAACGTGGAGGTGAAGGACGGACGAACGCGAGTACAACATGCCTCCAACCGCAAAAATGGGAGGCCAGATGATGCGCATGACCAGTGCTGGCCAGCACATCACCTGCGTGAATGTACAACCCAGACCGCGGACGATTCCATATCGGTTGGGCTGGTAGATGACATGGCAGGCCATGACAAGGATGGGTACGCCGAACGAGATCGAATAGTCGAAAATGGCACGGCGACGGCGATCCTGGCGCGTCATCGCAGTTGCCCGTGGACTGACGATGTCGGCAAGAAAGCGGGCGATGCAAAAGACGGCAGCGAGTCGTCCGACCTGTTCCCCCAGGGACAGCTGTGTAAAGACTTCGTCAGCATGGATCATGCAGAGTCATTGCGAACGGTGGCACCTTGACACTGATGTCGCACCACACCGGGGCGCGATCAGCAGCGTTATCGAACCAGACAACTGCGTTTACCTGCAGAGAGAGTGGTCTGCACCTACTCGACGAAGCTGGACGCCTGGACGTACAAATTCGTTCAAGTTCGCTATCACGACCCACACGCCCATCGCAATCGGTCCAGAGTTGCCTTGGCCGAATTGCCAGTACAAGGGCCCGATGTTGAGCAGGACGAGCAAGCCGCTGCATATGATGTACGGCAGCTGAGACGGCATGCTTCACGTAGGGAGGGATGTGTAGAGCGACAATCACAGAGGAGCGGCTGGAAGAGAGCGCGCGAGGAGCTGCTATGAAGCCGACCATTCCTCGAGGAAACAAAGGAGAGGACAAAGGGAACAAAGGCGAGGGACGGAGGGCGTCGCCTTGTCTCATCAACAGTTTATGCGCTCACATTGGGAGTCCGCATTACCAGACCGCAACAGTGCTTCCTTGGCGATAGCGGGGAACAGGACAACACCGCAAGATACAGTCTCTCATGGAAGTTCACCAGCAGAAAGGGTTTGAACGCTCTCGCTCACTTCTTCTTCACCTCCTTCCTGCGGACCTGTTCATCACCGACAAAGATGCCCTTGCCCTGCGAGTGCAGCGAGTCAGCGGGTCCTGGCACGGATGGAGCCAGGCGAAGGGAGAGGATAGCTGACATTGTACGGCTCGGGGACCCTCCACTTGCGAATCTTGGCTGCGAGCTGCCCGACACGCTGCTTATCGATGCCGGTGAGGAGGATGGAGGTAGGGGCAGGAGTCGCGGCAGAGATGTCGAGCGGGAGGTCGATGAGGACAGGATGCGAGTAGCCGAGCTTGAGGTTGAGCCGTTGCCGAGATCGCCCTGGAAGCGGGTTCGGTACGTCTTCGACGGTTGCGCGGTACCCGACGCCGACGAGCCGCAAGGGGAGAGTGTACCCCTCGGAAACCCCCTTGACCGCGTTGGCGAGAAGGGCACGAGTGAGTCCCCAGATCGCCCGCTGGTGCTTGACCTTGGCGTCGTCGACGCTGACGGTGAGCGTGCCGGCGAGTGATGCTGCAGAGCCGGACGAGGAGGGTGCCGGGGTGGACGAGAGGCGGACGAAAGGGTGTATGGGCACGAGGAGCTCGCCCTTGGGTCCGCGGACGCGCGCAGAGGGTGGGTTCAGAGTGGAGTGCGTGGAGAGGTCCGCGGGGCGGGGCGGTGCCTCGAACGAGACGGCTGGCGGGAGGGAGATGGGATTGGACCCGACATGTGAGGACGCGGCGAGAGAGGACGAGAAGGGGCGCGCGAGGCGGGGCGAGGGTGTGCGGGTAGACAAGCGTAGTGCTGCGAGCATGTTCCGCTGTGCAGGCGCGGCCATGGCTGTGAGCGAGGGTGTGAGCGGGTCCAAGGTGATGAGGCGGGGCGAGGTCGAGCTGGGTCGCAGTCGACCACCCGCTGCTCTCGCTCTGCCTGACAGCTCGAGTGCTCCCGTGCTGCCCGCCATGCCCGCTCACACACCCGCAGACAGGAACATCGTCCGCATCGGCAAGGAGCGCGTCGAGAGCGTGCGTCTCCTCATCCCGTCGAGTGCACCGCCTTCACCGTCGCCAAACTGACCCCGGCGCAATGCTCCTGCGCCCGTGTGGCTCCTGCAGGTCTCCGCGACAGACTTCCCCGGCCACCACCCAGGCGAGAGCCATCACTGGGACCTCGACCACTTCCGCTCCAACCTCCGCGTCCAGGTCAACTCGCTTAGCCCGACAGCGCTCGAGTTCGACCTCGTCGGCGTCGATGCGAGTGTCGCCAATGCTATCAGGCGGATCGTGATCGCCGAGGTGCGTTGCTGTGCTCTCGCCAAACCGCTGTCTCCCCCCGAGTTGACCTCGCATCTCTTGCCAGGTCCCGACGGTCGCCGTCGAGAACGTCTACGTTTGGAACAACACGTCCATCATCCAGGACGAGGTCCTCGCGCAAAGGCTCGGCCTCATCCCCTTGGCTATCCACCCACGCAAGCTTGACATGAAGAAGAGTACGTCCGTCTGGAACGTCTTAGCTGTCTTGCGCCCCAACTGACATGGCCCTGTCCTCGCAGCGCCGGACGAGCCGCCCACGGACCTCAACACCGTCGTTTTCAGCCTGATCGCACGTTGTGAGCGGCGGAAAGACGTCAAGAAGGGCGAGACGGATCCTCACAAGATCTGGAGCGGCGTGGAAGGTGCGGGCGGACCTCCCTCATTGTGCTCGCTCATCCACTAATGTCGCGATGGCGCAGTGCTGTCCTCAAATCTGGCTTTCAGCGCACGAGGAGGGCAGGACGAACTCTTCGGTGACCGACCGCCGAAGCCTGCCATCGACGACATTCTCGTAGCCAAGATGCGCGGCGGACAGGTGCAGCTTCCACATTGCCCTATGTTCCTGTGCGCTTTTGCTGATCCGGACGCTCACAGGAGATCGTAGCCGAATTGCACTGTGTGAAGGGTATCGGCAAAGATCACGCCAAGTGGTCTCCGGTTGGTACGTCTTGCCCTTCACCGAAAGACTCGCCGTTCGCCACGAGAAGCTGAAACTGTCCCCTGCAGCTACCGCCTCCTATCGCCTCCTCCCGACTATCGATATCCTCGCTGACATCCCCCCAGAGCTTCACTCGAAATTCGAGGCGTGCTTCCCGCCCGGCGTCATCGAGCGGAGGAGCGGTCGCCTGGTGGTCGCGAACGCTCGGCGGGATACGGTCAGTCGGGAAGTGCTGCGGCATCCGGAGTTCGAAGACAAGGTCAAACTCGGACGTGTGCGAGATCACTTCATCTGTCCGCCGCACCCGTCCTCTCGTCCAGCCACAAGCTCTCAGCTGACCGCTCCTTGTCACTCTTACAGTCAACGTGGAGTCGGCGGGTCAATACCGCCCGGAGGAGCTTGTTCCGGAGGCTATCGACGTGCTGCTCGCCAAGATTCGGGCAGTCAGAATCGCGCTAAGCGCATACGATCTTTGAGCGTACTGGACTCTCCAGCGCATCGTCAATGCACTGTTGTCAGTCTTGCGCTGCCCGTGATGTGCACCTGATGTTGAAGGTCGTCCAGTGCGCAACTCGTCTGCACTTGCGCTTGGCTTTGACAAAGGCGAACATTACGGAAGCGAGAGCACAGCCAGCCAGCAAGATTGGATAGCGCTGGGCAATAGCCGCAGTCTGAGTGGGCCTCACCTGAAGTCCTTCTCTGCTTCTCCTCATCACGATACATGCTGTCGCGGATCAAGTTGCTTTGCGCAATCACTTCGGTGACTTGCATTTGCGCAAGCGCACGCGTACTAGTCGCTTCAGATGGCGCGCCATCCAATGGGCGCTTCCTCGAGTCGCTGCGAGGTGCGAAGTTCCGTCGCCCGCAACCGGCGACAGGACCCACTGACGTTGCATAGCTTCGCAGACGCAGGATACGAAGTGGATACGGGTACAACGCAGAGCGCTGCAGCCAAGCTGCGGGACGAGGGCGGGGGTTTCGACCATCTCATCGTGTTCGCGCCCCCACACAAGCGTGAGTACAGGCGCACAGCTTCCGGTAGCGGTGCTGACTCATTCCTACCGCTCAGAAACCCCGACTGAACTCTCGCCGCAAGCACTGGCGCGCCGCCTTGACGCCGGCGCCAACCTGCTCCTCATCACTTCTCCCGAGTCGGCGGAGATCTGGCGAGACTTCGCGCGCGAGTTCGGTGTCGACTTTGACGACCGTGGCTCCTTCGCCGTCGATCATTTCAGTTACGCGACAGAGGACGACGACGGCACGCACACCTTGCTCGCCATTCCGCCCGCCAGCGCACCTCTGCCTTTCGTCTCCACTGCTACTCGGGCAGGCCCACCGATCGCGTACCGCGGCGCTGCGCACTCTACGAGTCGCAATCCCCTTCTCACTACCGTTCTTCACGCCCTGTCGACCACTTTCGGCGCGACTCTCGACGGAGTTACCTCGTCCAACGAAGACAAGCTTGCAGGCAGCGCAACGAGCTTGGTGAGCTCGTTCCAAGCTCGTAACAACGCTCGCGTCAGCTTTGTCGGATCTTTCGACCTCTTCTCTGATCGATTCTTCGCCGAGGGCGCGTCGACAAGGTTCGTACTCTCATCTCCCGCGCGGAGTTGGCTGCGCTGATAACCACGACCTCGCCAATAGGTTCGGGAACGCTGCTTTTGCGCGCGATCTCGTCAACTGGACGTTTCAAAAAACGGGCGTGCTCGTCAAGCGCTCCTCGCAAGTGGTGGTTCCGGGCGATCAAACTTCCCGGTCGTCCTACCGGGTTGGGACGCAGTTGGTACGTTTCCGCTGTCAGTTCGATATTTTCAGGCAAGCGGTGACGAATGCGGCTGGCCACAGGTCTACACCCTCGAGGTGGCCTCTTCCGAACCGTACCAGTCGAACGACCTGCAGCTGGAATTCGGCATGCTCGACCCGCACGTCCGTACGGGGCTGCTTGCAACCGAGGTCGACCAGTCAAGCAACGTCACAAGGTACAGCACCCAGTTCAAAGTCCCTGACCGCCACGGCGTCTTCACCCTCCGAGTGGATCATCGACGACCTGGGTGGACCCGCATCCTGGATGAAGTCGTCATGTCGGTAACGCCACCCCGTCACGACGAGTACGACCGCTTCATCGGGGGAGCTCTGCCGTTCTACACCGGGGCGGCGAGCGTTTCGGCCGCCTTCCTCGTCTTCATCGTGCTGTGGTCGCAGCAGGCCTAGTTTGAGCGAACCGCAATCCAGCAGCCTCCCTCTTTCCCTGGCTTGGATTTGCGACAGGAGGGCATAACGGACGAGGTGTGACGATTACAACAAGAGCGAAAGGGCAGAAAACTGAGAGAGCTAGCGCAACCATGTCGAGGCCGCCCGGGGAATGGGCGGTTCGAGCAAGTGTCTGACGGGCTCTACCGTCCTTTGCTAGGCCTGCGAGAGCACACATGGATCAGCAATTCCGTTCTTCCGAACCTTCCGACGCCAAGGGAGGAACGCACGTATGCCGCGCGGGCTTCTTGCTGTGGGCGAACTCGCCGAGCTTGTGCCCGACGTGTGCCGGGGTGACATGGAGCGGGATGTAGTCCTTGCCGTTGTGGACGAGGAATGTCGCTCTGTTCGAGGGGAGCTCGTGAGGACAGTCCTGGGTGAAAGCTGGACACGGGCGCACCCGACGTGGAACGGCATGATGGTGCAGTTGCGGGCAGTTGTACGGATTGGCGAGTTGGTCTTGATGGCTTCGGCGAGGCCGGGGAAGGGGACAAAGTACGGCACTGATGAGGAAGACGAGTGAGCAAGACCGGTCGCGAGGCGGCGGCGGTGGGACGCTAGTGCACACCTTTCCACTTGGACCTGCTCAGCAAGACCGGCGAGCGCCACATGGCTGGTGCGGGGGCGAGAGGCAGCGAGTGGAATGGGGCGAAGGATGGCGCTCTCGAGCAGAAGGTGAGGCAGGCCCTCGCAACTTTCTTTGAATTCGCTTTGGACAGCTCGTTGCTCGCATGGGCTTTTTGCACCGCTCTACATGTCTGCCGGAGCAAAGACAGCGCGTCAAGCGCGGCCGCTCATCCCTTGCTCTGCCTCTTCTCCTGCATCGCGGCAGAAATCGCCGGTGTGGCAGCTGGCAGACGACAGGTTCCTCCGCTCTGTCCTGCTGCATCCGCTCCCCACGCGCCGGGATGGGCGAGAGATGTTGGTTTTGTTACCAGAGGCCATTCCAGTCCGCCTTCCTCGGGTCAAGGGGTGCTCCGGCGCTGCGCGAGGCGAGCATGGCCAAGGACAGAAATGTGAGACGGGAGTGTGACTCAGCGGTCGCTTATCAGGGCGGCCTCTGCGCGTGTGAGAAGAGAGGCAGCACATGCGAATCTGGTCGAGCTGGAGACGGAGTCTCCCAATAAGCGGCGCGAACAGACGCGCCAGAGCAGGTGAGAGTCCGTGTGCCGTATCGGCGAGAAGGACTGGCGGTCACTGGTGCGACGGCCGCGAGTTGGGCGGGAAGTGACGGCGCGAGGACGAGGTGTCGATTTGCATCAGCTCCTGCCAACTCGCGTGTTGCCTGCGAGGCCCGAATCCTCCGAAAAACTCCTGAGTCACACTCGTGCACTGCCTGTCCGAGCGTGTGCCAGCGGACGAACAGCCGTTGACGAAGAGGAAGCGAAGGAGAACGAGGCGACGTCGCGCGGTCGGACGAGCTGGAGCGAGCTGGTTGGCGATGCAGTGAGCAGTCGAGCGGGCGCTTAGCCGTGCAGTGCCAGTCCATTGAGCGTGCGAGCGAGGCGAGAGAGAGCGTGGCTCGAGCGTGCGCCCCGAGCTGGTCCTGGCCGCGCTCGCCCCGTCGCCTCGCTTCGTCCCGCCCCGCACAACTCGAGGTCGACCACCACACCGACTAAGGTGAGCACAGCAGCCAACCCGCACACTCGCCCGCAACACCCCGGAGAAGCTCCCGTCAGGCGGGCGCGCGACGAGGGACCGCTGTCGCCGTCCGAGTGCTGACTTTGCCTTGCCCGCCCATCCTCGCCCTCCGACACCCTCGACGCCCGTCTGAACCACTCCGGCCACCGCTGCGACACCTCTACTCGCTTCACCAACCGACGTGACCCCTCCCGGACGCCTCGTCGACTTACCGCGACTCCCCCTCTCCCACTTGCCTCGAACCAACACTCCTCATCGTTCTACGCTCCGTCCTCGCATCGCCAAACCGACTTACCCTCACTCCCTTCTGCTCCAACCTTCTGCGCGCCCTCGAATCGCCGTGATGGTTGCGGGTTGTTCGAGCAGGATGGGCCGCTTCCAGGAGTACCAGGTCATCGGGCGCAAGCTCCCGTCGGACAAGGAGCCGCAGCCCAAGCTCTACAGGATGCGCATTTTTGCTCCGAATGAGGTTGTCGCCAAGTCGCGCTTCTGGTACTTCTTGCGCAAGCTCCGCAAGGTCAAGAAGGCGACGGGCGAGGTCGTCGCCGTCAACGTCGTGCGTCTCGCTCCTCGGTGAACTTCCGGGAGGAGAGGAGAGGCGTGGCGGAAGCGTGGCAATGGCGCGAGCGGGAGAAGCGACATCGGAACGCAGGCGGTGCTGACACGCTCGTCGTCTGCTTGCAGATCAGCGAGAAGAAGCCGCTCAAGGTCAAGAACTTCGGCATCTGGCTCCGTTACGACTCGCGCTCCGGTACCCACAACATGTACAAGGAGTTCCGCGAGCTCTCGCGCGCCGACGCCGTCCACGCCTGCTACCAGGACATGGCTGCGCGCCACCGTGCCCGTTTCCGCTCGGTTCAGGTGCGTCTGCGTCGCATTACACGTCACTGCGAGACTCCAGGACTCATTTCTTGTTGCCCAGATCCTCCGCGTCGCCGAGATCGAGAAGACCGCCGACGTTCGCCGCCCGAACATCAAGCAGCTCCTCACTCCCAACCTTCGCTTCCCTCTCCCTCACCGCGTCGTCAAGAGCCGCACCTTGTTCCTCGCGAACCGTCCCTCGACTTTCTACTAGGTTGAGCGAAGGTTCTCGGTCGGTAGATTTGCGTGCGCGTGCAATCCGCTGGGTTGTCTCCATTCATGTCACAACTGCTTTTCCAGGCAGTGCAGGCGGTTCAGGCGCATACCTGCAAAGCGCTAGCTAGCGCTTCCGCCGCTTTCCTTCGCCGGCTCCCTTTGTTCCTCTCACGAGGGCTGAGATTGGCTTGACACCGCTGGCACAATGGTGCTTCCTCGATCTGCTCTAGGCCTCAACGGATTCAACAGACAAAGG